>JADDOH010001073.1:0-360092 GCA_016648135.1 Agrypnia vestita | reverse complement strand
AAAACCTGATTTTTTCACTGAAATTTTGTCTGTCACTGACAGCTACCATAGACACTAAAACCTGATTTTCTTCTCCTCAATGTTGATGAATTCATTATTTTTAAACCAGCCAAACTTAAAAACTCAGAGTTGACAGCATCACAATATTATACAGTAACTGTCAATAAACAAAAAAAGAATTAACGCTTACTTCAGAATACTGCCAATTATCAAATTCTATTAACTTTGTAACAGTAAGGAAATCAATTGTGTTTGTTGCAGAGCAAACACAATTGGCCGCGGGACGACCGTCATTGGCCACAATAGCAAAGATGGAAATTTCCCAGATACAATTGGCCGCGAAGCGGCTGACGTAGGCATAGGTAAACAATTGTGTTTGCTGCACAGCAAACACAATTGGCCGCGCAGCGGCCACAATAGCCGCCCGCAGGGCCTAGCAGTAAGCAATCGGCGAAGCCGATTGCTTTCCTGCTAGTGACAATAAATATCTGAAATATGTTTACGAAGGAAAAGTTTTCAAAACCACCAGTTGATGAAATATATACATATATATATATATATATAGTATATATATATTTATATATATATCCTTCTTAAAATATAATAGAAACCTAAAAGGTTTATGGATAACATTTTTACATGATTCATTATAGGAATATAATAAGAATATAGTTTAGATACAAAGTAATTTTTTTATAGTTGGCCGAGTTTTAGCATTTTTGTCACATCTGTGTTGAATTGGTCAGTGGTCAGTTATTTGGTCTGTTGTGGCAGGTCGTTGTATAGTTTTAATCCGTTGCAAATTAGTCGGGATTGTCCTGTTTTTGTTTTAGCGTGTGTTATGTGATAGTTTTGAGCCATTCCAGTGTTTTTCGTGTATTTTGTGTAATTTTATGTCTTTGTCTTGTATTTCGCCAGTTGCTAGTCTGTGAATGATTTTAAGTGTTTCGATTTTTGTAATGCTTTCGATTTATTTACGTGGTTATATACACAAAAAAGTACATTTTATTTTTTTTAAATTTACACAAAGCAAGGTCATTTCGTAATTTAAAATAGCTATGTGTTTTATTTTAATGAAAGAGTTACCTCATATGACGAGATAAAAGTTTTGTCACGGAATCGTGGCTGTAGGAAGCAAACGTAACATTAAAAACAATTGAAACCTTTTTTTAGTACACAAAGTCACTGGACATAGAGTTTACTGAAGCTCTGTTCTTAAATTAACACTAATAGTTTACTGAAGCTCTGTTCTTAAATTAACACTTAATTGCTCAAAAGCTAGTCAGTCGTCTGTGGAACATTTTTTATGCTATCTACTGGTATAGATGTTTACAGAAAATTGACCCGAATTTGGTATATTTATTCTTAAGGACCCATTGGTTAACAAACGTGACATTCACTCCCTCCTTTTTTACCCCACTCCCTCTCCCGACATATTTTCAATACAAATCTACACCATTTGCCGATCTGACCCAAATTTTGCTTCCTTATTCTTTGGGACCATAAGGCGGGTAACACATAAGGCATATTTACCATCCCATCAATTTCAGCCATTTACTCCTTCCCGCTTTACCCCTCCCCCTGATATATATTTCAATATATCAGGGGGAGGGATAAAATACACCTGGACATCCCATCCGTCCAAGCATAGATTAAATGGAAACATTGTTTTCAATAGAGGCTTTGCATAACAATGAAACCTTTGTTTACTGCAATAAAATTATTTTTTACTTAATCCTTCACCCGTGCAAAGCCGGGCACAAACAGCTAGTAATTTGTAAAAAAATACACCTACTACTTAAATATTCCGGACCTTCAAAATAATGAAAATGAAAGTTGTTAAAAAATATCAAGCCTAAAATTAGTGCTTTAAATGAATCCAACTTTTTATTGTTGTATAATCTAATATGTTAATTTATGGGTGGCTAGCTGAACGATGAATTGCTGGGCTGGAATTGAATTGCTGATTGTTGAATTTCTGAGTGTGAATTGGCAGGTGGTAATTTTCTGGGCGTTGAGATCCTGTCTAATTCTATGTTAGACAGGTTGAATTATATTATTTGTGGAGTATAAAACCAAAGGCAGCAATATCCAAAAATTTTGAACGCAGTGATCGTCGATTAATAATTTATACTGTATATATTAGTTATCTTATCGAGATTTTTTAAGAAACAAAGCCTATAAATTTATATGAAACATGATGTAGAAAGGGATAGATATATACGTAAAATTTAGTATAAAATTAGTAATCCACGGTGACTGCATTCAAAACATGTTTTTTTTAATAATGCTGCCTTTGCTTTTATACCCCAAATTTAACTAACGAAAATTTTATTTTACAGAAATCTGGAAAAAATGTAACGGAATTGTAACCGGTGTTGCATTCAGTAGACATAAATGTTAAATTTTCGTTACAACCCCTTTTAGAAATACAAATGTTCAAAAATTTAAATATGTCCTTTCACGTTCTAATAAAAAGATAAAGAATGTAGGTATTTGTTGATTGTGTTGTCTAACTTTTTTAAAAAGTTGTTACTGCCTTCCTTCTAAGTAAACTGTACATATAATATATATGAGAAGTTTGCAAATGTGGCGGTCGGAAATCGCCGCGAGTCTAGCCGTACGAATCTGGCCTACGTCCGCCAATCAGGGCTCAATTTAGCTGGCTCGTTCACGGCTGTTACAGCGACAAACATTCTGTTACTGGCTGCAATAAAGCATGCAAGTGATATTCTTGTACGTAACATTACCTGTAAGTTGCTACAATAAAGCGCAATATTCACTAGTGATAATCGTAATTTGCACCACGTACTGATCTGCTACCACACTGTCTCTTCTGTACAAATTCATTCACACCACATATGCGGCATTCGCCGAATACATGCTACACGAGAGGATGCTACTGAACGGGTGGGAATCCTTCCGCCACAACCTAACCTACAACAACATATAACCATGACAATACCTATTGTACGCACCAATTTTTTTATATTTGATTGCTACATTTTAATACAGGGAATAATGTAAAAACAATATTATGTTTAATCTAAAGAGTAATTTAAACAAACTTGATGTAAAAAGATACGACATCTCTGAAAATATATTATTAACAGTAGACCAAACAAGGTCTTTTTTTCTTTTGCTTGATTAATAAATCTAGATAAAGCAGACAAATAATGTTATATACAAGAATTACGATACAGATACCTCCATACAAAGATAGCCATAAATAAGATATATTATGATGTAATCGGCACATTCGAGTCATAAATGTAATAGCGTGTTATTTGTGTTACCTTTCCGCAACGTTGTAGATACGATTTATTCCAAATAACAGCGGAGCAAGTAATATATAAATGTTTTTTTTCTCATAAATCACTAGACAGCTTTTTTAAACACGGATATTTTACTGATAGAATTTTTTGTACAATTCCCTCGACCGAATTAACCTAACAAAACCTTGTATATTTTTAAATTAAGCCTTTATTATTATGGAACCATCTCCCACACCCGTGCTTTAAATACTGATTTATCGCTATTCTATGTAATAGATACTGAAATGCAGCTTCATTGTGAAATGTAAACAATGATGCTCACTTTGCGATTGTCATAATTCAATACTCGGTATCGATCGGCCGACATTTTGATGTGATTCTCGTGTCACGTTTAAGCATCGACATGGCATTATTTTGATATTATAAGACAAACAATGTCGATATCAAAAAAGAGAGTACTAACGCAAATTGATTATCAAATATATAAATTATGGGACAAGTAAGACACTATCGTTTTAAACAAGTCGTAAAGTTACGGAATAAGCCATTCACCGAGAAGGCTTCAGGGCATTCTATTTGAATCTACATTTATATATATATATATATATATATATATATATATCTATATATATATATAGTCTATATATATATATATATATCTGTTATAATAAAGGTTTGCACGGGTGTTAGAAATGTTGTATTAATTTCTTTGGGGGTACCCGGCGTGAAAATCTTTGTCCTCAGAAGACCATTCTCACCGACGTTTTCGCCTGATCCAACAAAGGCATCCTTCAGGTTGTCTGACGGAAATTTATTAACAGACAACCTGAAGATGCTGTTGTGATCAGGCATCTTCCCAGGTTGCCGTCGGTTGACGATGGTCCTTCTGAGGACAATTTTGAACGCGGGTTACCCCCAAAGAATAATACTACATATATATATAATATATTATATATAATATAGATATATATACATATATATATACTAGCTGTAGTTACCCATTAAAAATGACGGAACATTGGTTCGCGCCCTTGCTAAGCTCTAGTACATTTTTTATATATCTTTTCGGCGGCCCACGGGAAGGCGGTGGTAGCAACATGCGTAGGCCGGTTCTGGTTTGCTGGCCCGGGGTTCAATCCCCATCTGCGGCTGTTTAATTTGTTTTTTTTTTAGCCGTGAGTTCGAACGAAATTATGGACTTTACACGAAGTAACGGATGGACAGAGAGACAGACAGACGAACAGACTTTTTTACTATAGTAAAATTGTTGTTTTGTGAATTGTATGTTGGGAATATTAATAAGAATACACCATAAGGGTTTTCTAATTGTGTTCAAGATGATTTTTATACATAAATCAAAAAATATTTTCAATGAGTTCTATTCAAGGAAAGCAATATTAGTGTAGAATTTAAATGTACATTTTTTTTACTTTTTATTTTTTTTATCTTTTTATTTTCTTTACATTTTTGAAATATCATAAGATCCACAAAATGTCTTAAAAGACGTTTGCCTGCTGGTTCATTTTAACAATTAATATTACAAGATGTCATTTATTCTATTACCACATTTACATAAATGTATAATACAAAGCTAAATATAGATAACTAATAATTCATGATCATTACAGTAATAATATATATCACATTAATTCATAGGTAACTTATATCATTTGATATCAATCACTTTCTGAGTTCCGCCACTGATTTTGGAGTCGTTAGACCTAGGGGAGAGTAGTTTTGTAGTTTGTTCAAGAGCATGGGAACTAAATATTCAAGTGTCCTCAGTTTATATCTATTTTTATTCTTGGAACAATTAAAGTCTTATTTGTAGCGCATCTTGTATTTCTGCCATGAGCACTTTTTGTATATTTCATTTTCGTGATTTTTTTATCAAGAAATAGAAAAAAGCAATGAACTGGCAAAATATTGACGGATGAATACACAAAATATGAATAATTTCACAACCTTCCGGCATCTAGAAAGTTTATAATGATATATTATTTAAGATTATAAAATCTTCCTCATTTCAGACTTATGGAGCAAGGAGAAATTCAAATAATAATAATTCTTTGAAATTGTAGTGTTGGAATGAAAGAAGGAAAACGCCAACATCCCTCCTCAGTATTCTCCCAGCTTCCCACCGGAATTATTATGCACTTCCTGTCGGAAGCACGCCACTGCAACTCTACCCGCGAATGTGCATTCCTTAGTAACAACAGTTTCCTTGTCGAGACGCTGGAATAATTAGCCATATAAAGGATGCGCAATTAACTCCACGCCTTTTTTCTTAGCTACCAGCCTCATTTATGATGAAAAACGCAACTATAAAAATACAATGCTACCCTTAAAACGCTCTTTCAGTAAAAGTATCATTAATTTTAATTTGTATCGCTAATTTTTCCACTAAACTAATTACAATTTTCAATTTTAGGCAATTAATGTAGTCAAACGGATGTATGTTTATAATATTAAAATAAAAATTCGCTAAGCAGCAAAAATCGAAGAATTGAATTTTTACTTAAGATGATAGGTAATTACATATTGCAAGAGCAGTCAAATAGGTTAATTTACAGTTATAAGACAAAAGCGATACACATTTCTTTCTAAAAATATATTTAGAAAAATCTTAATAAAAATTATAAAAAAATGCTTTTCAAAAATGAATATTGTTTAACTGCAACATTATATTACATTTTTGTTGTTAATTGTTTCAAATTAGAGAGACCTGGCATGATCAGACATCACAAGTTTTGGAAGATGGCCCTCTTAAAAGCATCATCAATCGTAGAGCATGCATGAGAAGATGTATAAATGTATCCGAAGCAAAATTAGTGTGCCAAGATAAAATAATATGGCGTTCTATCCTCTCTGCCTACTCCCACGTAAAACGGCGTGATGGTAGATTAGTTATTTAGTTTCAAATGTCGATTCATACATTTTGAAAACCAAATAAAAGGGAATCATTAATTTTTGGTAACTAATGTTAAACATATACCAATGTAATTTTATATCCTTATTTTATATAAGTAGAGTAAGTAATATGAAGTGATTATTTTCACATTGTGTATAAAAAAAGTACACAGTTGAAATAAGATATAAAATTATAATTAGGAATTTTAAGAAAAGAAATTTGATGTCACTTTTTTAAATGATCTCTTTTAAAATTCGTATTTCTTGAGAAGTGGTATCAAAAAACAATTTTTAGCATTTTCTTTACGATGATATTATTGATTAAATTTTTCACCTTCTGTTTTGAAATGAAAATATATTTGTGTTAGAAATAAGGTAATACGTTTTTCTTTCGCTTTCATTAATTCGTTAACTTATCCATTAAAATATAGTATTATAGTTTCTAATGTCAATGAGTCACGCTCACGCTATGTGTAAACTGTGAAAGGAGTTGATGGTTAGATGATATTTCTGTCATGTTTTTACTAATATACATTCAAGAATTTGGTGCGATGTTATGAATTAAAAAAGAAAGTAAAGAAAAATGTTTTCGTGAGTAATCGATGGAAATCGCACAAATAAACGCATACGTGAGAAAAGTGTCTGCCTCTAAAACCCAGAACCTCGGTTATCGGAGACGTCTAATGAAAGTTTTCTGTCTTGTCAAGAACATTTTCATCTAAAAATATGCTGCCATTTACGGTTGCAACGGAAGCGTAAACAGCAAATTCAACATCATCCATTTAAGTCCCTTCGCGCTAACGTGGAGAATAATTCCACAAATGGGACTCGCTTCTCCGTTCTCCGTTCTGCTGAAGTTCAAGTGGGAAGTTTGAAATCATTTCCCACGGTTGGGTTTTGTTTTCTCGCCTTATTTACACTGTCACAACGGCCTTATAAAATACGACTCCAGCGGCGAACTTCCATAATTCGCACACCTGGACTCAAACGCGGGGACCGCACGTAAATCAACCGCCGCGGCAGACGGGAATATTCCGCGATTCTCGCTCTCAATATGGAGCAGATTAAAGTTGTTTTTTGAGAAAGCGCCCAACGAAAACAAACGCATTAGCGAAGGGATCGCCGATTACTTAAGCAGCTTACTTTATTACGGTTTGGAGTTTGGAAAGAAAATACATAAAAGTCTCGTTGTATTTTTGTTTGTATCCATACATTACGAAAGAAAATAAATATCCCATTTTCTTCGCGAATATTTTTCGGGCGATAACTCTTCACTCTAAATTTTAAAGTTTGAAAATAAATGCTGGCGAAAACAGCTAGTCGGTGAAATCTCGCTATATTTCATGCACTTTGAGGAGTTACAAGGGCATTTAAAAAAGTGACGATCTCGATACATCTCTCCGCAGCCCGGCGATCGAACAAAAGCCTAATTATAAATGTTAATAGCGCGATCAACATCTCGGGGATTCTTTCCCGGCATCTTAATCGCCCACGAATATAACGCAGCCATTTTTTAAATGGCACCAGACGGTGTGCCGAGACGACACTCTTTCACCTTCGCTCAAAACGAAGAAAATACTACAGGTTCTGCTAAAAAGGCCCCCAAAAGAAGTCGTTGTCAATTATGTGCAAAAACTGACAATAAAACACCTATGATCTGTTTGACGTGTAAAAAAAATGTACCTAAACAACATTCTAATACAACGGTTTTATGCACATGTAATAAGGATTAATTTTTTTTCTAACTATTTTATTTCTAATTGATTGCGTTTATGTAGTAAATACTTCAATTTGATATTATATTTTATATAACGATGGTTATAAATACATAAGATAGACGCAATTAAAAATAAAAAGGCAAAACTAAGAAGTTTTGATCAATTTTTCCCTCTAATTATACTACTCGGTCAAATCTGACCCGAGGGACGGTACCGTTAGTATTTTTGAAGCCCCTATGAAGATTAATCACCCACGAATATAACGCAGCCATTTTTTGAATGGCACCAGACGGTGTGCCGAGTCTCGCGTCTCTGGAAAGTGCAGTGTCACACTTTTACGAGTAAATTATTATTTTTATCTCGCGAAGAATCTGAATTATTTACGCAATGTCCCCCGCGATGCGCCTCCCTCGCAATATTGAATATGTATAAAATAATACAAAGCTCTTGAGCTAGTTATCATCATAAAACAGCCCTTTTCAGCCCCACTGCTTGTGTTTAAGCCCTGCCTCCGGTCTCCAGGTCTGGGAGAGGTTACAAAAATATGAAATATGCCTTATTCCGTATTTACTGGAGATTTCCCTTTCAGGTGCACGTGTACTCGGAGCGTAATTCCGCCACTGATAAGGAGAATACTTTCGACGCCATTTCTATGGTAAATGGAAGAGGGGAAATAATCGTTGTAATTTATCTTGGAAAATAAAAGTGGTTTATAAAAATGTGAAAGAGAAAATAAAATATGTAAAATTGTTTTAAAAATGAAGTTAAGTATTTTTTCAGAATGAAAACGTAACTCATCCCGCTTTATTTATCTATAAAGTTTGTTCTGGTTAAATATTAGAATCTGAAAAATATATATAAAAAAATACTTTTATCTTTATCTTATCAGTTCTCATAATATTTTCATATTGAACTGTTTCTGTAAAGTGATATAATACATAAATAAAAGTTATAAAAATATTAGAACCTATAGAACCTATAAAGAAATAGAAAAAGAAGAAGAGAAAATAGAAAAAAAAGAAGAAAAAATAGAAAAAGAAAAATATCATAATTAACAAGACATAAGATCCTCCAGGTCCAGGCTTTTTGGATAAAATTGGATATTACACCCTCAAATATAAAGGCCAAATAATGAATAATCTAGAAAATTTAGAAATTCAAAAAAATTTTATTTCTGAAAAATATCTAATTATTAATATAATATTCAAAAACTCCTCACCCCTCCTCTCTTTGTTTGCATTAAATCAAGTTCCACCTCTGGCCACCCCCTCCCCCACTCATAACCCACCCAACTCTATCGGTACCTAAGATATTTTAGTTAATATTCTCACCTGTAGATGAGAGCATCTGTGGCTAAACCAATCGTGTATAACTTAAACTCAAAAGTGGTCTTACACAAGTATTTTATTTATATATAAATTAGTTAATGTTTTCCATCGTTTTAATGATCATCATTAATAATCTCTAAAATTCAAAATTAATTAACTTATAGAACGTCAATTATTTTCCAAAAAATATGAATAAGTATATTTTTTAAAAACAAATAATTAGGTACCGGCATTGCCTATCTGAGAATGGTCATTGTCAGGGGTCCATTTACGAATTGAGATAAGTATTCCAAATCATTATAAAGTAAATTGCTGAAAAAAGTTAAATGAAATGCTGTAAACCACCAGTTAATAGAAACACACGCTTACCTACCACGTGCGTGTTTGGTTTATGTCCCGTAGTTGGGGAATGATACCGTACGGAGTGCGTTTTCACGTTTTTTCTTGCGCGCCTTCGCCCACCCAAAAGTTATGGGACCCACACAAAAGGAGGCCCGAAACGTGTAATTAAGGTCTGTCCCCAGATTTCGGGGTTAGGCCCTACACGAGAGTAGGTGGGCCCCAATAGCAAACCATCCTCCAGCCCACGCCCACATCTCAGGAACATTTTTTTAATTCACGTTTTGTTTCATTTGGAGACGAATTTGAGAGACATGATGTGACCTTTAAGAGAATCGAGAATATTGTTTGATTCTTGATTAATAAAGCTGAGGCATTAAAAAATCATCATGCTCTTTTAAAAAGGCTTTTGATTTATTATAAATAACAAGATCCTTTTTACAAATAGCTATCTTTAAATTTGTTTTCATATTAGTAAGTATTTAATTATTTATCCATTTGCCATATATTATTTTTATTTTTTATCGTCTATACTTCGATTACTGATTTTCTCTTTGTAAGTATACATTGTATCCTGGGAAAAGGACCATTCACCCTGAAACAATTTGGTATTTTCAATAAATAAGTGGTGACAATAAAGTACCTATATTATTAATTATATTAATAATGTTACCACAAAATTATTCTGCTCTTTTTGAAGAAGTTATTCGTAATCATTATAATATTAAATAAAATAGATACTTGAATGAATAAACACTTGAATGGAATGGAATGTGAAATAAATGAACGACGGTTTAAAAGGTTACACTTTGGAAGCTTGAAATTTGGGTAGAAATTGTGCGATTGTTCATTAATTATTTTTAAGTGGAGCTCCTTTGCCATGATTTATATGCAACATTCCTTTCGATACGTTTGACTGATACGAAAAAGAAGGGTATATCTAAAAAACACACGGATTTTTAATCATATAACCTATAATAATTTTATATACGTACTCCTAGACCAAAAAATTATATCTTTTATGTACATATATACACAATACACATGTATGTTTGTATACATATATAACCCCTGACATGCCATCATTTTACTTCACTACACTTAAAACTCTTACACAAAAAGATTAATTTCTTAAAAGTGACAGTCGTTTATTTTTGGGTTAGATAGAATGTATACCACAGTTGATTATATTTCAGATTTTGAGCAGTTGAAGTGACGTGAGAAGACGTGCCCTTGGAATTTATTAGATATTTATCAAATTTAAAATAAAACATTTTTTTAAATAATTATTGCCTCATATATTTATTTAAAAGATTTCTTGAAATATCTAAAAAATTAAAACAGACATACATTTTGGAATAAAACATCTAAATAAAAGTGACAGAATGTTACGTTAAAATCTGAATAGTATGATAATTATTGTAATAGAAATATTTCGGGTTACATCTTTTAATTCGATTTTTTTTTTAAATATATGCTTACGTAAATATCATGCTTCAATATTCTCAGTGAATGCCCCTCGTATTAAGACATTTTGTGTACAGAATGTATGACCATCTTCTTCTTCATTCTTCATCTCTCCACTGCTGGATACAGGCCACTTCCATAATTTGGATGAAGTTTGGCATTAAAAAATTATGCTTGCCAGACGGGTTTTTGAGATTTGAAATCAGCTGCCCCTACGCTACTGCCTGTGTCTGCGAGAGGTATTTTATATCCTTCCTACCCTTCATATTTGGCGAGCTTACCCCTATCCGCCACCTGAAGACGCATCTCTTAGACGCATCATCCATTATGCCATGTGCCATTAAAAAATAAACATATTAAATAATGTCATTTGAGTAAGTAAGTACCGACAAATTAATGTGTTAACTGCAGCATTTAGTCCTGTAGAAATGATTTTCAATAAAAAAATTACTTACCAGACACGCCTAAATTAATTTTTAACTATATGTATGACCTCTCAATTTGTGAAGGGTTGAGGTCATTTAAAAATCAGTAAATTATTTCATAATATTTTTATGTTTGATTTGAGAACACAATTATTAGTGTTTCCCACAGAGGAATGAATACAAATTAACGTTAATTAAAGAAGTTTAATAGAAACCAATCTATTTATATGTGTACAGCATAGTTCATTCGAATATACGAAAGAAACAGATTTATAACATATCTACAACTTTCAAATTTGATAATCTGAGGATATTCTTACGATGGAATTGGAAAAGTTACATTTTGTAAAGTGATCACTTAAGCCAAATCATACAGCTCATAAGTCCTGGGCCACCCTTTAAGGACTTTTTTTATTTTTTTAAATTTATTGGTGTTGAAGCTTAAAATGTATGTATAATAAGATTGAAACATTTATATAATATCTGCTCCATACATCTATTAATCGCTTACAATAATATCCATAAAATTACTAACTTAATAATGATGTGTTTACTTAAGACTTACTCTAAATAACATTTTTGAGCGCAACACTCTGATCAGAATCTTTGATAATATATGAATGATAAAATAAATGATAATATTTTTTACCGTTGCTACAACTTCGAAGTTTATGAGCCTCACGTCGTCGTCAAATTTATCAAGACCCGGTGATTTCAATAGACTGTGTATCTAGCTCTGGTTGAATCTAAGAGTCTTCACGATGAAGTACCAGATATTTTCTAAACATTGGTCTTTTAGAGGTGGCCAAGACCCACCCCAATCTACAACGCTATGACTAATTGATTGCCGATGGTCTCCAATATACTACAGTGGATGCACTGGCCTTTCATTCCGGGCCCACATGAGGAAACATATCCAACTGAAGGTGAAAGAAATCGCGAGCACGAGGCAAATTAATTAGAAGGCTTTGACACCTAAAGAAAACCAAAATATGAATTCAATAATTTAAACATAATAATTTTGTTGATTGTTTGTCGCGTATGTACGTAACTTCTTGGAATTCACGGCTGAAAAAAGAATTTACATGGCTGGAAAGAGCCTTGAACCTCGAACTTACGGACGGCAGAGAGGCAACTAGACGACATAGCCACCATCGCTTCTCTGTGGCCCGTCTAAAAAATAATCTGTATATACACAATACATATTGTAAAAACAGGGCTTAGCTAAAACTCGAACCGTTAAATTACGACTCTCGTGTGATTTTTCACGGGTGCACGTCTAGTTGGAAATATTTCCGCTGCAGTTTACGATAGGTACTTACTTTCGACTAGCACTGAAAAACTAATCCCAATGCGTGCTTGTAAAGCCCCGGACCACTACCCATATAAATCGAGGGGACGTGTAACAGAACAAATAACCATAAAGTCTAATATTGAAGAAGATAAAGGATCGTGTCTGACCGATGCTTGCGTCGCCTCGGAGCTAGCAAGCTGGTAACCTGCTACACGTATCATAGTATACGTAAGCCTAATACGTACATATGTATCCTTGTACTACGTGTACTGTACTTAAATCAATCTGTCTGTCTTTAATAGTGATTTATTTACATTGGCTAAAATCCAAAAAAATTTAATTTCGACTAACTTTCCCTCGTGTATTTGACCAATGTAAACGCTGTTCAGAAGTCGTTTTTGGTATTTGAGTGGATACTGGAAAAAACGCAGCAAAACTTTCACTTAATTAAGGAATTTTGCTTTGGTAAATATTTGTGACTGGTTTGAAAAATAAACACAACATTTACAAATAACGTAAACAAAACGCAATATTCGTTTTGTTGATGTGATAATGGGTATAAACAGGAAATTTTGTATAAAGTCACTACTTTTGAAAACAAACTTGTGTAAATAGTAGGTATAAAATTTTTAATTTTGTAACTGTTAATTTTTGGTGGAATTCTATTTCATTAATTTCATCAAAAATTAAAACATGTTAAATTTTACCTAGAAAACAGCTATCGATACTCAGACGGTAAAAAGGATCATTTTCATTTATTATATGTAAAAAAAGCTTATCTTTAATGTGGCAAAATGACACACCTGTCACTAATGAATTTCTTAATGCGAAGAAGTGACTTAGCCAAAGGATATGAGCATTTTCGTAACAGAGAAACATAACAAGAATGGAAGTTTATAAAAAGGATAAAATAAGTATGTCAATAAGATGAAATATGCTGAGATTTTTTCATTCAAATATTTAAATATGGAAAATAGTTATTACTTATCATCATCACTCTTGGCTCTATAGCCCCTGGTGGGTCTTGGCCTCCTCAAGAGTCTTCCTCTCTCTTCCACTCATCTCGAGTTTTTACCAGCTCTCTCCATTTCAGAAGCTCAAAGGTAGATATGCCTTTGAAGATGTTGTCGCTCATCTCAATTTGACCTTCCTAAGCTCCTTCGCCCAATCGGTCTTGAGTTTGCTTAATGCTCGGTTATTTTTTCTATATGACCCAGCCACCAAAGTCTTTCCAGTTCTTTGGTTTGGTGACTTGACAAATTTGGTGACGTTTAGCTCCTTAAACAAAGTAAAGAGCACATTATCGTAACGTCTGCGCCAAAGTCCATTTTCTAGAACTGGTCCAAAGAAAAAATGGCCACCCGGTGTAGCGGGCCAAAACAAGATTGATCAGGTCATTTAGGTGGCAGATTGAGGTATTTATCGATGACTATAAATAATAATGAACTCCGGAAACTCGACATCATTAGGTAAAAATATTATAATAACACCACCATCAATATGAAATATTTCAAAGAAATTGAAATATTTGCTTTCATTACGCCATTTGTTCCACCGGAGTGTCATTATTTTTACAAACATTTCCCACATAGTAGTGAAGTACATGTCCATATGAAGAGCTCATCATGAAGATTGTTCCTACAAATCATTTCTAATATGTCTAGTCGGGGAATGAGTCATAGAGGGCATTCTTCCGTTTTGACTCACCCTTCCCCTCTCTCAAAGAACTAGTTTAGTTTACCTCGATACATATTTTATACTCTAGACTCGGTTCAAATTATCTCGAACATTCGGTGTTCTAGCGCATGTTTTATTTTGAAAATAAAAATGTTTATTAGCAATAATTATTCCTAATTTGCATAACACCTTTTGGCAATGGATCATTCTTTTCATATTAATAAGGGTTTACAAATGTTACCTAGAAATTATACAGAATTAGAATTTTATAAATGAGAAATTTTTGAATTAAGAAAAGCGTTAAGAGTAAATTGAATATTTTTAAAAACCAGGTCATTTAAAAAAATATATCTTTTAAATTTTTTATCCCGTCAGTACCTACTTATTCATTTCTCATATTTTATTTATTTTTATTTTTATTTTCTATACGATTTTTGATTTTTAATTTGATAGTATAGAAACATGTTGTTTTTTTTTTCAATATATATTAGTGGTGATAAAAAGTACATTTTTATTAATTATATTAAAAGTATTTAGTTCCATAGTATTCTTGTACTCCATAGTATGTTTGACACATTATTGAAAGCTTATCTTTTTCATCTAAATTATTTTTTTAATATTTATTGAAAAATATCTACGAATATATATTCATAAAAATACACGGGGATGACGCATTACAAATTGCCGGATGGCTTATCAAAATTTATCACGAATATAAAAACCGTCACTCATAACTACCACTTTCAGTTCTGTCACCTTTTATGGAAGTCACGTTAAAGTAGATAATTGATAACCCAATTTTAATTTTAAATATTAATATTTTTTTCTAAATATTAGATATGACGCAAGGTTTTGGTAACGGATAGAAATTATTTCAAGCACATGGTTACCTTTATTACAACACGAAGATTTATTACTAAGTAATAGCAGATTTCTTTTTAGAATTTTAAAAGTTAAGCAGTGCGCGTCATTGCAACGATGCCCAACTTAATATAAATACGTATCCAATTATAATGAAGTGCCAGCAATAAATCTTCTTAATCGAGTGCTCGCGCTTCGTTTAATGGCAGAGAGGCATTTGGAGTCGGATTGAATTACCAGTATTCACCAAAGATGTGATATTAAATTGATTTAGACATTAAAATTGATATCAACAAAAAAATCTAGTGGGTTGCTTTTACCCAGTTTTAACGTGAAACTTCTTAGCAACAGAGTATAAAATTATGGACGCGCGTTAGAAGTAATATTTTTTGACATAGATAAAAACCCACGTGCGGTGTTGTTCCAACTAAAGTCATACAATACACACTAGAATCTAAATATAACCCGATCTGAAATATGATCTCGTCTCCGCGGAAGGTTGCCAACTAAATGGACCAATATGATGAAGTCTGCAACCGATGACTAACTTTATATAATCTACAGGGACGCTGCAGATTGAAGCAGAAGGAGTCACATAGTTTTGGCTGTGGTATCACCATTATCTCATAATATTTAAAATTTGAGCACTAATATTGTTATAATTGTAATGGTAATAACAACTACCTTATTTAAAAAAAATTGCGTATACTTCTGTTTTCCATACACACGTTTTAAAATTTGATGGGGCAGTAATCATCAAAAGGAAAGAGTAACATAATATTGTTTGTACATGTTAAAATTTATTGTACGTAAAAAAAAAATTATATTATATATGGTAAAAAACATGGGCGTGAGAAAATCACATACAAGTAAAAAAATCAAATAGAACAGAACCCGGAATCTTAGAATCGGAAAATTCTTAAATGGATGTGAATAATCACAATTGGCGAATCGCTAAATGAAAGCCTATGAAAGCTTATAATTATATGCCTGCGAATGAAATTAAATACCGATTGTATTATTGACAGCTCTGCAATTATGACATTTAAAAAAATGTATAATTCTGAAAAAAAATTAACGTTCTCAACTGTCAACTGTTCTTTGTTAGTGACTTGTAGTTGTTAATGAGTGTTAATGTATTGTAGAGTTGTCCACGGCCCAGGAAAAAAATTCAAATTCAAATATTCTGTTTCTAAGACTCAAGACTCCAGTCGTAATAAGGTGCCTTCCTTTGTAACGAATAATGGATATACTATATTTAGTAAGCAATAATACCGGCTTAACATCAAAAGTTACACATTTCATATTCCTACGAGTATTATAATTATATCATTCGTTTTTGTAATTACAGATTAATGTAATTTTTTATTTTTTGATTTGATGATTGATTGATCAATGATTTAATCAATTTATTTCATTAACTACTTCCATAGAATGAAATACATTGAATATCAGGGGAAAAGGGATTATTTTTAATATTTATTGCAACAATATAAATATGTAACTTTGTTTACATAACCACATAAGTTTATGTTAATATTTAATCATCCGGTTTCGGAAATAATTTCCCTCGTCATGGTAATGAAAAACTTATCCAAGGCACGAAAGTATTATTTTTTTTACATTATTAAAATTTTAAATATATATTTTTTAGTATCTGCATAAATTCAAAAACAAAGCACGATGGAAGTATATGACATAAGAGTTTAATTATAAATTTAATTATAAATTAAACTCTTATGTCATATAAGAGTTTAATTTATAATTTCATCATCATCCTTAATTTTCCATATCTTTTCATTGTACATATCCACTATGTATTACAAACTTTGTTTAATTATTTATTAATACATATCTTTAAATATTTAATTTTATAAATAACAAGCAGTTATTTTATGTTTAAATAAGTTTTTTATAAATAGTTTTCTTCCGAAATTCTTCGTTAAATATAATAATATTTATTATACATGTGAGTCAATAAAATATTATTGATACACCAAAGGTAGTTATAATGCTTAGTCGATTATTGTCAAACGCTGTAGGTATTATGTACATGTGATCGAAAAATACTTTTTCCGTTTTTGCCAATTCGGCAACATTTGAAAGCGAGCGTAATTGAGCGAACGGTAAAATATTTCGATTACCAGAGTTTTCGGTAAATTGATTTTCGATTAACTGTCGATTATAGTGATCGTAATGTCAGCCATTTTGTGCTTTATACCTCGAAAGCTGACGTACCAACATTTTCCTTCATATTCTAATATATAAGTACATCTATATTCGATTTTTTATGTAGATCCGTTAAAATTTATGCAGTGTCTAGACAGCGATGATTTATGAAATATTAGATCAGCCTGCGCACAGAATGCGCTTCTAAAAAAGGAGGAAATAAAACTGAATGCTTTGGAAATCGAATCATTTTAAAAGTCATTAAGTACATTTAATAAATTATGCAATGTATAGAGATTTTGAAAAAATGATAAAATGATGTAATGATGTAATAATAAATCAAATGCAGACCATCGTTTTCTTAAATTAGCAGGATAATAGATATGTATAAAGAACCGTAGGATTATGAGATTGAGTATTTTAAAATAAAAATTACACACCGATTACTGAAATGCAGCAAACGAAGACCCTTTGGCTCCATTTGTTATAAAAGTACATTATTCTCGACAAACAATAATTAAAAATTAAATAACATTAACAATAACAAAAATTAAAAATCGTTCAATCTCACATATGTATATTCGAAAGTATCAAACACTCAATATTCTTAAAGGATTCTCATCTCACATGTGTAAGGTAATAGAATCATTAAATTATTAAATTTGAGTAGCTTGTTAGTGTAGTAGTCATGGCGCTCACCAAGTGATTTTGTAGTCGGATACCATTCCAGGATACCAGCAAATAATTCATTTTTTCATAGCACAGGCTTTTTGCCGTGTAGTTTGAAGATTGATGCGACACGTATTCCGTGTTCGCTTCTCTATTGTTTTAAAGGAAAAAAAAATACACTCGTTAAAAAATAAACTAAACCTTCAAATTAATATTTTTATAATTTTTAACTTATGGATAAGTATTTAAAAAAATATAGCTAACTTGCTTGCCGGTGTCGTAGGCCACAACGAATTCATGTGCCTACTCAATAATCGCTGACTAACTTCATAAAAAAATCGTCAATCCATATTCCCACAATCATTTTATTATTTTACTTTTCTACTGAAATATTATATGAGCGTATTTTTATTAAGGAGTATAGTTGATTATAATTTTTATTTATGTTTATTATTTAGAATGTATAAATCATGATACAACAATATTTTGAGTAAAAAAAAGTGCACTTAAAAATATTTTAAAAATTTTATGTATTGGGGTTTTTATTGGATACTGGGTTTTATTACCTAAGTAACAATAATTTTTAATGTAAAAAGGTAAAGTGTAAGAAGGGGTTAATAAATATAAGGAGTTTGTCTGGTTTCTTGGTCGTCCAGCAAGAAACCAAACAAAGCAACAAGCGTTAAGTTTAGTTTAAAAATAGAAAGAACATTGATGTTACACGTACTCCGTGTTCGCATTTCTTAAGATATACATTTTTGGAATAAAAAAACAATATTTTTCATCAATAGAATTCAAATTTTTATCCGTCTTAAATCTACTACATTCAATTATACATTTTTCTTTATTTAAAATGGGTGTCACAGTTGTTTTAAAGTGTAAAACCACAATTTTATAAAGCAGAAATCCTGCAGTGTTGCTAAATCAAAACCAATTAATGTAGACCTTTTGAAATTAGGCTGCCAAATACAAATTTATACATTTCCTTATTTATACCATCCAATTGGAATATTCGTATAAAGAATTTAAACCGTGTGATTTCTGAAAATTCAGTGGGCTTAAGCAATAAACAAGATTTTTAGTTTTTTTTTTGTAGAAAAGGGTGACGACTCAGTTTTTACCTTGCCTCACCTGAAAAGTTGTCCTTGTTACGGCTTTCTGTGAAACTATAAAAAAACTTTACGATATTGCAGTCGTACGTGATTATCCATTTTGAAGTAGAGGGTCGTGCGCCACGTACCCCGTGTCGCGGGGTAGGGGGCGGGTTGCTCGTTCGAGTCCCCCCTCGTAAAATAGGAAGCAAAAGCTTCGCAAGCATTACACTTCGGGCACTTATGTTTCTCCGAACTAGGGTGTATTGAACTCGGATGTACTCGCTAAATATTCATACTGAGGTGTTATGTCAAATATTTTATTTCAATAAATATATATTTAAAGGATGAAACGGCGACAATATTGTCACGGGTCATGGCTATGTGAGGCAAATGAAAACATTTCAATGTTCTCAGTGCACGCCCCTGATAGAAACTATAAAGCACAAATTCTAGAAGATAGCGGAATATACGAAGATTTTTAAAGCGAGTGGATTCTAAATGTGGTTATGAATTTAATTAACTAATTTTCATTAAATTGAAAAAGTATGAAGAAATTTCAACATCAGAAAAAAATTAAAAGAGAGGTAAATCTTTATCCCATCTATTTTATACCCCCGTATTATTTAAGTCAAACTTGATAACTGCTTACCTCAAACATATTTAGGAAAAAAAATTAAATAAATGCCTATAATTATTGATTTAAAACTTTATGAACAATTCAATATAAAAAACCAAATTAAAACCAAATTAATTAATCAATTAGAAAGACATACGGAAAAATCAACTCCACGAAAAAATATTTAGCTGCTACCGGAATTCAAACCACGGATCTCCTCCTTTCCGGGGCAGGCGCGTTTTTCAATTACGCTATAGCAGCCTTGTATATTTCCGTGAATTTTCTTATCTATAAGTCTCATTTATTAATTGATTAACATTTATTGTCCATTTTTAGAATCATACACTTTTTCTGGTACGGTAGGCACAAATTACTTCGTATTCGTACCGCTAGAGGACGCCAGAATTAACCATTTAATTCTTTTTTATTTTTGGACACATTTGATACAACATACATCTATGTGTTCAAGAACACATTCTTATTGTGAAGTTGAAATTTTTTCAGAACAGAATTATGTGAAATTTAAAACCAAATTAATTAATTAATTAGAAAGAAATACAGAAAAATCAAATCCATGAAAATCAAATCTACGAAAAAATATTTTTTCGTGGATTTTATTTTTTCTGTATGTCTTTCTAATTGGTTAATTAATTTGGTTTTATAATTCACAGATCTTTTTTATAAAAAAAATGCAGCTTCACAAAAAAATGCAGCTTTCTTGAATGTCATTCAATATCAATTCACTATATACTTAATTTTGTAGCGCAATAAACTTATTTTCCTGATTTATTTGAGGTTTAACGCTAAATTATTCACATCAATTTAATTAATTTTAGTTTTGCTTAAACTTTAACTGGCCATGCGTTTGATTTAACAAAGTTCACTTCCACTCCACATCCGGTAGAAATCAACAACAAATACATGACACGCTTATAGTTGACCTTTGACGCTTAACTTGAACTAGACACGCAACAAGGCCCACAGCATTTTAATTTATTTAATTAGAATTAATCATTATTATTTAAAGAAAATAAAGCATTCATTTCAGTGTGGTACCTGATCGTTATCACTAGGATGCACGGAGTAATAGGACTGTGTTAAAAATTAATAAATATTTTAAAAATGTTACTTTCTTTATTTTAAAACTACAAAAAGACTCAGGTCAAATATAGTAACAAAACTAATCCCAGAAATACCCAGGCTTCACAAAATTACACAAATTAATTATTCATCTCGTCGAAAACTGAACCCAGAATCCTCACTGCAAGAAGCCATTGCAAAATTAGATATACAATGTACTGAGTAATATATGTATTTTTTATAAATGGAGATGCATTTGTGAAATTCTTGTCAAATCAATATTATTACTATTTTCAGACTAACCTAAACGCTTCTTCTATGAAAATAGGACAATTTTGTTAGTTTCCTGGAATAGGGCTCAAACCACTAACCATTGATTGTATCACTAGGCGAGAGTCGAGAGTCTTAATTATGAGAAAAAAACTACTTTACATAATCATGAACTACATACATATTTTCAGAAAAATTCACGAATAAAATTCACTTTCATTTAAAATTAATCACCATGCCATGAAATGTAAAATATTTATAATTAATATAAATTAACTTTGTTTAAACCAGTTAACTTAGTTTACACCACTAAAATTTATTTGGTAAAACCAACCGGTTTCGGAAACGACGTTCCTTCATCAGGGTATACCCAATACCCTGGGTATTGGGTATACCCCCGACGTTCCTTCATCAGGGTATACCCAATACCTTGGGTATACCCTGATGAAGGAACGTCGTTTCCGAAACCGGTTGGTTTTACCAAATAAATTTTAGTGGTGTAAACTAAGTTAACTAGTTTAATTATATTCATAATGAATAACCACAAAGTAATAGCAAAATACAACAGTATATTTGTTTAAACCACTTATTTATTGAAAAAAATCAACATGTTTCAAAGCCAATGGCTTCTTCAACATGAAAACAAAAATAATATTTAAAAATCGAAGTATAGATCAAAATATTAAAAAGTTATATATGGAAAATAATAATATTATGATCTCTACTTCGATTTTTAAATATTATTTTTGTTTTCCTGATGAAGAAGCCATTGGCTTGAAACATGATGATTTTTTTCAATAAATAAGTGGTTTAAACAAAGTTAATTTATATTAATTATAATTATGTTACCACAAAATAGAATTTCTACATTTGAAGAAGAAGATGTAAAATATTTGTTTACTTTTTTTTAATCTTCAAAATTCAATTATTTTTAAACTAGAAACAGGACATTTATAAAAATGTTTACTGGTACCATTTGACATTTACCTGATCAATACATGGGTAAAAGTCTGAAATTTTCCGTTTATCTACAGAATTTACTATTATCAAAAATTCGTGATGATGATTTCCGCTTTTTCTTTATTCTATCTTTTTCTTTATTTTTTTTCTTTATTTTATTTTATTTTTAAGTAGATATGCGGATATGGACAAGTTTTTTTCTGTTCTGTAGTAGATCTGAATCACTAAAGGTTAAATAAACAACTAATTCAAAGTTTTGTAGAAAACCGTGTCGGTTCGAAAGAGGTAAACCTTTTTTATTAACAAAACGAACCAAACACCTGACACTAATTCAATTTAAAAAACAATGTACGAATTACGCCTCCGAGAGCGAAAGGTCAACACGCGGGGGATTTGTTTTAATTTTCATCCGAAAATCGGGTAAAATCCTTCCACAATAATTTTTGATTACCGGGGCAAACTTTCGCGCAGTTTTCGTGCGTTGCTGTAAACACCGCAACGACAGGAAAAATCCCCGCGCGTTTAACATTTTACATAAATCATCGAGTGCGCCACTTCTAGGGGGAGCCGGCTGCAGTGGGCGGGGCAGCGGAAGGCGGCACAATTGCAATGTTCATCTGCCGGGTGGCCCTCGCGCCGTACACCGGTCGCGGTTTTACGAGGAAATTATTGTTTGCAACGGCCTACTCATACATCGTGAAACGGATTGAATGCCAACACTGATACTGGATGCAATAATTCTTACAAACACACGCAGCACTCGTACTATCGTACAACTGTGCACTTCACGATACGAGATCCGATAGTGAAATGAAGTATGCAATTTAGCGAAATTATTGATTTTGTAAAAAGTGTGCATTGTGGGAGACAAAGTAGTATAACTAATGCGCTAAATAATATTCATATTTATTTTGACGATTTTTAATGACGCAGTGGTCATCAAGTCATATTATGTTCTATTTTTTAAATATATTATTTTTTCAAATTACATTATTTTCTTCTGCTTGATATTTTCTGGAATATTCTTTTGCGTATATATTCTTATACCTTGTACGTCTATACGTACAAAATGAACGTTTATACATGTCAGAATATCCCAAAAAACTTGACGATTCTGAACGCCTGTGAAGACCTGCATTTTTTTCTTTAAATTTCAATCGTACGGTATTCTTAGGCGATTTTTTAATAAAGAAGGTTGACCTATATGATAGCTATGATGATAGGCGGCCTTGAGTTCCAGCGATGTTCCTACCAATATGACTCGTGCTGACGTCGCCAGATGCCACCTTGTGTTCAATGCTTAATATTGTCAACATAATTTATAAAGGTACTGATTTAATTTGGTCATCCTGTTCTTATTTCGATCATAGGTACATAATATTATTATGTTCCTGTATAGTGGGTACTATATAAGAACGTAATTTTGCCTTAGATTTCAATCGTACCGTATTCTTAGGCGATTTTTTAATAAAGAAGGTTGACCTATATTATAGCTAGTTCCTGGCGGCCTTGAGTTCCAGCGAAATTCCTACCAATATGACTCGTGCTGACGTCGCCAGATGCCACCTTGTGTTCGCTGCACAATATTGTCAACATAATTTATATAGGTACTGATTTAATTTGGTCATCCTGTTCTTATTTCGATCATAGGTACATAATATTATTATGTTCCTGTATAGTGGGCACGTTTTGGACTCATTCTATTTTTGTTGTTTAAATCGCCGATAAAGTATTCATATACAGAATTTACTAAATTTAGATTTGCCAGGCATTTTATTTTTTTATACATAATCCACCTTATTTAATGTTAATATTATTTTAAACGAATATTTAGAAAAGAAATCTGAAAATTTTTTCAACAGGTCAAGAGTTATTATTGAAGCGAAATATCTCAAAACACCTAATCTTGAGTAAATCACGTTGGTTAATTGTGACCTCACCGGGGATCGAACCCGGAACCCTCGGTGTGAGTCATGTCTACTGGGCAATGAGGGCCGCTGTAGACTTTTAGACTTATATTAATAATCATATTTTAACAGTATGGCATTGACTCCTAATTTGTTCATTTCTCACTTTATCAAGCAAATATTTTCTACAAAAGCGCTTTAGTGACCGCATTTTAAAAGCTTTCAGTCTACTTTTATTTCTTTCTTACCAATTCCAGGCTTCTCTACCATTTATTTTTATTTTTTCTTTAATATAACATACAGTTTACTATATTTTATTTTATTCTAGTCTATTAAAATTTTCAAATGTAGCAAATTTATTTTGTGGTAACATAATTATAATTAATATAAATTAACTTTGTTTAAACCACTTATTTATTGAAAAAAATCAACATGTTTCAAAGCCAATGGCTTCTTCATCTACATTATTATTATTATGAAGAAGCCATTGGCTTTGAAACATGTTGATTTTTTTCAATAAATAAGTGGTTTAAACAAAGTTAATTTATATTAATATTAAAATTTTAGTTAATGTACAAGTTTTATTTGCTGTACCTACCTCTCAAAAAAAGATACCTTCATGCTTGGGAGGGGATTTACAAATTTTTATAATTATATATTTTGTAAACGTGTTTTTAAAAAAATATTAATATTTATTTGTGTTTTTTGTAGTGTTTATTTAACATATTTTCTATTTGTTTTATCTCAGTTATATTATTAATTTCTGTTGGAATCTAAACATCAGATGTGGCACTGGAACGCCATTATGTACCGCCAGTTTTTCTAACAAAATCTTTGCTTTTTCATGTAAACATAACAATGATTTATTAGATAAACTAAACAATGCTTTGTTAGATAAACGCTCAAAAAATGATCTCGGTTTTAACACATGATAACGGTTATGAACACATGTATTGTGTATAGTTAGGCGATACACGTGACCTACATAAAATGTGTAAAACGATTTGGTAAAGTAGTGAACATTTCATTTAACATTTCCTAGGTGTGTTGCAGAGAGCTAGGAAAGCATTAGGCAATGTGTGAAATCAGAGATATATTGTGCTTGTTCATTCTCGTGGACAGCTGCCGCGTTGTCGCTTGAGTCCCCTGCTCACTCCTCCTATTTCTTTGAATTTGATCCGGGGGAGAGAGTAGTCGTCCACGAGCTTGAGTACACCTGCAGGGTTGATAATGATACCAGGTATAATAAAACACATAACATACATAATGAGTATTTTATATACGCTAAATAAATAATTTATATAAATAAATTGAATGCAGTCATTCTAATATAAATATTTAAAAATATTTATTGTATTATTTGTATAAATCTACTTATATTATTTGATTAATTACACCTACATGTTTCGAAAATACCTTTCCATCGTCAGGGTGTTATATATATGACATTATTCATTTTGATGATATATATATATATATAGATATATATATATATATATATATATATATGTCATCAAAATGAATATTTATATATATATATATATATATATATATATTACATCCTGACGATGAGAAGGTATTTCCAAAACATGTACTTACTTACTTACTTACTTACCATCACGCCGTTTTCCCGTGGGGGTAGGCAGAGAGAATAGAGCGCCATATGTAGGTGTAATTAATCAAATAATATAAGTAGATTTATGCAAATAATTCAATCAATATTTTTAAAAATGTCAATATACAATGTCGCTGAATAAATTTAAAAAAAAATAATAGAAATATATCTACCGAGGTTAAACTATCTGTACACCAGGGTCGTACAATGAGAACAAGAAGCGTGATTTTTTCCTAAGCATATATTTTGAAAAGAAACCGAAATAAGATATATATCGTGTAATATTTCTATCACAATAAAATACACATATTATTCAGATTTTAATATTTCATAATATTCTGCCAGATCAATTTCCTTATTTCCTTGAATTTCCTTCCGATTTTTTTCCCTTATATATGATAAAATAAAAGTCACGCTTCTTGTTCTTACTACACGCCTCTGCGGTACACAATGGGATTCTGGTATCAAGGAAGTGAAGCCTGGAGCTGGCAGAAGAGTTAGAGGCCCTCGTAGTGCAGTAGGTATGACACTGGTTTTCCACACCAACGGTTCCGGATTCGATTCTCGGTTAGGTCACAATGTTAATCTATGTGATTTACTCAAGCCTGGGTGTTTAGTAATGTATTTCGCTTCTGTAATTGGGCCTCCTGGTCTGTTGAAGTGTAAAAAAAAAGTAGAGTGAATGCCATAAAGATGAGATCACTTGGACGTATATGCAGCAAATTTATTTATAATAGAGTCAAGGATGAATATGTTAGAAAAGAATATAAAGTTGATCTTAGCATACTTGAAAGAACAAAAAAAGAATTGCTCAGATAATTTGGGCACATTGAGTAAGTGATAAGGGAAAAATGGTAAGAAAACTATATGATGCAAAAGTTGACTGCACCAAAAAGAGAAAATGACCGCAGAAGACACGGCACGACTAGATTTACCATATGGAGGGTACAAAAGCAAACAATACAACTGAAAAAAGAAAATAGTCCAGACAAAACTCATCTTTGAATCATTTAAAAAAATCACTTGGTAATAAAGCAATATCTCCATTAGATTCTTCAATGTCTTCAACGTCCATTTTACCTTATTCAAGTACATTTGACATCACTATTACCTCCAAAGCTGCAACACCAACTTCTAGTAATGGGCTCACCGCTGCCATAAATTTTTCCTCATGGGCAAAAACTTCCATCAGGTATGGTGTATCTGACTGACACAGTAGCATCAGACTTGACTTTATCAGTTCTGCAAATTTAGATTTTTTATTTTATTTTAGACAAGAACAAGCCGTGCAGAACAGAAAGAAAAAATTACGAAACAAGATAGTTTCGTAAGTTTCAGCCTTGTATTTTGATAGTCGTAAGAATACAATTCTCTTGATTTTCAAGATCCAAATGTGAGCCTTGAAGCCGCCGCTTACTCCTGTCTGGCAGCAAAACATCATTATATTTCAAATAATTCAAAGTGTCTGACAAAAATCTTAGTCATTCATAATAAATGGTGGTGACGGTGGACCGCTTATTCCGCGTTGGCCCTGTCAATATGTTGTTTCATATATAAAATATATGTTTACGTAAAACTCACGCTTCAATGTACTCGCTGCCATACTAGCTGTAATCTGTCAAAAATGACGGTAATTTTACATGTCGGGTCCTAAAGGAAAAGTTTTTATTTATTAATACGAAAAAAAATTTACGACGGACGGATAGATGGACGGACGGACGAGCAGACAGTAAAATTATTATAATTGGGATGAGGGCGGTGGCCGATAAGCTAAAAGAATTTTTTTCAAATATGCGAATTTATTTACTTTATTATTGATTAAAATAAACATTTATATTGCATTAAACACCATATAAATAAATTTACAACTACACCCACGCTAAGGAAAATTTTGAAAATAAAATAAAAACCTTTAGCCGCGTTCCCGAGGGAACGAACGCTGAGAAAAGTAGATCAAAAATTTTTGTAATATAAAATTATTTTTCGTTATTTTTAGTTTTACAACATAATACGTATTTATACTTTTATTAGAAACCGTGGCTTACGGCTTTCGGCTTTGAAACAACCCTTACGTGCGTGACATTCGCAGAAAAAAAACTAGATTTCTCCAAAAATAGCTGTCATTTAGAAAGAAAAATCATAAAAAAATACCTAACGTGTGATATTTTTTAATGTGCTACACCATGGTGACAAGTATTGTTCCCTTTCTTTTCAGAAGCCTGAAATTCATCATCGTACCGGTAAAATGTTAACCCTTTGTGTACCGGTCAAAGGTCCGCGCGGGTTCTGCGGTGTTGCTCCACGCTCCATGCTCCATGCCCCAGCTCCATGCCTCACGCTCCACTCCATTAGTTATTAACGTTCCACGATAAAATTTTGGATAGACCCATCGAATATGAAAGGTTAAACTCGCACGGGTCCATATACAAGTATAACTGTATGTTCCGGCGGAGTTTTCGGTCACATTCAGGCGGGCTTAGTGGCTCGGACCCAACGTGATCCTTATGTTCTTTTCGTGAAAAAGAAAATATTTTGTAGGAAATATTTATTACAGCGAGAAATATTTTTACTTCTCAACCTTTTTTCGAAACAAGAACAAAACATTTTGAAAAAAGTTATTATTTATGATGTATGAATACATTTTCGTTAATAGGGCTGACGCGGAAAATTAGCCTAAGCATTTTAGCGGAAAATGGCATTACCGTAAAACTGTGTGATAATTAGTTTTATTAAAATAATATTATGGCATAACATTGGATATAAAAGTGAAAAAACTTATTGTTACATCTTGATATTTATTTTACACATAATAGTAGATTTTTCGTATTATACATCAAAATAAAATCACTAAATAATGAAAAAGGAATTAATAATTTATATTAAAAAAGAAAAACGGCTACTTTTAAAAGTTATTAATTAGAACAAAATGACAACAATTTATTTATCGATCCATTATTTAATTTATACCTAATTATTTATTATCTTATTTATGGTCATAACATTTTCGATTTTTTTTTTGTTGACAATCAAAATTAACTAAGTGGTTATGACCATTAGATACTTTAAATAATACACAATACAGTAATATAAAAATATAATTAAAAAAAGTGATTATTTAAATTTATTATTTAATTTCCCATTATTATCAACTCTCAATCACTATTAACGTTTTAATTAATATTCTTTGTCATATCCACAGATAAAGAGTATTTTTTTTTTTAATAATTATTGAATTTGTAATAGTTTTGACAGTAAACATGTTGAAAGATACAGAATAATGTATTGATCGGAAGGCAGGATAGCCTCCAAGGGATGAATTATAATTATAATAAAGTACCGTAAGCTTAACTAGTAATTTTTGCGATGGTTGATCTCGGATCTTATGACCATAAGATACTTAAAATAATACACAATACAGTAATATAAAAATATAATTAAAAAAAGAGATTATTTAAAATTATTATTTAATTTCCCATTATTATCAACTCTCAATCACTTTTAACGTTTTAATTAATATTCTTTATCATATCCACTGATAAAGAGTATTTATAATTTTTTTTTAATAATTATTGAATTTGTAATAGTTGTGACAGTAAATATGTTGAAAGATACAGAATAATGTATTGATCGGAAGGCAGGATAGCCTCCAAGGGATGAATTATAATTATAATAAAGTACCGTAAGCTTAACTAGTAATTTTTGCGATGGTTGATCTCGAATCCCCAACGCACATTAGAGCATTGCATCATGCCTGAGAAAATTTCACAAAATTATAAAATTCAATCATTTATACAATAAAATACACAACGATCCTGTTTTCTGCAAATATCGTTACATAATATTATAGATTTAAAATATTTTATATAGTTCATTAAAATAGTTGTAAAAATGGAATTCAGTCACGTTTACCGGTAAATCAGTTTCTCATTCTCCGAATTTTGTTGTTCCGACTATTTGAGTAGAGTACAGAAAAGATACACCAGCGTAGTAAGAGTACATTAAAATGATACACCAGCGCAGCAGATATTGACAGTAACCAACATATTTTTTATAAACACATTTGTATATGCAATCATCAGCTACAGTTCTATAAAATATTCATTTAACTGTCAAAATATAAAACGAGATGTTACATGTCACATTGTTGGTTCCATATTTTACATCATCAATACAAAAAATTTTGATACGAGCATAAGCATGTTCAAATTAGCCCAGAAACAAAATAAATTATTTGATTGTGTAAAATCACATACGTCGAAAAATAAATAATGAATAAATAATTTATGTCGAGTTGATTTCTTTAGATTTTCTTTTTTTTTACGTAAGCATAATGTTTTTCCGAGTTCTGAGAAATATAAGAGAAAATGAAATAAATAAATAAAATAATCTGCAAGTCGATCCAATCCAGAAAGATTTTTACTCGTATTATACATTTTAAAAATTTTTTTCCTAAGAATCTTCTTCGCTGTTAAAATTTATAAAACTTCCGTGCCTTTAATCTTAAATATTTTAATATTCAATTAACAAAGATGTTTGTATGTATCCCTAAATAAAATAAACTTTACTAAGTACCTAAAAGCATTGGAAAAGGAATACTTTCAAGAGAGCTAAGATGAGAATATAATTGTTATATTCAAAATGTGTAATCATAATTACAACTTATTCCATATACATCATACTTGGTATAAAGCAAAGGCACCAATATTTAAAAAAAATTAGGATTGCCAATTTATAATGAACTAAATTTGATATTTTATAGGAAACATAGCTAATAAATTAATAGGAAATGTGATTTTGGAAGGGATAGATACATATATAGATATATAGATATCTAGAATTTAGTACATTTTAAATAAGTAATACTCAGTGACTGCATTAAAAATTTTATTTTTTGGATATTGCTGACTTTGTTTTTGTACCCTAAATGTGTGATATTTCTGTACAAATTTCACTAAAATAATTTTATAAACCGCAATAATAATAAAATAATTAATTCATCTACTTGACGGATTGAAGAAATTTATATGTACGTACATTAACGGAAATCATTATTTTCATTCACGTTTCAATAAACTTCTCCATCTTGCCAGAAGTGAAGGCAATAAAATGAATTATTTTGAAGGTTTAGTAACTTTTATTTGATGGTCTCGTAAAGGCCTCAACAATTCCCGAGCTTGCATGCGAAGATGTTTTAATGCAGATGAGGCGAGAGTTGTACGTTGGGACAAATGAGTGTGGATCTCTATCCTCTCTGCTTACCCCCCACGGCGAAAAAGAATGATGGTAAGTAAGTAAGTAGAACTAAAAATTAATTTATCAAACCTTTTAGATGTTTTAAATTTTGACTTAGCCAAATCATAATATGACTAACTTATTTTTCAATTTCCCGAATTCTTTTTCTCTAGCGTTCCATTTGCACCCCTTCCCCACCCAGCCCCTTTTTAAAATTCATCATCATCATCTTCTTCTTTCCCTTGTCCTAGTAGAGTCGGGGGCCCAAAGACTCGACAATGTGCTTCCATGATCCCCTGTCTTGCGCTGCTTCTGCTCGAGTCAATCAGTCCAGACCCATTCTGTTTTCAAATACATTTTTTTGTTGTCTCTCCCAACTTAATCTGGGTCGACCCACTGGCCGTCTTCCCTCCGGGGTTGCCAAGAGGATTCTTCTTGGTAATCGTTCCTCTGGCATTCTGAGTACATGTCCAAGCCACCTCAGTTGTGATTTTTCTATGTGCAGGAGTAGGGGCTCCATGCCGAGTGTGTGCCTTATGTCGGCACTTCTCCTTCTGTCCATCAGTGTGACACCCGCTACCCCCCTTAGAAAACTCATCTCGGCAGCCTGGACCCTTGATCTCACTCTCTCCGTCAGGATCCAAATTTGATGGTATCGTGTAATCTTCAAATTTTTTTGATTTAATGGAAATTTTTGTTTATTCTTTATTTTGACCCAAATGCCTTTTTCACATCACATCATTTCCATAACAAGTCTGCGATCCTAAATTTGTTCCCCTTAATCACTTAAAAAAATCCTCTACGGTCCCGATTTGTTGCTATACTCAAATTGGTTGATAATATTCTGTATTTAATTTGGTTATTAATTACACCTGATGATGTTAGGTACAGGTCCTTTTGAAACTATAGCAGTGATAAGTACAACTCAACAAGTGTGTATTATAATGTTTAATTTAGTGTTAACTAAAATAATCGTGTTTCACTACAAAATAACTTCCTTTTCAAACAATAATAGTTTGATATTTTTAAAATATTAGCTTAATTATTTTTTTAAAAAGATTTACTGGTTAATCATTTTATCTCGTTCGGTCGACATCATGGTAGCTTGTTATCGATCTGTGCAACTATATTACGTACTTTGTATAAATCTCTTTGCACTGTGTTGCATGTGAAGCAGCCTCCAATTTAAGATCCTATTGTTAGCTATTCTGTTCGCTACCGCATCTTGTTAGGAATAATACGAATAAGGACATTCGTGTAATATTACCTCGTTTCCAGTATGCCAACCATATCTTGCAAGTGCATTTCGTAATGAAATTATTTCAGTGAGTTTGAATAAATAAAGATTCCTAACGGAATATTGATTATTAAACATAACAAACAAATTACAGGTGCTCATATTTTTTAAATAATTTGAGCCCATTTTTTTAAATACAAATTGTATTATTTCTTTAGAGCAGATAAAGTGTATTTGAAGGTGGTATATTTTATGTCGTATTAAAAGCACATTTTGTAAAAATAAATGTAAAGGGAATGAAAAAGGTATAAGAAAGAAATATTTATCTTATTTACCTTAGTATATTTTTATAGGCTTAATTTAATCGCTACTTATTTGCCTATTTTTAATTTTATTATCTCATAGATTATATTTAATTTTTAATTCGTTTAAGGTAGATATATTGCAGGAGTTTCATGGCGTAACTTCGAGAAAATTTAAATGCACATTGATAATCATTGGCAGGAAATCCCTAAAATACCCTTTTTTTAAAAAATATATCTATATATAGGTTTATTCTTTATTTACCTACTTGTATATTATTATGGTACTGCATTAATATACGAAATATGTATATGTATATGCACGTTGTTAGAGCAGGCCGAAGAGACATATAATTGGAATAATGGGCTTAGTTAGAAATGAGCAAAGTATAGTTTTTTATTTTATTGTATCCAGTATTCTGTTTTTGTCTCGTTAAAAAAAGAAACTGCGGTGTCTTTTCGGAATTAGATCCCCCTATTTACATATCTCACGCATAAGTATGGTAATACCGTAACATTGAGGCTAGGTCTTAAAAATGACACTTATCAACGTCGGCCTAGAGATTTATCCTGAAGATACACCATTTTTATACATTAGTGTGCTTGTGGAATTCAATCAAAAATTTCAAAATAGTAACTTAATATGTATATTTATCGGATAAGTTCATTAACCATCCCGATCGGAAATCTCATTTTGAAGTGACGTTCCAAGGTTAAAATTGTAACTCCGTCAGTATAAGCTATAGAGAAAAATTATGCTTAAAAACATTTAAAAAATCTACACAAGGATTAAATAATCAATGCTTAAATATATTTAATTTCATAAAATAATAAAAAAAGTATCCCTGTATTGGTTTTTCCTTTTGAATAAAGGAATTCCAAAAAAAGAACAAAAATGTATAATAATCTAGATTCAGCGAATAAAATACACTGTTTTGGTACAAATACTTAAAATTAGACATGGATTGCTGCCTAAATACATATTTTAATAACAGAATCAATCTAAAGAAGAATTTTCATTCGTACGATACAAGAGGTAATTTTATTTGACTTATGTTGAAACGAATAAATTTTTGATAATCGATTAAAGTTACAGCGATGATTGTCCAACGTTTTGAAAAAAAAGTCATAAATATTGAAAAAATGCAAACTTTCATATTGCATATCTTCATAGCTATTGGCATCAGGTCGTGGACTCGTAATCAAAGCAGAAATCCACCTGTAGAGTAGGTATTGTATATTAGCTCTGTTACATGCTGTATATAGAGAATATTTGCGAATAAAATTGAATAGAATTTCAAAAATATTCTAATGTATGGCTTAAAATCGCCGAGTTAAGTTTGCGCTGGTAACTATATTTTAAGATCGCCACCATTTTACTTATAAATCCTGGCGGGCAGCAAGCTCTAGAACTTGTTCCCGCAAATCTTTGATTTACAAGAATATCATATTTTATCCGATGTTTTATAACGCCATCATTTACTTAAAGCGTTGCGGAATATGCAGTTTGCACGGAAAATTTTACCCATGTTTCTCGCTCAGGAAAATATGTCGTCTTCTACTTCTTCCTCGCGTAACAAGGATTGAATTTATTCTTGAAGAGATATAGAAGCACCTTTGTTTAACAGTATTATTATTTTATGTAAAGGATTGTGAAATTCTAGCGAGGGATTCGATTTATTATCACGTTCATACTTTTATATCAAATTTATTTGAATATCTTTCGAAAACCTGTGGGACGAATGCAAAAAAATAATTTACATTATTGTTTATATATTTTTTATTATTTATTTATATATTTATTTAAAAACTTGTGACAGTATATTATAAAAAAATAGTACCTTATTAAATTGAGTACATTCAAAAAATCTCAATCGTTAAAATACAGTGAGTTATGTAAAAAAAGGACACTTAGCTCATTTGATCATGTTAAAAAATTAATGAATAGACAATAGAAAGAAAGATATATCACGTATGTGTTGATTGTCCTGAAAATAAAAGACAACCGTGATAATCTTGGCAAGACCAAATTTCCAGATACTAGAATTTGTATTGTTAGAAATCTAAACAATCGAAGGTGCATGAAAATTTGAATGAGTGAATATGAGATGAGATTTGTGTATCAGAACAAAATGTTCTAGTGTTCCATCCTCTCCTCTTACACCAATGGGGAAATTGTGATGCTATATTTGTTGATAGATTAAACTGTATTTTGTGTTGTGTTATAGTCATCAAAATTTTCATCCTCTCGTCCAAGGATTCGATGTTTCAAAATATTGACAACGCGCTTCCGTATTCCTCAGTCTCTTGCATTCACTTCATTCGTGGTCTAATCTGCGTCTTCAGAACATATTTCTAGTTTTATATCCCAGCTTCACTTGAAGCGCCCCATTGTCTAAGCACCATTACACGAAACCATATTCCTTTTGCATGTGTTTAGATGTCTACACGGAATTCCTGTAACATTAATGTTCATTTTCAAATTTAACTAAATATTTGTGTTGTGAAAGTAGAACTAACTTGGTGGTTTCCAGGAGTGAGGATCGAACCAGTGCCACCAGGTCATATGCAGTCAAAATATTGCAGCATGAGTTTTAGGCAATATCATTATTTTGAAAAAGAATTAATCATTGTGTAATCTCGCAATAATCAATTTATTCGCATTTATGTTTCATCTTTTATCAGATTAATATTTTTTTTCAAAATGTGGGTCTACCTATAACTCATGATTCAATGCTCTGACAGCAAGCCCCTACCGTCCATAAAGATCACTTGGTGAGTATCTTAACCACTGGATCAACAAATTAATACGATTTATTTAGTTATATCAAAACATTTCTTAAAAATCTCGGTATTTAAATTTTTAAATAAAATTTATCGGTAAAAATTTAAAGAATGTCTAGGGACAGCCAAGGAAAATAGAAGATATATTTATGCAAGCATATACGTATATATTTTACAAAGTTTATGTTACGTTACAAAGCTGAAAAACATTTTTTTTTATTTATTTCTAAGCGAATTTCATAAGTCAAGCATTGCTTTATACGAAATGTCTTGTAACTTTTTATTAAAGCCTTGGTTCTAAAATAATAGATCGTGTCTATCTAATACTTCATCAATGATTTTTTTTAAAATTATCCATTTAAACAAAAATCTAAACGTGCTTAAAAATGTGCTAAACGAAAGAGATTAATTACAAGCGGATAAATATTATTATGTTTCCTATGTTTTTGCTCTCATTAATTTCTCCATTAAGGACCATTACCGGATTCCTACATAAGTCAGCTCTGTATTTCTTTCTTCCGACTGGCGCGGCTAATTACAGGAAATTGCTCAATTTTTTTTCTGGAGCAAGCACTTCGCATTTATCGAATTTGTTTTGGATAAGTCAATGTGCCTTTTTTCACTGAATGTTTACCAACTTAAATCTTGAAAGATGAGAAAAAATCCTGTTTATTAGAAGAGCTAATGAATTGGATAAGCAAAACGTGTTGCGTTCCATCAATTAGGGACGTGCCAAAAACAAAAGAATAATTATTTTTTATATATTTTTTTATTTCTCATAAAAAATTTATACATTACGTATTTGTAGATTGTATATATTTATTTATGTGTATAAATTAGATTAATATTAAACAAAAAAAATGTATTTTTTCCAGATATAGATAAATTATATTAAGTATAATGATCAGGAATATATGCCTTTGCAAACTATTATTCTAAAATAACTTCTGATGAAAAATATATTTGGTAACCTCCAGAATATGAGCTTAATAATGGTAATAATAATAGTTTAATAATAATTAACTAATGGCATAATAGAACATAATATAAATAATGGCATAATGATTAAGGCTTTGTTGTTAATTAAAGATTTCCAAAAATACGAGTCATACGAGTATAATTGTAAAGTCAATTAAAAATGATAATTATTCGATCATTACTAAGCAAATATTTTAACAATCGTTTTTTAATTTATCTGGAATATCTTCAAATTAAAACAAAAATATCTTTTTAATGAAAACGCATTTATTATAAGTTACAATTTAAGAAAAAAGTTCTGTGACATTTAAAATAAATCAGATTAATCAATTAGAAAGATATATAAAAAATTTGTCTATCGAAAATATTTGGTTTCCATTGGGATACGAACCGGTAATTTTTACACTCCGGGGAATAGCGTTATGAAGTTAGCCATTTTGCCAACCATTTTATATTACAAAAAAAGTCTCTTAAATTCAAATCTATGTGGAATTTTACTAATGATAAATACACGTTATGCATCATTATCAAAATAGCTATCCACTTTATGTTAATTATGTATGCAATGAATCTCAGCTAGGTGAGGCTAGGGCCCGAATTCACAGTCAATACTTAGATGATTTAAAAGTTAACACTTAAAAGCATAATTTCCAGTACAAAATAATACTTTTAAGTCTATCATAACCTTTTGATCATCTAAGTATTGAATCTGAATTCGGGCCTAGGATAAATCTTACCATTTTTTAATTAAAACTAGAATATCTAAGATACAGCTACGTAATGTATTTTTTAATTGGGATACTGATACAATTTATACATTTTATTAGTGGAAAACGTTTAAATTTCATACAAACTTTTATGATATATAAAAAAATTGAAATATAAATTGAATTGCTAAACCAAATATATTATTTTCACCCTCGCGTGATACTCGATATGGAGGGTACACCTACTGAAATTAGTTTGTCTGCAGTTTACAAAATGTAAAACACAATAAAACGTTCCAGAACAATACACCATCAATTAAGATCAAATTTTGTAACGTGATTAATTTATTATTAAGCTGCCAGATTATTTGGGGTATTTTAAATGTCGGTTTCGGGAAAAGTTGAACAGGAAACTTGCCTACGGCAAAGTCTTTAATCACTGCCACTCCCGACAAATTTTAAACGGCAAGAACGAGATAAGTCACGTCACCGGGGTTGTGGACTACCCCGTAGAGCCTTATTCATATCTACACAGGTGCCTTACGTTGGTTTTCCTGTAAACACAACCTTCAGCGTGTTTCGTGATAACGTTAAACCGCACGAGTTCCGATGGCCAGCCAATAGCGGAAATGTTTGTTTACGAATTTTGGAATCTATTTGATTAAGAAGTAATGCTATTTTTTATATTTTATGTAGCAGTTACAATTTCAAGATATAAAGTAGACACAGAAAAAATACTTAACAAAAATAAAATGCTCATTACTTATGTTTAATGGAATATGAATAATAACTACCCGCCATAGCACCTACTACCCGACAAACACTACAGTCGGTTAGAACAGTTGACATTGTAATTTTCTAAATATAATAATTTCATTTTTTGTCTGTCCCTAACGTCCGTAACTTGCTGAAATAAAGCTGGAATTTCAACATTACATAATTAGAGCGTGACACGCGATCAGCCCGCAACATGCAATGGCTCAGATAACACGCAACGGTCGTCCACCAAATTACAGTGATTTTTCACGGGCGTACGTACGGCCGGTATGTATTCAGTTCATAATAATGTTATATAATATTTAAAAAAACGACAAGCTTTAATAAAAAGGAGAAAATGTTTAACAGTCACAGTACTAAGAGCAATCACAGTTACAGTACTAAGCAGCAAGTATTTCATTTATGTAATTTGTTATATGTGTAAAGCATAATTAAGTTTAACAAATCGCATCGAATTGCGATGATAGAATTTTATGTGGTTACGTGAATGTTTAGCTTATTTAAAGCAATCGATCGTCAAGTTTTGAGAAAAAGTAACCCACGCTTTAAATTTTTTTTCATTCGACTTTTTCAATTAAATTTTTAATTTAAATTCGCATATAATTATTATGAAAATTTATTTTCTCCTTTTTAGATATTTCTCGAGCTATAATTTTTTTAAATCTTTTGCTACCTTTTATCTTGCTAAACACGATCTAGTGAAGTCTAGACTGAAGTCGCGTCCATGGAGACCACTAAGTTACTTGCACGTGTACATAAGTGTTCGAATTCTGTTTTTTTTTTTAATCTATATAAATAAAAAAGTAAATGTTCGTTTGTACAAAATCGATAATCTCAGAAAGTTCTTTACCGATTGCTTGGAAATTTTGGCACAGCGTTGCATTTAAATACGAGGATGTTTTTGTACACCTACTTTATTTTTATATATCATCTATTTATTTACTTCAATCGATTTCAATTAAACATTTCTGAAAAGTTCAAACATTTCTATGCCATGCAGCAGTTGTTAAAAAACGTAACTACCTATATATTGGTATGAGACAAAATATTTATAACGATACCAAAAAAATGCTTTTTTTTTAAACAGTCTGCTGGACTTAAAAGCAACGCATGCTATCTATACCTATAAAACTCAATGTCTATCTGTCGGTCTGTCTTTTCTCTATACAAATCTATACCGTTTGTCCGATTCCACATAAATTTTGCATAATTATTCTTTAGAACCCGGCGGGTAACATAAGTAACATTTCCTTCCTCCCCTTTTACGCCTTTCTCTCCCTATTATGTATTTTCAATGCAAATCTTCACCGATCAGACTCAAAATTTGGAAACTTATATTTTAGGATCTGGCAAGTAACATGGGTGACACTTCTCTCTTCCCCTTTTATCCCCTCCCCTCCCCTGATATATTTTCAATGCAAATATGTACCGTTTGACCTATCTGACCCAAATTTTGCACCTACTTATTATATAGGACCCGACGGATAACATAAGCGACATTTTCCTCCTCACCCGTTATCCCACCCATCCTCTGATATATTTTCTGTAAAAATCTACAGTTTCACCAATCTGACTCAAATTTGGCATATTATTCTTTAGGACCCGGCCGGTAACAAAGGTGACATTTACCCCATCTCTCTCCGTGATACATTTTCATTTTCTGTTCAAATCTACACCGTTTGACGATCTGACTCAAATTTTCCATACTTATTCTTTTGGATCCGTCGAATAATATAGGTGACATTTTCACCCTCCCCCTTTACCCCTTCTTCTCCTCCTGATATATTTTCAATGCAAATCGGTACTGTTCTTCCGAATTATGCAAGAATATCCTAAAGGACCTCGTCAAAGTCACATTTTTCCCCTGGATAACCCATCCATTCCAGCCAAAATTACATGGAAATATGTGGTTTTAGAGGCTTTGCAGAACAATGGAACCTTTGTTTTCCCTCACAATTTTATTTTTAACTTAATCCTTAACCCGTGTAACGCCGGGTAGGGAACAGCTAGTCTTTAAATAAAAAGGTAAACGCTATTCATACATTTAAATAATAAATGATAAATTAAATCATTACAAGTAAACAAATAAACTACATTGTTATTACGTGTTTTGTTTATTAATTATATCTGAGAAAGTCAAGTTGAAAATTGTAAAATTTTGTAAGGATAAAATATAAATCTTTTTTCTTAATGTACTATAAGCCGTTGAAAATCACCTACCAATTTGCAGTATGCTAATTTATTCTGTGCAAGATATATAAAATCACCGACAATTCAGACATCAAATTCCTTTTCGATGTTACCCGTCCGAAATTATCTAATATACTAATATTTACAAAGTATATTGTATTGGAATCGTATTCATTTTTTTTTATTGATTGCATTTCATCGTTAAGTCACTTTTGTCCGAATGGTCCCTTAAACAGTATTGTTTGTTCGTCAAAGAAATATAATATCTCAATTATATGCAAATATTTGTGAAATTGTTGAACCATTTTTTTACAGAAATAAAGGGAACCTTTCTTCGTGTTGGGTATTATGATTTCGACAAAGAAAGAGATTTCTGTAGAAATGTGAATGAGTCTTGACGCCTTTTCAGAATAATCTGCAAACCTTTTCATTTTCCGACGGCCGGACATTTCTTCGTTGAATAAGATAAAAATCCAATTTCGGTGTAAAGTTATCTTCTCTTCGACCGCTAGGGTCTCGCTGGCGGAGCTAGTATCAGGCTGCATAGAAGGGGCGCGGCAAGACATATTAATCCGGGATTTGTGAGATAAATGGACGAAAAAACCAAACCTTTCATGCGAACTTTACGTTGGTTATATAAATACACAAAATGATCTTCAAAATTTTAATCCATCATTATGGTCACTTTTTTGTTTGTTTTTGTTTGTAAATTTAACACGTAAATACTTGTTAATGTATTAATATTCAGTACTTGTAACTTATAGTATAGAGTCCGTTCATTTTATGAAAGCCATTTGCATTCGTGTGAGTAACAGTGCGTTTACAAAAACTCGTAACCTTATTTTTTTTAAATAAATGACAGATGCAAAAAATAAATATGAAAAGTATTTTATTTTCTTAACCAAAAATAATTTCAGGTTTATAAAAAAAATGATTCGTTTTCAAAATTAATATGATTTAACAATTGTTAAAAAATAAAATGAAAACATAGACTTTATGCTTTTTTCATTAAATACTCTAAATGTTTTTTTTTTTTAATATTTACATTTTTTATTTAATATTTCATTTTATTGAAAATTAAAATTAATAAGTAAATCCATGCCTGTCGGTACCTTGCCGTTCGCATCGGACTTCTGATTGGTGATTCGCCTCGAAGTGATTGGTCTATCGGCACGCTCGAGAGGCTAGCATCCGGGCAGGCCTAGATGCTCCACAAACTATTGTCGTATGTATCGGACTTCGAATCCTCATCTAAATTAGTATAAAATTGATTAAAAAGTCATGTGATCACCGTGTAGTGATATTTTTATCACCGTATTCTTAAATAAAATATATTGAACAAAGAAACAACCACTCCGCGCGACCGTCAGCGTCAAACTAAAGTGGCCGATTGAGTAGCTTTTAAAAGTGTTGCCACTTTACGTATTTTCATATTAGTAGTTTTCAGAAAGTGAACGGACCATACCTTGTACAGGTTTTTTGTATTAATTTTAAATTTGAATTTATTGAACACTGGGCACATATTAGGTGTGTTAAAATAATAATAATTGTAACTTATAACTTATGCACGTTTATTGTATTTCATAATTAAAACTGCCCACTTTTTGAACAATGACTACGTATCTAGATATGTAACCTAGATACGTATCTTAAAATAAAAATAATTTCTAATTTACAATTTTCATTGCAAACTTATTAGTTTTTTTAAATTAAACCACCACTTTAGATTAATTGAAATCAGAACACGATTTTAGAGATTTCTGATTGGACACCATTTTATTAATTTAATTTTTCGTGGTACATGCTTTAAACGTACTATATATTTTGGATTTTAAAATTTAAATACACACATTATCTTTTTTTTAATACATAAAATGAAGCCATATGTCACCAATAAATATATTATACTAACTTAAAAGTATATTAATATGTATTTATTTTTGTCTATAAAGCTAAAAAATATTGTCATGGAGTAATAAATATGAAAATATTTCAATAAAATAAAACTTTCCTTGTCTCTTTGGTACTCCACTTATATTCGTCATTACATTTTATAATATATTTTAAAGTATATATTTTCGCACTTTTTTCAAAATAAATATTATAAGGAGTAATTTTAAAGTTTTTTCTGGATTAAATATTGTATGGTTATTCTCTTGTATCAATGCAAATATGTCTTCATCAAAATAAGTTACCCATTATACCGAAATATAGAAGCAACCATATAACATTCTAATTGTCGTTAAAATCTACAGATCTTACGTAGACCACTGTGTTCCATTTAAGTATAATATAACATGATATATTACAATTTGTAATCTAAAGTATCACATTACATTTAAATAATGTGTAATATTATTAGTGTATATTATATATTACTAGCTGTTCGTATCCGGGTCACACGGGTTAAGGATTAAGTTACAAATAAGTTTTTGTGAGGAATCAGAGGTTCCATAGTTTTGCAAAGCCTCCGATAAAAACAATGTTTCCATTTAATCTAAGCTGGGATAGATGGGATGTCCAGTGCGGAAATGTGGCTTATGTTTTCCGTCGAGTTCTAAAGAATAAGTATACAAAATTTGTGTCAGATCTGTCAAGCGGTACAGATTTGGATGAAAAATATATCGTGGGGAAAGATAGGGGTAAAAATGTAGTGGTTAAGTCACCTATGTTACTCAAAATGAGTATGAAAAATTTGGGTCAGATCGATCGACCGGTATAGATTTGTATAAAAAATATATTGGGAGGAGAGGATGGTATAAATAGGGATGAAAATGAGGTTGCCTATGTTTTCTGTTGGGTCCTTAAGAAAAAGTATGCAAAATTTGGGTCAAATCTGTCAAACGGTATAGATTTATGTAAATAATATAAGGGGAAGAAGTTGGGGAAAATGAAGATGATGATGAAATGCGAAAGGAAAATGTGTCCCATGTTTTCCAAATTTGGGTCACATTGGTCAACTAGTGTAGATTTGCATTGAAAACGTATCAAACGGAGAGGGTATGGTAAAGGTGGGGTGGGGGGGAGAAATGTCGCCATTGTTACATGCCGGGTTTTAAAAAATATGTATGCAAAGTTTAAGCAGATCGGTCAAACAAGACAATAGATTTGCATGGAAAATATATCAGCGGGAGGGAGAGGGGTAAAGGAGTAGGTCCTAGGTCCTAAAGAGTAAATATGCAAAATTTGAATCAGATAGGTCAAACGGTTACCCGCCGGGTCTTTAAGAATAATTTTGCAAAATTTGAGTCTGATCGGTTGAATTGTACAGATTTTCATGGAAAATGTATCGAGGGAAGGGAAGAAAAGTCACCTATTTTACCCGCACGAGTCCTTAAAAATAAGTATGCAAAATTTGGATCACATCGGTCAAACAGTGTAGATTTGTATAGCGAACAGACAGACAGACAAACCGACATAGAGTTTTATAGGTCAAGATATCAATTACATTATAAATCTAATTTTCCTGGAATTTTGCATTTAAATTTACTCTTTGTTTTAGGTAAGCCGGATTCTACTACAACCATTAATTTATCCTGAAACAGTAAGTAATTTTTATTTTTAATATTTTATAACCCTTTATTAAAATGGATCTGTAAATTGTATTAAAAATAGTAAGTTTGCTTATGGCGATATTATGGTTGGGTATCACCTTGGATGCCTAGATGGTGGTGTATCCCAGATTATGCTGAGATAACTTAATAAATAGCAGACTAGATATTATGTTCCCCATAAGCAAAATCTATGCTTTAGACAACTATAATGTCGCATAGTTAATTTGATAAAAAAATTGTTCAGTCTTCACTGTATAATAAAAAGATATTCCACAGATGCACCTAAAGAGACTTTATTTCAAACATGTTGGGCAAATTAAATCCGCACACCATAATTTCACATTTGTCTATCACAGTTTAGTAAAAGGAATACGTGAAGATGAAAAGCATTTTCATGTTTTAGTAGTGTACTTCGTCGGAGCAAACTGTTTTTCGTGATCCTGTATTGTATTGTTTGGAGTATATTTTTTAATAGTAAATTTTATCAGAGCGAATCGCTCTTCGTGATTCTGTATTGTATAGAAGGAAATATAGTATTCTCTAATATCTTGGACTTGGTTTATCCATTTTATTGTGGATCGAGCAATTTTTTTTTTTTTCTGTATTCGAGATTCAACTCCATGCACAGCTAAGAAAAACACTAGGGTTTTGACCAGTACCATTGAAATGAAACCATCCATATTGTCACAAAGTGGAAAGCAGAAAAAATAGCGCACTTTCCGAATCCCTTGTTACATGATACAATAGTATCGTGGAATTTAGAACGATCCACAATTATCTACAACCTTCGCAAACGACTGGAACAGCCGAGAAGCGATGAGAATCTTCTCCTAAACACTAGAATAATCTAGAATATTTGAAATTACCAGCACTTGGGTATTAATACGAAGCTACGCCGCGGTGCAGAGGATAGTGTCGTGTTTTGACAGTTCGTTCGGTGCGAAGTTAGCCGCGGGCCTCGAGGCGAGGATCGCCCGTCGTGAGATAATCGAAGCGATAAATAAAGCGAAATAATTGAGCGAAGTACCTAAGTGATGAAATATACTAGTGCGACTTCTATGGGCGAGAATTTAATATTCTCCGAGCGATAAATAAGTCTTACTCAGTGATAATAAAGTGTCCATAAACGTGTGATATATTGCGAAATAGTGTAGATTAAAGATTAAATTCGTGTTAAGTGAGTTTGTGCATAAAATAAATAATCAATCATTCATTAATTAATAAATCGCTATTTTTTATTATTTTAAGTCATTCTCTTCAATTTTCTCATTTTCCTTCCGCAGCCACCCCACGTGACAATATTTTAAGGTCATCCGAAAATGAATTTTAATTTTATGTTTTTCTAATTTTATGTTTTTCTGATATCAAAACTCTCCTATTTTTAATGAGATAATCGACCTTCATTATTTTTTTCAATAAGTACTACTAAAAATGACGGAAATTAAAATAATATTGTATTTATTAAGAAAAAATGTTTATCGAACGCCATTTGCTCTTTTTATGCCCAGTGTAGAAGGGAACTGAAGCGAGAGGCATAAATATTAGCATCGCTCGCCCGTAAAACCAATACTCCTCCAACAATGGGCGCCGAACAAAAGGGACCGCACCGACCCATACAGGCCTCCGTTTGCGGCAGGCTGTGGAAAGGTTTTCAGCGAAATGGACGGATTGTGGTTTTTGGGTTGCCCGGAGCATCGAAATTGAAAAATTCAATCTTTAATAGAAAATCTAAATGATTGGAATAACTTTATTACCGTAGTAATGCATTTGGTATTGATATTTTAACATTTTGGTTTTCTTAGTAAATTAAATTAAAACATACAAAACAAACATTCATAACAATTTCATAAAATTGGAAATTCAAAACAATGTTTAATATGTAATAACGACGTTTGGGTTCAGAAAAAGATGCGATATCTGAAGTGGGATGCCAAGGCTCTTTCTCAGGATCCTAGAGTGCAACTGAAGAAAATTTGGATCGTTTTCAATATAACACAGATTTAGTACACATGACAAAATAATTTCTTGCAGAATAGCATAATTAACTGTATTGTAATTGTAGATAAATTAAAAATCTTTATTATAATTTACCCTATAGTAAATTTTGTAATACACACGTTAAATTGTTTTTGTCTTCATGATCATCTGATGAAGAGTACTGATGAGATGTATTACAAAGTTAAATTTAGTGTTAATTAAAATTATCGTACTGCACTTCGAACTATCTGCCATATCAATCGATATTAAAAATATTTTATTTACTTTGATGTATCAACGGTCCTCTGTCTATATAATTTATAATATAATCCAATTAACTTTATGGTTTTTGCAAGACAGAACAGAATTTTTACTTCAATGTTAAATACATATGAACCTCTGTCTTTAAAATATGTCTTTTTAATTCTATTAACTTTTTTATTACATATATTTATTATATAACTATTAATTTGAAGAACGTAAAAAAGCTCTTATTACTTTGCATATTTAGATACATGTTTTAATATCTTTTTTGTCTGAGCTAAAATTTTTATTATAAACCTATGCACCCTTTTCAAAAAACACCACTTACATAGCCTAAAACAACCCGAAATTTTTAAAATGTGTTAATAATATTCTACACTGGGGTGGTTATTACTAAATTCCTAAATATTTCAATCATTTCCTGTCATTAATTAAATAATATAGAGTAGCCAGCGACCTAATTCAATCGTAGTTTTATCAGTAAATAAATGCAATACGTAGTACTTTTGACTATTTGGTATTTTTTTAAATCGGTTTTTGGTAATTATTCCTACAAATTACTTATAATGTCTATCGTAAGACACCTAATATGACTTGACATAAGGCTAATCTAGGTTTAAATTGAGTAATTTTATTTTGTTTTAAATTCATATTTTTGTGGAGAAATAATATTATAAATTAAATTAATTATATTCATAAAGATTTGAAAATTATTTGTCAAATTTGATCGTCAATGGATGCATTCATGTCGCTGGCCATTTCATTATTAGAAGTGCATTTTATAGTTAGGTTGAACTGTAACCTTTTGGATGAAAGAATTGTCGATTGGATTCGATAGTCACGGACTTTTCCCGTAGGGAATTTACTACATGAAATTATTTCATTATTTATTTGTTTACTGATATTTGTAATGCACTTACTTATATAATATAGAATGCATAATCAAGTTCCAAGAAACTTATAATATTAAGAGATTTTTTACAAAAATATACTCTTATAATATGAAACACATACGAAAAATTACAGCTATACTAGGTATGAACCTTGCAGACGGCAAATGATGCAATTTTGTCATTTGAGTCAGTAAGTCTTCCCAGTGTTAAAATTAATAATAGTTAATAATGCGTGTTAGCCGGCGATACACGTTAAAACTGTGAATGCACCTTTCGAATTGTGATTAAAATATGTTCTATATTTTCAATGAAAAGGAGTAGCTACTGTTTCAGTAATATAGCAGTGAGGATGAATAAAATAATAAATAAAAAATAAATATTTCAATTCCATCGAAGGTATTTTCGATTAAGTAAATTGATTAACTTATCTTCTAAGATTACCAAGCTTTTAATAATCTCAAAGGTTTTTGAATTCATTGAATAATACAAAGTTGAAAATTATATTTTTTAATAGACCAGAAAGAACTTTTTTTTCTAATCGATTCATTTTTTTGTTTTAAAATAGTTATTAAATAAACACTTTGTATGGTTAAATTATTACTTGAGTTATCACATAAAACCGACGATTTCAGAACGTATGTTCCTTCATCAGATTAAAACGTAAATGACTTAGTCACGTTGTAATTCGGCACTGTATTTAGTTTTAAATTATCTTATCATTTAATAATTGCTTCAAATATTACATATAAAATATGTATATTACACGATTTATGTTTTAACCTTGTTTAGTTCGAAAATAATTAATTGATGTCTTAGTCCGTGGTGATGAATTAATAAAAAGATTAAGTAAACAGTTCATATTCATAGATATATTTTTTGATTCACTTTTCATGCCCCTGAAACAATTTCCTTCTAAACATCACCCCTATGTTCCATGGCGCATTCATCCATAACCCCTTTCTCTCCCAACTAAACCCAGATGATTGTAAACTGAATTGACCAGCATCGATAGATAAGAGATCATATCATGGAAATGCATACATGTGTTATTTATCCAGTTGCATATACCATAGAACTACAGGTAGTGTAAATTGAACCACGATAGATTAAAAATTAAAAGTAATTAAAATATAATTTTTAAATTAACTCAAGGGCGGCTCCCGTAGACCAATTGGAGTGATACTGATATCTTCAATATTTTGGGTTCGATTCCTGGTGTGATCACAAAACATCTGTACTCGTGTATGTGATTTTCTCAAGCCTGGGTGTTTTTGTAAGTTAAAAGTGCAACTGTTACTAGGCTTCATGATGTGTTGTAATATTAAAATTAAAAATAAAATAAAAACTAATTTAAAATGGATTTTTATATTTCTGCACAAATTTAGCAGCTCCTATAAGTAATCATTTTCTTTAAATATATTTGCACAAATAAGATCACGTATTCAACTTTTGATAGAAGCATTATAACATTTTAATTGAAAATAAAATTTTAGGATATCTTGAAGTAGAAAAATAAAATACTATGTAATTCAATACACTGTAAAGTATAAAATAATATCAACTAAGATAACCTGGTAATATTTTCTCTTTAAATCAAAAAAAAATAACCATGTAATACCGATATATGTATATTATACTTGGCACTTGTTATTTTCGGCATGACTGTGTGTTGTTTTCTTGAAATCATTCGGCAAATATTTATATTATCTATCTAATAAAATCCAATTCATGCATTAAGCTGAAAGCCAAAAGTTTAGGCATATACATAATTTCGTATCCTACAAGTTTTAAAGTTTACATAAATCCATAGGCATCCGCAGCTGTAAACTAATATTTCCTGAAAGATATTACAAGTTTGAAAATAATCCATCAAACTTTTATCTTGAACGGGGAGAAAAGAATTGAATTGAAATTTATTTTTATCGAAAAGTTTATTTTGCCCGAACATCGGACGCTAACACCAAAGGACATATAATTTAAAGTCAAACAAAATGTTATTTTGCCTTCAAATTAATGTTGAAAAGCCTTCATAAATTCTTGTTTCATTTCATAAATAATATTAGTATGGATTTTCCCTGGACTTTAAACATCATCATCAGTATTATTGGCTCTTCTGCTTCGTGGTGGTTTTTGACTTTCTAAAGAGTTTTCGTTTATTTATCTCTTTTTTACAGCGTTTCTATTTAGTTTTGGGATTCTTATGCAGATATATTTTTGAGGATATTAGGTTTCGCTCCACATTAGTTTAGACCTTCCCAAGGTCCTTCGCTTTGTTGTTTTTTTTTGTTCAGTGACGACTTTGGCGATCACTATTTAATTATCTACATGACAAAACAATCGAAGTTTTTCTATTTTAATAAATCTTGCGGCGTCCATTTCATTTACACAGTAAGTAAAAACTCATTGTTGTTGCATCCACGTCTAATATATATTTCTAAAACTGGGCCAATAACAGACAGACCTCAACATTTTCCAAACAACGCAGACGCTTACATTAGCATTGGTCTGAGAAACAGTTTTTTTAATCTATTTATTAATAATACATCCCTAATTTGGGCTTTTATGTCATAAAAAAAGAAGCGTTGTAATAGATGAATGTAATAAATTGCTCCTTTCTAATAATTTAAGTATCGTGTGATACCTGGAGCAGTACTCACCTACAGTTTTTTATGCCTCGGCTAGGTGGGTAGGCGGACTCTCTATACCTCAGGTGTAGGGTGGGTTCAGTATTATTATAGTTCATCGACCAGTTGACCACAAATGAAACACAAATTTGTATGGACATTAAATTTATGAAAACTTTGGCGATTTTACAATTTACAAAATTAAAAAAGATAATTTACAAATATGAAAATTAATATTGTTTGATAATTTCTTCTATGTTCGGGACTATTTCGTAAAGGTCACACTTCAATACATGGATAAAAACAAATGGATCACTTTATCTTACTTGAGAGTTTCACTAGGACTATCACCTGCGTCGGCCCGTCGGAGGACGAGGCGTACCGCTTGGGCGGCCCACCTCACGTCATGGACCGCGCCTGGAGTCGGGACGGCGGTGAGTTACACCCGTGGCTGTGGAGGGAGGGCGGCAAAGCAGCAGATTGCCCGCGTAAGCAAAGGCGAGTCGGTAGGGCGGCAGGTTGCACCGTGGCTGTAGAGGGGGACGGCAGGGCGGCAAGCCCGCGCGATTGGAGGCGAGACAGAAGGCGACAAAACGGCAGATTGCCCGCGTAAGCGAAGGCGGGTCGACAGGGCGGGAAGTTGCAGCAGTGGCTGTAGAGGGGGCGGCAAGGCGGCAAATTGCCCGCGTGATTGGAGGCGAGACAGAGGGCGGCAGATGGCACTTGACGATCGCGACGATGACGACGAGACTTTACATCACCATTCAAATTTAAAACAAACATAGTTATTTGTAAGTTGAATCAGCGCTCCCGCGTCCGAGCGGGGACGCGCAAAAATTATGTTTTTGCGTATGCTCTGTGGTCCGTTTCTTCCCTTGAACTGGGGATGAGCGCGTGGGACGCTACACATGTGTGCTTTTAAAACGAAGCATATGGAAGTTTCTGGAATGTGTGAAGAAACAGCTTGTAGGTGCAACGAGGGGTAGCTATTCTGCGGGGTAAGGGACAATAACGGCCGAAAAGGTCGAAACAGATGTTTCTTTGCAAACCACGGATCTGGACTAGAACGGGCGCGCGATGATGACATTTTTCGGCGCTATTTAATTTTTTAAAATATAAAATATAAAGTAAAATTTGACACCTTACACTCCATTCTATCTTATATAAAAAAAAGAAAAAAAAGTAAGAAAAAAAAGAAAAACATCTCAAGCCGAGGTGAAAAGCAATGGTTATCCATGTGTTAATTAAACCATTATTGGAGGTGGCAATACCAGTGATATGGTCATATACTATAATTACTAACAGAGGTTCCATACTCATTACAGATTTAAAAATTTGCATAATAGAATCTTAATACTAGACATTACTAAGAGCTCTTAAGAAAAAACTTATACTAGACAATAGTTATAAAAATTTAACATTGGTTTGAGTAGGCAATCTGGTATCCTACTCGAGATTAAATAAAAGGTAGAACATACAAAAAAAAGTAAGCAAATAATATCTTACTCAATTGAATAAAAAGGTAAATTTAACATACATAAATGTGAGTAGGCAATCTGGTATCCTACTCGAGATTATGAAATAGACAATTACAGTAGTGCGCGAATACACACAAAAGGCCAACATTCTAAGGGTGGCAAGCCCTCTCGCGCATAATCAACTGTGATCTAACTCATTTTGTAAGGATGGCTCCTATTGCGTTGGATATTCTGAGGGTCTCCCCTTTCATGGTAAGATATTGTAGAGGATCCCTCCCTTCACGGTATCCAATACCAATCGTTCAGACAATTACAGTTGTACGCAAACACACACAAAAGGCCAACATTCTAAGGGTGGCAAGCCCTCTCGCGCATAATCAATTGTGATCTAACTCATTTTGTAAGGATGGCTCCTATTGCGTTGGATATTCTGAGGGTCTCCCCTTTCATGGTTAGATATTGCAGAGGATCCCTCCTTTTACGGTATCCAAAACCAATCGTTCAGACAATTACAGTAGTATGCGAACACACACAAAAGGCCAACATTCTAAGGGTGGCAAGCCCTCTCGCGCATAATCAATTGTGATCTAACTCATTTTGTCAGGATGGCTCCTATCGCGTTGGATATTCTGAGGGTCTCCCCTTTCATGGTTAGATATTGTAAAGGATCCCTCCTTTCACGGTATAGGCAATACAACGTGACGATATTACATAGGTGTGAGTAGGCAATCTAGTATCCTACTCGAAATGATTAAATTTAAACATTTAAACATAGGTGTGAATACACAAAATAAAAAGGGAAGTTAACCTGGTGTGAGCAGCTGGAAGAGGAGATTACTCGAACAGGTTAAGGCCGCACACCGGTTTAGGGAAGGATAAGGGAAGGAAAAAGGTAATGGAGTTGACCTGATTGAGGAGACAATCTATTATTCTACTCGCACAGAAAGTCAACAAGGATGACATAAAAAATAAAATAAAAATTAGTCTCATTGAGTAGACAATCCAATATTCTACTCGCAATGATTAAATTTAATATATTTGTGAATACACAAAATAAAAAGGGAAGTTAACCTGATGTGAGCAGCTGGAAGAGGGGATTACTCGAACAGGTTAAGGCCGCACACCAGTTTAGGGAAGGATAAGGGAAGGAAAAAGGTAATGGAGTTGACCTGATTGAGGAGACAATCTATTATTCTACTCGCACAGAAAATCAACAAGGATGACATAAAAAATAAAATAAAAATTGGCCTCATTAAGTAGACAATCCAATATTCTACTCGCTCAGATAGATTCCATGGGTGACATAAAAATAAAAATAAAAGTTAGCCTGATTGAGGAGACAATCCAATATTCTACTCGCAGTTAGGCAAACTGTGGACAAGGTATGTCATAATAAAAACAAGATACAATAATACGTGCATCATGGCACACGAGGATATATGAGCACGTAAATAAATATAAGCATGAACGACCAAGAAGATCGTGATGAAACTTAAATAGGGAAACCATTGTCAATCGTGTGACTTGATGACGGACAATGTGATAGCATGATGTCGGGGTGTGGCATAGTTCGATTGACTAAGGCGAATCTAAAAACAAGCATGAGAAATGGGCACACTGTGGTTGGTGACAGAGAGGGTGACATACATAACATACATAATCCGGGCATTCATCATCCTTTTCTTGGGTGGCCACCAAGTAACATTCTTCGATATTCGTACTAAAAAAAATTACTTGACTTGCATACAGTCACCTCTGCCCAACAACAGGGAGAAGAATTTGCAATGATAAAAGCGGTATGGTTATAAGGAGAATTTTTTTTTTAATAGACGATGGTATTCATAAAGTTTAAAAGCGGTTGAATAAGAAGTGAAGCCGAAGCGTACGGGTGAATTAATAAAAAAACTGATCTGTTCGCCTTGGCTGGACAGGTGTACAGCGGCGAATTGGTGGGGCGGAATTAAGCGGTATTTTAGCTAACGATTTGGAGCTTTAAAGCTCGAGCTTAGGCTTGAGTCGTTTAACGTCTGACAAGTATACAGCGACGATAAGGAAAGGAATAAGGGGGGGTACTTTTATGGATCAGACAACTATGGAAAGGCTGTCTCCAATTGATTTTTTTACGCCTAACAATTGCGAAACACAAGGCGAATTTTGGGCATAGCGTAGAACGTGGAGAATACACATATGATATACAGTGGGTACATGAAAGAAATATAAAAATGAGCGCCACCAGTTTTTGTTGCTAAAACTGGAAACAATGTTCTAATCAAATTTAACTATGTCCTTGATGTGGTATTTGCCGATTATTTTTCCGTTTAAGTCATGCAGATAAAATATACATAATGTCAGAAACTCGCATCCGGACTTCATATCGACATCAGATGATCCTACGATCAAGAAGGTTGAGCGAAAAAAAAGAAAAACTTAAAGGAAAACTCGGAAACCAGGAATAATTGAGAACACTAAGATTATTAAGGCAGAAGTTAAAATAGAAAATATTACATGATAAGCAGCCCAACAGGTGATACAAGTCGCGAGACTCATTAAGCGAAGATAGTCTGAACAGTATATAAAGAATAGAAGTACGGAAACAAATTAGTCACACATAATGATGCTCTTTTAAATGAAATCTGCCAGCGAACTTCCCATCTTACTACTTCCTTTTACAAAAAAAAAATCCTCAAACTAAACTTTTCCTTTTTTCATTTTGTTTTCTCTTAAATTAAAAAAAACTACTTTAATCGCTCCCGACCCAGTGATTTACTCCCCGTTCTCACGCCTGTACGCCTCCGTTTGATAACAATTGGGTTGACTGTACGCTCCAGAATGCGTCCCCGCGTCATCGCTTATAGTTCGACAGTAATTTACCCTCATTAGAAGAAAAAGTATATCACATTTGAATTATGCATAGAAAAATTATTAAATGTTTATAAAAAAATTAACCATTTCAATATAAACACTATTAAGAAATTTTCCCGTTCCTAAAATTTAAAAATTAATGAAAAAACTCAATTAACCAAGTAATCAAAGAAAATATTTGCTAAAATAAAAGCGACACATCCTTAAATTTTTTTAAATACTTCAAAATTACAGTGTATCTCCAAAAAAAATTATATCATATATTCAGTGAATAAAAAAATCAATACACAGCAATTAAAAGATAACTGAATTCAAGCAACTAGAAGAAATTACATGAAAAATACACAACATGAAATTAAACAATAAAAGTATTATTATTATTATTTTTTAATATATGTGAATTCTTATAGTTTTAGTAGTCAAAACAAATGAAATATATTTAACTGTATACTATATAGAAATATCAATAGGAAATTTTTCACTCCAGGGAACTCTTTAGTATTTAAAAAAAATATACATTTGGGTACAATATTAAATCTGACGCGCATAATACAAAGAAGGATTCTTTTGTGTTAAGTATGTAAAGAAATTATGCGCGTTGTTTTTTTTTTCTTTTTTTACTTATGAGTTCCGGTATCAGAAAATTATATATTCAAGTAACAAAATTCAATAGTGTCCCTACATAAATTAAAAGATAACTGAGATTAAGCAAATAAGAAAATCAAATAACAATAGGAAAGATATAATTTAAACAATAAATGCATTTTTTAAATATTTGTATACGAAAATGTAGATATATAATTGTGCAAGTTGTGGACAAGATATTTTTGTAAATTAAGCAAAATAATATAATTTTAAAATCTTATCGTAGCCGTACAGGTGTCGGCTGAAGTTGAATACATGTTACTAATAGTTATAAATAATTTACACAGTACATAGAGTGCCTTGAAAGTTTCATTTGCAATAAAATGGTCAATGTTTTTTTTTATATAGGATTATGAACATATTAAAGCCCCGCAATGGAAAGCGCCAGTGTAATAGATGAATGTAATAAATTGCTCCTTTCTAATAATTTAAGTATCGTGTGATACCTGGAGCAGTACTCACCTACAGTTTTTTATGCCTCGGCTAGGTGGGTAGGCGGACTCTCTATACCTCAGGTGTAGGGTGGGTTCAGTATTATTATAGTTCATCGACCAGTTGACCACAAATGAAACACAAATTTGTATGGACATTAAATTTATGAAAACTTTGGCGATTTTACAATTTACAAAATTAAAAAAGATAATTTACAAATATGAAAATTAATATTGTTTGATAATTTCTTCTATGTTCGGGACTATTTCGTAAAGGTCACACTTCAATACATGGATAAAAAAAACAAATGGATCACTTTATGTTACTTGAGAGTTTCACTAGGACTATCACCTGCGTCGGCCCGTCGGAGGACGAGGCGTACCGCTTGGGCGGCCCACCTCACGTCATGGACCGCGCCTGGAGTCGGGACGGCGGTGAGTTACACCCGTGGCTGTGGAGGGAGGGCGGCAAAGCAGCAGATTGCCCGCGTAAGCAAAGGCGAGTCGGTAGGGCGGCAGGTTGCACCGTGGCTGTAGAGGGGGACGGCAGGGCGGCAAGCCCGCGCGATTGGAGGCGAGACAGAAGGCGACAAAACGGCAGATTGCCCGCGTAAGCGAAGGCGGGTCGACAGGGCGGGAAGTTGCAGCAGTGGCTGTAGAGGGGGCGGCAAGGCGGCAAATTGCCCGCGTGATTGGAGGCGAGACAGAGGGCGGCAGATGGCACTTGACGATCGCGACGATGACGACGAGACTTTACATCACCATTCAAATTTAAAACAAACATAGTTATTTGTAAGTTGAATCAGCGCTCCCGCGTCCGAGCGGGGACGCGCAAAAATTATGTTTTTGCGTATGCTCTGTGGTCCGTTTCTTCCCTTGAACTGGGGATGAGCGCGTGGGACGCTACACATGTGTGCTTTTTAAAACGAAGCATATGGAAGTTTCTGGAATGTGTGAAGAAACAGCTTGTAGGTGCAACGAGGGGTAGCTATTCTGCGGGGTAAGGGACAACAATAACGGCCGAAAAGGTCGAAACAGATGTTTCTTTGCAAACCACGGATCTGGACTAGAACGGGCGCGCGATGATGACATTTTTCGGCGCTATTTAATTTTTTAAAATATAAAATATAAAGTAAAATTTGACACCTTACAGCGTAGCTATCTAAAGACGTAGAAATAATGTGACAAAAAATGAAGTAATATTAACAATATAAATACAAAAGTCATAAAAAAATACAATCAGTAATATGTAGTAAGAAGTTAGAGCAAACAAATATGTAAGCAATAGATACCAAAAAAAGTGATTAAAAATGTGAAAATTTTAACAAAATTATATACAATAAATAAAAGATCACATATAGAAAAATTATAAATTAAAATAAGTCTGGATTTACCTTTTGAATGTGTGAAGAACGATCATTAAATATATCAACTGAACTGTGTTGATTACCTAAGCTATGAATTCGCCTATACTATAGAGTCTATTTATAGGCGAATTCATACTACAGTTAGCGCGAGAAGACCGCCCAGGTTGGAGAAACTTTGGCGGTTCTAGACTACAATTGAGATTTTATTAAATTTTCGTGACGAAAAAAATGATTTGCGATTATAGAAATAGAATTTTTTACACTTTAATTGATATCCAATTAATCTGATAAATAAGAATATCTGCAAAATCATAATATAATTCAATTATATGTAACTATAATATATTTTTGTAATGTTAACATTATTACCTATCTTTTCCAGATTTAAGTTAACATATTTGTGGAACATGCTTTATATACATTTTTTCCTACGTTAATCCCGTTAGATTCATATGCCAAGTAATGAGATATGACTAAGAATACAATTTAACAGAAAGCAGAGAGCCAATTTAAATTTCCTTGAAAATCGTAAGCATGGGCGCTGGCCGCAGCCCATTTCCACTATTGCTTTCATTTTCTTTAAGTTATAATGCCAACTTTAACAGCCTTCAAATAATAAAATCCAAGTTTTTTAATGATAGTTGACCATCGAGCTTTCTTCTAACTCAATGCAGCTTATTGGTGCGGTGGTCATGAGGCTCGTCTAGTGATCTGGTGGTCGGTGGTTTGAGATTCTTTCCGGGACACCAGCAAATTAGTCCTATTTTCATGGCACAGGCTTTTAGATAGTTTCAGAAAAGTAAGAATATTGACGCGATATTCTTATATATATATACATATATTGTGTTCGCGTCACTATTTTTTATTGTATTAAAATTGGTTACACAATATTCATGACCTTTTAATAGTAAATTATTATTAATTACACGACGCAGACCTTTCGTTTTTAGTCAAAATTAAATTGATTATCATTTATTAAGCAAGTCGTTACATTGAGATTATACGTATTAATTAATGTTTGACGATTATAAAGCATGTACTATATGTAAAATTAAACATAAGGTACATGTGATAATATTATTCAATTCATTGTCTAATACAATAAAAATATATTTACAAATCCAATTTGCTTTCTAAAGAGGTTGGCCAGGGGAGCGAAAAGCAGATGAAATCCGAAGCGACCATTTAATCTATAACTTATAACTAATTGATGCAAATCTGAAATTAAAACATTAAAATCCGTCACTTTTGACGGGTTAAAGCTAGTAAGTAATAGAAAGATTCTGTTGAGATGTGCCGTTTACGTAAGTGAGAAATGGTGGAGTTCTGGGGACCCTACCTTGGGGAGTCCAAATTCACCTATTGGTGGATTACTTGGAGATTAATTTGATCTGACTGTCTGAGGTATGTTCGGTGAGTGCCTTTTTACCGGTTTGGGGCCGTTTGGTCAATCCCGTTTTCTTTTGGTTCTGTCTGATACGAGTTATCCGTGGGAGATACTGTTGAGTACTTCCCTCGAATCAATGAAAATACCTGTACAATTATTTGATTTGTTCAATTTATTTTGCATGATGGTGAATGTTTTGCGATCGCGTCTTGTGTGCATATTCCTCCAGTAAACCCGAATGGATTTTCATTTATTGTATAATTGACTTTTGTTATTGAGTTTGGTCTCTTTTGATTGCTTATTCTATATATTGTATTATTAATTAAGATTTTGATATATTAGATAATAGTATATTACCTTTCTCATTGTTATTTAATTATTTGTTACACTAACTATATGATGGTAAGTGGTTATCCCTCACCACACACAATAATTCATAATTATTTTTGGTGAGGTATTTGCATACAAAAATTGAATTGTAAATATTTTCTAACATTGTAATAAAGTATTATATATCGTCGCTGTGTATATAATAAAGCCAATGTACCGTTTAGTACATAATGAGATGAACGAATCAATTTGTCAATTTTTCATATAAATAAAGAAAATTTACTAAAAAAAACATTGCCGTTCGTTTGGAAAGTCTGTCTAGTAATTATTTAAAATATTTTTTATAAATCTAGTCCGTGCAATTATTTTTTAAAACACTTTCATTCGTTTATCTCAGAATGTACTAAAATGGCACATAGGCTTAATTATATATACAGTGACGATATAATATAATTAAATAAATAAAAAATAATAATGTGAGTAGTTGGATAAGCATGAAAATACGAATAAGATAAACAAGCTTTGTTGATATAATTGAGTGCATTAAGAAAATAAAATGACAAAGGGTAGGCCATATCACTTGAAGTACGGAAATTGTTGAGGCTACCCTAAAACTCATACGACTGGCAAAAATCAACAAAAAATAATAATTTCCTATGTCCAATAGAAATTGTAGCCTCGTAGACCAGTGGATATTCCCCTGGCATTCATACCCAATGTTTTGGGTTCGATTCCCAGTGTGTACAAACAAATACGAACAACAATAAAATACATCTATATGTTTTATTTTTGTTCATATTTCTTACTTGTTAGTATGTCAGTTTTTTTAATGTAAAAAATGGAACTCATTTTATTGTAAGTATATTTTTAAATCATTTATCAATCTACACAAGAGTTGGTATAATCGTACCGTAGTGGATTAACATGAAGTGAGTTTAACTGAGAGTAAACCGTGTTTGAAAAACCACGATTAAGGGTGGTGGTTTTTGTTTGCGTGACTCCACAGTGCCTGTTAAACAGCCATTTTATACTATAACATGCCTATTACATCTGATTCTTACAATACCTCGCATTTACGTGCGAGGCGTGTTAAACCTTGTCGTAGTATGAGAGAAATTCACGGTAAGGTGAATTTTAGCGACGTGCAAAATGCTGCACAGATTAGATTGCCTTTGTGTTCATTGAAACACGAATCATTTTAATTCATGCAAATATCATTTGTGCACGAGTTCCTCACGAAGTGATGGGTTAAAAAAATTCTAAAAAAGTTAACGTAATCACTTATGCAAAAGCTTAATTAGCTTTATTTCAATCCAGAACTTTTCACGTAATGAATTCTAATTAGATATGTAAATGTATTCCAGGTGAACTGTTCTGGGATGTTCTGATATTTGTGTAAAAATTTTCTAGCCGACTCAGATATTGCAATCCTGTTATAATATCTACTTTCAAAACGGTATTGCAGGCCAATACTCATATTACTTAATAGGGTCGCTCACATAAAATATCATCCCTTATGGTGGACCCTGCTACGGGATCCGAAACATCGGCCAGAAAGGTCTTATACATCCAGCAAAGCATCCCGGAAATTTTTGAACGGTTGTGAGAACTTGTGAATATTTTATAAACATATAGTTTTATCAATTAAAACTCACCTAGTTATCAAGTAGCCGGGTATGCGAAACTTTTTCGGAAAATCACTAAGATTTTTATTATCATTACATTTTAAGAATATTTAGAGATAGATCTTTTTCGCCCAAAACCTTCTGCCCCTGTGTGGGCTAGAGGGGTGCCAAAGGATTGCTTGAAAACCTACTGTTGCCCGACAAGCCAACTACCCGACAAGTCAACTGTCCGACAGCCAATTGCCCGATATCCAATTTTTTCCATATAAACTTCGATAAAAAAATTTCAATTAAAAGATACGCATTTGCATACATTTACAAAAACGTGAATTAGTATTTCATCTTGTAAAATCATAAATGTGATAAATTAAAATTAAAACAGAATTTTCTGGATTTATTTCGTAGTTTTGAGTTATTTAAGAATATAAAGATGATTCATATCTACAAGAATTGATACCTAGAATTTTTTTTTGAATATATGGTCTGATGTGTTTTATTGTTTTAGTTGTTTAAAATATAAATTATTTTATAAAATGTTAAAAAAAAATTCTACGAATAGTGTGAAATTAAATAATTCATAGGGAACCAACCCAATTAAGTGGAAAGGAAAAAATATTTTTTAAATTATGTTTAAAATTGATCAGTATATCCATATTTTCACAAAAATATGCAAATACAAATATTCAAGATGAAAATCAGTCGGTAAGTCGGACAGTGGGCTGTCGAGCATAAGGCTGTCGAGGAATTGACTGTCGGGAAGTTGACCCAAGTTGACCAGGATAGGGGATATCAAATGAAAAATGTGCAGCACTTCTTGCTTTCTGCTGTATTCTTTTCATTATCTTTTATTTACGTGTCAGTAGTAATACCAGATAATTTAAGTTCCTTTTTGGCGGTCCCTCGTTACTAAGATGACTTCTGCAACGTTTTATCGATTATGTATTCGAGCGTGGCTGAGGAGCCTTATTCTCAGACCGGTGGGCAGGGGGGTTCTGAGGGATGAATCTTCCTTCTTTCTTTCCTTTTTCATATTTTCTCGGAAATTGCATCAGCTCTATTCAGCTGGCGCCTCCCACTCCAGGTTCACCCCAACCCTTGATAGCGGTTTTTACAATCACTCCGTAACCTGCCATCACGTGTATTTGAATCGCCCACAAATATTTTTGTGGCATGCATTTCGTGTGCGAATCGCTATAAAATAATTATAATTCAACTATCTTCTATCGAGGTAATATTCTAATATATTAGGGCAATTTTCAATGAAAATTAAATGTTTTAACGGAATTACTAAAATACAAATAAATGGAATAATTAAAGAATTACTAAAATACTTAATGCTTTGTATGTACCCTGCAGTACATATGGGATGATAATACATCATTTTGTTTTATTACTACTTAATTCGTCATGGAAAATGCTCGTTTATACGTGAAAAGTATAAACGAGCATTTTCGTCTAGACGTGAGATAATATCCTTGAATTTGGGGGTTGTACGTTTTATATTTGAATGATCCTTGTTAAGTGTGGTTGTCTTATGCCAAGTTGATATTCCAATTAGTTGTCCTTAAATCTGGAACTTTTATATCTACAATATAACATGGTGTTGAAATAATATCTTTAAGTCTTTATTTTTCGGCCTTAACAAACGAAGCACAAGAGATGGTAAAATGTTGGGAATTCATGTACATGTAAAAAATATTTTCGCCTGCTTTCTAGCGTCAGTCACTGGCAGTCTGCCTCTGAGTGAAGTAGTGTAGTTATCGACCTTCCAATTGTGAATTGTTTTATAATGACGGAGTTCTACTGTTTATTGGAATATTATTCACAAATCATAAGACACGTTTTTTTTCTGTGAACCCTTTAAATTTATTTTTTTATTTTTTTATTTCTCAGTTTGATAAAAATAAATTTGAGTTTATGCCTAGCATTTATTTTTACTAACCATATAACATGATATTTCTCTCCTAAAAACTTATTTGTTTTTTTAATAATTAAATGAAATAAACTAATAATCAATAATAACCCAGTTATTACGGCAAATAGTGAATAGTAACAGAATGTTAGTAAACTTAGTAAAAACCACTACTAGATTTACGGTCTACCGGTTTCGAGACGTACCCGCTTCTTCGTCAGGACCAACACTACACTACTACGTTCACAACACTATACACCCCAACCATAGTATTGTAAAACTATCACCACTATTATTCACATGCGTGTTAATCTTGTCAGAGAAATTGAACTACTGAACAACTCAGGGTACTCGATGGTGGTTTTTACTAAGTTTACTAACATTCTTTTATTATGTCTAAGCATAAATTTGATGCTTTAAATATTAATAATATTAATAATAATAGTGAATAGTGTTTACAAAAGATAGTACGCGGGATGTATGACGTTTATATGGAAAGTGATATATTGATGAGCGTTTAGGTTACAGCAATAACATGTTCTAATAAAAATATATTTTCATTCCCCATCCCGGCGTTCCGATAAAATCTTACCAAGAATATTTTCACCAAGCTTACTACAAGCGAAAATATATTTTAACAGATACACACTGGTGAATTGAAGTGAAGCCATTGAAATTAAATTTGATAGTTATCCAGTTCCAACTCTTAAATACTCTTACATCACGTTACCTAACCTAACCTAAAAATAAATATTCTCGATAGTTGACCAGTAGTAGGAACATCACAATTTAAGTATTTTCAAATTAATTTGCGGTTAATATAAATGCATAAATATATGTGTATTATAATTTGAATAAATAAAATAAAATATTTTTTATAGATAATATAGATTAAATATTGTTAACCTTACATCAAACTCAAGGATAGTTTACTTTCCAGCAGAAAAAAAAGAACAAAAACATACAACAAACTGTGAATTTTTTTATTTTTTTATTTTCACTTATAGAATTGGTAAAGCATATTCATAACAGTGAAAACATTTTTTCTAGAAATATGCTAACACTCTTTCGTATCTCAATATGAATAACAAGTTTAAAATATTTTTATTCGAGAAAGAGAAACATAAAACAACATTGTGGTATTGGTAGGAGAAGTATGATTGGAATAAATCGAAATATTTGTGTTCTTAAAAAACTACATTTGTTTGGTAGGGACTGAATGGTTGAGAAAGATATCGAATATGAGGCAACTGCAGGAAATATTGTAAAAAAGGCTTTCAATTCAATAATTGTTAATGGAAACTTGTCAGTGTATGCAAGAATAGCGATGTAAAATGGACCATGAGTAATACCACTACTCATGTAGGGAAATGTAGTCTGGAGCTGGCTAACGAATAACGAAAGTAGACTGGACGTAGTATAAAGGTTTATATGGCATATCGATAAGTGTGAAAAAAAATATTTATGTTACTATCACTAGAGAGTAAAATCGAATAACTGCACGTAATCAAACGGTCTCAAGGTTTTGGAATAGTCTGGAACGCGGTAGAATACACGAGAATATTCGAGAAAAAAACGTTTTTTATGTAAACGGCGACGTCATCACATCGGGCAAAAATAGAAAAAAGATAGCGATGGATAGGTGCGATAGAAAAAAGCGCGGGAAGCCTGATAGTTCTCCAAGTGAAACTTTCTAGCGAACCCTAAATTAGCCCGAATTAAAGAATAGTGATCTTGGTGTTCTTGTAAAAGTTTAATTGTTTCACTTGGATCCAACCATATGTGACAATATATATAGACTAGTTATATTTCATTTCATTTCATTTATATTTATGGTTATATTTATTTATTTATGGTTATATTTCATTTCGGCTTCATTTCACCGAAAAATCATGAAAACATATCAATGCTTGTAAGAAAACAGTCATCACACATTATTTAAAATGACTCAGATCTCTGGCTCGATGAACTGGACATGTCAAGGACGCCACTCTCCTGTTGGCATGGCTATCCAAAAGGAGATGCAAATAAAAATTGAGGAAAATTATTAACTACATCAGCTGGCCATAAATCTAACATCTGGATTGACAGCAACCAACTGGAGAAGATGTTACAATTTTATACGTTACAGATCTATGAAATTAAAAAAATATATGTTTATCAATTTTAAAGGTAAACAGAAATTATCTGTATATTAAAAAAAATTAACTCCGGGATACGCACCTAAAATATTTAAACATATAAAATAAGTTTAATTAAAAAATTAATTTTTGTTCTGAGAACACAATTACTGGATTTTGTCCGTAGAGGGATAATTATTAATTCAGCTTCGTTATAGAAGTCTCACAAAGCCGAAGCTGTTTATATGGGAAACATGTATGTAAGTATTTATAGGGTAGCCCATAGCTTAAGACCTGTATGAGCTAACTTAAGTGATCACTTTACACAATGTAATGTTTACCGATTCCACCGTAAGAACTCCACATATTATAAATTCATTTTAAATTTTTGTGTTTCATCAGAGTACAATGTACATTAAAAATTAAAAATTATTTTGTGTTTTTGCTAATACCTATACTACAATTTAACGTATACGTTTTATCCCGTTGAAGAGACCACTGACTCTAAAACATGTTGATTTTTCAATAAATAATGGTTTTATACAAAGTGTTTTATTTTAATTAATATAAATAATGTTACCACAAAGTTATTTTGCTTGTATGGAAGAATTTATGTTTTAAGAGAAGATGAGAGAGGGGAGAGTGCTAGTTATTAACATTACACTTACAACAGTATATATAAATAATAAGTAATAGAGACCATGCCTCTCCTGCTTTAGTTTGGCCATATTGTTTTATTGTTAGTTCTAATGTTGCCTCTGAGAATAATGTGTGTCTCTCAAATGTTATTATTACTCCTATAGTGGATTAAAACTTAATTGTGTTAGCTTTATACATTATTTTTATATATAACTCCTTAATATTCACCACATATGTATATCAGCTAGATAAAATAATGTCTAGAGGTGAAACGTGACGAATTTAGCACGCACACTTTGTAAATTGGCCCAATAGTTAGCGAAGAATTAAAAAAACTGTATGTAAATGATGTGTACCTTTTGACTTTGTAGTTATCACTTTGAATGGCAGCTTTTAATGTCTGTACCGACCATAACCGCCACCGAGGGGTTAAACCACACCCCCTTTCTTCCGGTAATTAACATCCGCCGGACATGCAGTCGCATATAATCCTGCGAAGCCTTCAGGGCATACTGGATGTAGACTAGGTACCCACCCGGCTTACATATAGTACACAATTTCCGGTACTACTTACCCCACCCCTCAGCCCCATTGCGCACAATGAGGGTACGCTGGGGAAAAATGCAGCAGGGTAATATTTAATTTTAAAGGGAAGAGAGACTGTTAAATAAGTAAAATAGAAAGTTAGACGAAAAGAGCTGCATGACTAAGCCATATTTTTATCAATTCTAATATGAAAGTTCAACATATTTAATAATGAAATAAAACACGACTTGGTAAACACCATATAAATACACTAAATATATTAGTATACATTGTATCCTCCTGAAGGAGGGAACTTCGTTCCCGAAACTTGTAGAGATTTATTCATCTTCAATAAAGAAAAAAAATATCTAGTGGTGTATACCAAGTCGTGTTTTATTTAATTATTAAATTTGTCACCACAAAGTTATAAATCGTTCATTGAAGAAGATTCAACATAATTATTTAATTAATCCGCTTGTATTTTAATGAAAAAATTTAACTATGTAGTGCGATTTTAGTATATACAGAATGTATTCAAATAAATAGAAGGAATAATTAGAAAGATATATAAAATAAAAACAGAAAAAATTCATCATTCACAAAATAATACACATAAATTTTTCGTTCTCTCAAATGGTTAACATAGTGAACTTAGAAAGGGCGTTCTCCGGATGGGAAATGTTCCGGGTATACAAATATTTTTTCCATAGACAGATTTTTTTCTGTAAATTTTTCTAATTAATTCGCGGTAATTCTTTTGAAAAAAATTCAACATAATGCATAATTCACATGTAAGGAATGAATTAATAAAAAAATAGTAATGTTACCAATCTTGAATGAATTCAAGCAAGCAAATGAAAATTTTCTCTAGAATATGTTTTTTTATTTTTTATTTTTTTAAATAGAGATGCGAACACGAAATACGTGTCACATCAATATTCTTACTATTTTCAAACTAAGATAAACGCTTTTGCTATGAAAATAGAACTTACTTGCTGGTCTGGAGTGAGATTAGAAGTCTATTTATTCAATTTATATTTCCTGTTAGACTTTTTTTTATTATGTATTTTATGACGTTGATAAAATATCTATATTTTCTGTTTAATTTATATGATGATAATAATAGTATTAGAGCTTACTTTATGGGAATAAAATAATATATAATAATCAAATAAATTATTTGATATTAGGCAGATAGTATATGGATTGATTGCGATTGTATTTCTATAATATTATGATATCAATCTACCCACTGCATCCATTCCGCATTGTATTCCAATTTAACCACGATTGTTTGAAATGAGAACAATATGGTCCATTAGCATCCAATTCACTAACCAAATACAAAATTAGGAATCTTCTGAATCAGAACAGGTTTATCATATAGATACTAGTTTTTTCTTTTGAAATATTATAATTTCTATCCTTCAGCGGTTTTATATATTTAACAAATTTATTGAATATTATGTGACATTGGACTTAAGTGGAGTGAATAATAAATATGACTTTATATCTCAATCATATTATTAATATTTCTTATATTGAATCATGTAAAAATGTTATCCATAAACCTTTCAGGTTTCCATTATATTTTAAATAAATAAATAAAAATTATCATCATGTTCAGCTGTTTTCTTTCCGCTGCTGAATGTAAACTTCGCACTTTTCGGTGTTTGTCCCACTATTATTTGTCAATTTGATAATTTTGTGAGTCCAATGGATCTAAGCAGCCCATTGGCCTGCTGCGTTCATTCACCAATTTTCCATCTTCCAAGCGGTGTGACCTGCCCATTGTTATTGCAATTTTACTAACCCTTCTTATCAACATATTATATTTCTAGTTCTTCGTTCGATGCCCAACAGATCTTTAAATGCTTCTGTATTTTTTTTATACCTCTCTCATTTGTTGAATGTTTATTTTGCAACCATGCTGGTCTGATCATATGATGTCTGGAATTATGCATTTATTGAATATCATTTTAATTTAACGGGATTTAACAGGTGATAAGCGTCTTTATTATTAATTAAGATAAATTACTGAAGTCTCACAAAGACGAACCTATGTCGACGAGAAACATGTATGGAAGTTGTCCAAGGGCTTATGACTTGTATGAGCTGGCTTAAGTGCAACATTCATCAATTCCATTATAAGGACATCAACACATTATCAAATTATCGATAGTTCTATATATGTTCCAAATCTAAAAACCTTTCTTTCATTTAAAGGGAATATACGTGTGTTTATTATTTCTGTTTTTGATGCATTTTAAGTTAGAAGCTCATTTTTAATATAAAAATGTTCTCAGGTTTTCACGATCGTTCAGAATCTTTTGTGTAGTTTTCTGGGATATTCTGCCGGTGTACCTGACCTCTCTGGCCGACGTTTTGGATCCCATTTCAGGATTCATCATCAGGGCTGACGTAATGAGTATCTATTAACGTTAAGGTTAAGTATTGCTTAACCTAGTTTGTGTTAGGTTAAGTAGAAATGGGATCCGAAATGTCGGCCAGAGAGGTCAGATACACACGGTAGAATATTCCAGTAAACTACACACAGAAGATCGTTTTTAACTTATACGTTGCGTTCCCACATTTCTTCAGTCTAGACGGTTTTGCCATTCTCAAAATTATTCGACAACTTCCAAAAGCTATAAAGAAATTACTTTCACAGCTACAGTTGAGGTGCAAAAGTTCCACTCTGTAACTATTTGCACCGTGACTTTCATATATTTCATTTAATGAGCCAGCCACTCTGGGAGGAGGCGGTGGCTTACAATTTAGAAAATACAGTTTCTACCCTCCCCCGAGTGTATCATCGGGTGATTGTGTGGGGAAATTTGCATAACAAAGGGGTTGCGGCGCTTTTCTGGTAATAATCCACCTTTCAAACTGGCCATCAATTCATCAAACAGCGTTTATACGAGCTCCTCGCGCGGTGCATTTCTTTTCTTCCGTACTACCGCTTAATCTAAAAAAGTCATTTTATTTCTGTCCACATAGTATAAAAATTTGAAGAGATGTACTAAACCCGTTGTTGAATTTGAGTCATAGCGCAAGAATGTTGCCCCTTGCGTGTTTTTATGACATATTTATGTAACAATTAAAGTATTTATTCTTCATAATTAAATCTTCTGATGATTTTTTAAAATAAACTTTTTTCTTAAATTAAATTTTTTTGTTATAGACATTGTCTCTGTACACGTATTTATGCAACAATTAAAGTATTTATCTTGCATAATTAAATCTTCTGATGATTTTTTAAAATAAATTTTTTTCTTAAATTAAATTTTTTTGTTATAGACATTGTCTCTGTACACGTATTTATGCAACAATTAAAGTATTTATCTTGCATAATTAAATCTTGTGATGATTTTTTAAAATAAACTTTTTTTTTAAATTAAAATTTTTTGTTATAGACATTGTCTCTGTACACGAAAAAAATTTTAAGATTAAGAAATTATTAAGAGATATTTTACCCCGTGCATATTATTTTTCTGAAAGATCATGATAGATCCTACAATGGGATCCGAAACGTCGGTCAGAAACTTAAAATACACATGGTACAATATACCAGAAAACTCTACCCAGAAAGCTTGGAATATATCCGTAAAACCTATGAATTTACGGACGTAACGTGAGGTTACGGACGGACAGACAGACAGACGGACGGAGAGACAACGAAATAATTATGTTAGATTTTTCCCGGGTTAAAATTTTTGACATCCACAACATGTAACGAAATAACCGGACGTATTTGTTAAATATATATGGAAATTTTTTAGGAAAGTTTTCGTATGATTTGTAGTTTTTCAATGAAATTGAATACATTTCCAAGCCCGTATTTACGGCATAAAATTCAATAATACACTGAGTTACAGGCATTCAATCACGGCACGTGAAAGAAAGAATGATGGCAGGCTAGAATAGTCGGCCTGCACGCGACCCTTGCGCCCGCTTGGGGATGGTAGAATTTTCAACATAATTCGTCGATATGCATAATAATACGTGGCTGGTTACTGTACACGATTATTTGTATATCAAGATATATTACAAAAGTCTATATTACAGAAGCTATATTATTATTTGGGAAAGTAGGTATGGAAGCCTTTTTGGGTGTTCATAGGGCTTACGACCTATCATACGGTTGACCTAAGTTGAATTTATATCCCTTGAATTTTTTGTCATAGCAAATCTACTATTTTGTAATCTTCTTTTGTAATAAATTTATAAAGTACAGAATTTGAATAACAATCTTGTCATACTGGTTCCAGTATCAAGTACTTGGTAGTCATATTTGACGGTAATTTAAATTTTAAAAAATAAAAAAAGAAATAATTGTACAGTCATAAGGCTAAGAAAGCTGATATAGCTCTTCTTAAACTTAGAAATATCTTAACAATTTTGGGGTTGCCCATTTCATTATTTTGCATGAAATAGTTGGATATGGTGGAACTTTTAAATCTAATAAGTTACCCGTAGAGAGGTGGCACATAGTAAATTATTAGATAGTTAATTTTAAGACAGTTTTTAAAGTAATTTAAAAGAAGCTTTCAATTTTTGCTAGAAAACTTTTTAAAATTTAAAAATTTTTAAATGTGGTCTACTCCAAGCCCAAAAAAATACTTCGGCAATGGATCATCGCTTAGAAGCTATTTTAGTGATAGACCAAGGTTAGATTGCAGGGCACAGATTCTGCATTTCACCAGGGTTAAATTTTTGAATACCCTTCCACGTGAATTCACAGTGACTTTACATTGGGAGTGAATTATTTATTTAAGATTTAAAGCAGGATTCAATACCATTTAAGAAAATCAACAGCATCGAGACTTTGAAGTTCTTTATAAGTATTTGTAATTGCGTGTATTAAAGGAAGTTATTTTTGTATGGGGCTCTGTTATATTTTATATCGTTAATATCACAATGATAATGTACAAGAAATTAAATACGAGAAATTATTTCTCATCTAAATTGCATGATAAAATACATGATTTGTATTATTTGTAGAATAAGGATACATACTCCGTACTATAATTTTTTAAAAAAATGAGTAAAATATTCCTTGAATTGCCGTAAAATTTACTTTACCTCTTTGCATCTTATAACCCTTTGTTATATTAAAAATAAAATGGATTTTATGATCATTTTTCGATATTTTTAACTCCAATTTCACGTTTTATTCAAAAAATATTAAATATTAAATCTCGATTTTTAAAATAGGTCCATTTCAAAGAGCTTTTAATTTATTATAAATTCTAAGTGATTCCTTATCTGCAAACAGCCTTCCGCAGGCTGCGATACAGGATAAAAAATTAATTTCCTTTTGCTAATTACATACGCCCTCTAGCGATTAGAAGCTTTAATGAAACTAGGAATAATGAATTTTTTGCTCTTTGTTGCAGTAGTAGATTCGTCAACATTTCATTATTTCAGTATATGCACATATAAATATGCGTATGTGCATATACTGAGTCATCATTCATTAAGTGAACATATTATGCATATGTGCATAAATTTGCAGGCATAAATATTTTTCATTTTTCATCTTTCATTCTGTGTATTCACATATTAGTGTATGAAATTTTTTGGTCTTTTTCCATTCTTAGAATGTAAATATATTTATTAGGACATCATTCATTCTGTTTATAGTTTATATAATATAATGTATGCATACAACTAAATTCTCTATATTGAATTGAAGTACATAAATAAGTAAGGATTCATATACGTTTTTTTTTATGCAAATAAAAAAGCGGTAAGAAATAAACCTAAAATTTTATTGAAAGAAAATATTTTTTGATTTCAAAATTCGCTTCACTTGATAGTTACGTATAATGGAATACAAAAATAATCATCAAATTCAACTAGAATTCCTTTCAAAACGTTTTCATTTCTGTGATTGACTTGAAAACTCCATATAATAAACTCCGTATAATGTTCATTAAAATTACAATTTTCGCATATTTTATTGTATTATATACAAATGATTGAACTTCCATTCAAATAAAATTATCTCAAACGCAACTAATTAATCACACCTGGATATAAATAAAATATCCCTCAGCCCTCCTGTCTAAATGGATTCATTTTTATTACTCGTTCAGTTTCTCGGCTAAATAGACCATCTCTAAAAGCATAAATACATCATCTCTCTGTTCAATGATGACGTAATCAGGCTCATTTTTTTATGTGTATCCGTTCGGAAAGATCCTCACTGAAGAATTAAAAAAAGCAAAAAATGTTCAGAAAGGATTACCTTGACAAGAACTGAACGCCTAATTATCATCAAAAGAAAATTAAGGTAATTACGAAATACTCCTTAAAGCCTCCTTTAGACGTTTACTCGTGTACCCATCCAGGAGGACCTCCCCTCTTCCTTTGGTTTTTTTAGAATGAAATAAAAACATTTTTATACAACCCTAAAATTTTTCTTGTGCTAAAATTACACTGAAGGTCGTATGAGAGTGCTTTTGGATTATATTTAATGCTTTCAATCTAATAACAAGATTTTTTGCAATCAGTTATTTCATTATATTCCTCACGCCATCAAAATTTTTTGCGCTTCTGTCAAAACAGAAATTGTTGCGTGTAGCGGTTATGGTGCCCTTCAAATAGGGAATGTCACTTCGCATTCGGGTATGATCGACTAATTTCTAAACCATTCTCATAATTTCTAATTTACTGTTTAAAACGTTCAGAGTGGTGTAAAATCCCCGATTACGTATAATTATTTTTTGTAATCTTATCACAAAATATTAAATAAAGATAAAGAAAAAATAAACAATAGATTCAACATAATATCGTTGTAATAGACACAACTCAATAAAATCAAAACACAGAAATATCGGGTAGATACAATAATACAATTGTGCACAAGAGCATTTAAACACGAATCTCTAAAAGGGATTGGTACTGAAAGTATCTGAGAAAGGCAGCTCCTTTTCCTCAAGTAACTTCAAGAGAAAAGTAACACCCGACAAGGGACTCCAGGATCGTCAGATAATCCAACCAGTGTATTTGTGCAAATTTAATTTTTTTTTTTAATGATTCGCATTACAGATTGCTCCATTTACAATGCAAGTTATAACTTGGAGTGAGTACCTATATGGAGAAGATCCTCTGCTTAATGCTTTCAATTCTATCATTAAATACAACGACATGATCGCTCAGTTCATTTATGAGTTGCACACTACGCGTTATGATGTGCTTATTTATAACATCCGTTCTGCATTTTGGGACATGAAATAGCGCGTGACCTTGATTTCGAAAATAATTATTTGGTACAAACAGGGCATAATTCTCTAGCAGGTTCAGAGCATCAAATATATTTCTTAAAATTTTAACCCCCAACATGACTACGCTCTCCTGTCTACGCGACTCGAGGCTTCGGTAGCAGTATTCCCTCAGATGTACTTCATGGTTCATGAGTGTAAGATATTTTCCTGTTCTGCGCATGTATAAGTAGCACACGAATTTTTTTTGAAGTGGGCTCGAAATTGCCATTCCGTATTCCAATTTTGATGAAATTGTGCATTTGCTCAAAGCATTTCTCATTCGAAAATTATTTTTAATGAACGGACTTAATTAGTTAATAACCATGATTTTTATGTAAATTTAGTAATGTTGAATGTAACTTGTTTGCTTATATGGCGGACAATGTTTTGTATACATAACCTGGTTACGCTGAAATAAACTTATTGTTATTATCAGCTATATAAATGATCCAGGCCCATACTGAAAAGATTAAAGAATCGAGACTGAAATAGTTTGGCCATGTAATCAGGCATGGAGATCATGCAGTGCATACCGCATTTAAAATACGAGAGACAAAAAGAAATACAGGTCGGCCCAGCACCACACGGTGGAGTGGTGTGGAGAAGGACCCGAAGAATGCCAAATTGGATGAAGTGATGGCCTTGAACAGGGAATCGTGGAAAGAAAAGTCAGAAGGGCCGACCTCAAATGAAATGGAAAGCGATTGAAGAGGAAGAAAAAGAAGATGCAAACGACTCAGACTTCACGTCAAACTAAACAAGGCCCAGGATCGCGAAAAATAGAGGAAGACTATAAAAGCAGACCTAGCATCTAGGATACTCGGATAGAGGGCATCGACAGAGGAAAAAAATTATATAATGCATTTCATCTATTATTTTCGACTGTCTGAAGGGATTCCGTAGAGAGCTGTTTTTTTCCATGATTATACAACTAGGAGTATCTTGTGGACGGACTACCTGTTACAGTACTCTATCATATCGGTTTACAATATAATCGAAAATATAAATTCACTCATGAACAGGTTAAATGTTTCCCTAATGTATCTGTAATATTTTTTCATGTGAAATATACCGGCGTTACTAATATAAAAGTAGTTTGGGATGGATGTTCTAGAAAACTTCATGAATAATATAATTAAATATAATTAATAAATAAGGATGAAGCTGTGAATAAAGAATTTAATGTAAAAAAGTGACTTTATGTTGCTTTTTGAAAGGTTTTAAATCGTACTTTAACTAAAAGTACCATAGCACTGCACCCTAAATTCTAAACAAATGTGTTACTATAATTTGTTGCGATAAATAAAATATCGTTAAATAGATGAATTAATAAAAATATATATTTATATGCTTTCATAAACTCCCGTTTCATAAAATCTTGATGATTCTTTATTAATTTAGATTAACACTTAAAATACCTCATGGAACATTATATTTATCATAAATACGTCTGTGGTTGTGGGTTCCCTAATATCCTTACTTTCACATGGATTGTATTTCTTGACCATCACATTGTATTTCAATTATAAAACATTAATTTTAATTAAGGTATCAAAATTAAATACTTTTTTACTATACATTTAGAAACAAAAGATTACAAGCCAGTTTAATTCGTATTTCAAAGGAAATTGTACTTATTGTTTCCTTTCAAATATTACATATGTATAATCGATGAAACCAGAACGATCAATAAACGTTTCTTGTCGAGTATTTATTTATATTCTAATAACCACTGTAATACTATAACTAACAATACACACTGTTCTAATAACCATATAGCAGTCATACTTGACCGTTTTCGAACAAAACACAAATACGAGTTTCCATTATACGACAGCATAGAAACTAGTTTCATTTTACAGATTGTTTACAACATAGGAAAACAGCTTGTTTTTGTCGAAAATAAATAAATGCGATGGCCCTCGTAGCCTATGTACGACAGTGACGGTGTAAGAAGCCCGTAGCCAGGGAATGACACTGGCTTCTTACACCGAAGGTTTCGGGTTCGATTCCTGACAAGGACTGGTTGTTTTTTGGTGTGTTTTGCTTCTGTAAACTCCTCTTGACCTATTGAAGTGAAAAAAAATAGATATATATTTATCGGAAATTTTGTCGTTGTAATTTATTTAAATAAAATTAATTATTGAACCAATTTTATGGTTATTATCAAAACAAATCGTCTTATAAACTCATAGACAGATACGTGTAGATCATAGATACTTAGGCCTTAGAAGCGTAGATAAACTCTTGTGGTTACTAAAACTAAGTTGATAATGATTTTGATAAAAATAGTTATTAATTTTATAGAGTCCAGAATTCAGAATTTAACTCAATTGAGTAATCGCAACTCGCAATTGCGACACGCTAGCGCTTTGTATTTTTTTCTAAAGTATAGTCTGACAAAATCAATAGACCCAAGATATTCCCCTTTTCAGTGGATTCCAATATGCTTGAGGAAGATGGTTTTGTATCGTTTAATATTACAAAAGTGACATTTAAATATTTTTATAATATATAGCTTACATTGTAAAATATAATATTCAAAAGAAACTAATTAAAATAAACCTATAGTCATCATATGCATAATTGTTTCAACGGCAAATGAATAGTGTAGTATTTATATTTTGAGGTACCTAATTTATATATCCGTGTCATTTTTCAAGCCTTCCGAGGGAATATACATTATTACAGTTAATTAGCTCCAACACAAAATCGGGTTCCCTAGCGCATAGTGGTAGTAATCGATCTATTGAAACCAATCACCCTGATACTTTAAAATTTTACTGAATATGATATTTTGTATTTTCAATGCTTTTTTGCTACACATTTATTGTATAAACTGTATTTTGCAAATCCCGTGAACGATGTGATTGGAAACTCCGATGACAATACTTTGAATTTTAACGTTGAATTCCTCTCATTAATAAGCCATACATTGTTTACATTTACAAATCCTATCACCCAAAAAAGCCTCCCGAAAAAGCACAATTAGGGCACAACTTTATTTTTTGCGTCGCCAAAAAAGCGTCCGGGCGTAACATATGCGGCGTCAATCCAGTCGAATTGTAAATAGAGGAAAAATTCCCCGAATGAGACACGGAGGCTTTTTCCCTCTCGCACGCTCCGCCTGTTTCATTCCTGATGATGAACGAATTTCCCAGTTTTTTTCGTCACCCCCTTTTGCTCCAAAACGAAGCGATAGGATGGAATAATGGGAGACGATGTTTCATATTTCCCCCCGTTTGCGAACGCGTTATGGACTTATTATTCGACTCTGCCGAACGGCTTCGACGAACCAATCGCATGGCTTTTTACGCCAGAATTACAAACAGACAGCTCCACAATATTTATGTATCTTTTATGAGTTCTCTAAGTAAAAACCGCGGTAAAATCTCATATAAATATCCTGTTGTCTGGGATTACTTCAGCCTTCTGAAGTTCTTGTGTTTACTAAAATATATTGTAATGGCAATCATAAACTTTTTTTAGAAATGTTGACAATTTTCTATTGCGTTGTATTTCAAATCGGATGTATTTATTTTATTATAAAAATCCTGATTGGAAAACCATGGTCAGAAAATTTTTAAATGATTATATTTTTATTTTGGTAACATTTCCACGTTTCCGTAATAATATTCCGTGGTACAGAAATATCTTCAACGCAATGGTTGAGAATACATTTTAATTTAAATTACAAAACTTCACTCCTTTCATTCATTCCCTTGTCACAGTGGGGTTGGTGGCCCAGACTCCAAAGAAAAGGTTCCCATATTTCCCTGTTTTCATACGAATTAACCAGTCCAGACTCATTCCGTTTTTTTAGACTTTTTCTTGTTTCTCGTTCCTCTGGTTTTCTTAGCATATATCCAAGCCACATTTTTCTATATAGAGAAATAGGTATTATACTGTATATTTTACATATACTTTGAAATCTGGTTATTAAATTATTCAAGTATCAATCAATTAAAAAATGTTTTATTTCAAATAGTAGCCATCTCAATCAAGAGGATGAAGGTTCTTCGTAGGAGACTACTTAGCTTTGTACTTGAATAGTAAGTTTATTGACATGAAATATATTCCTTGGACGATTTCCTTTTGTCTTGATAAAATATCTAAATCGTTAATGGAAAAAATCCACTAATTATTTATTTTATTTACATCCATTCAATATAAAAGTAATTCATTATAAGCTCGTTCAATTAGCTCAGAGTTACAGCGCTTACAATTTTGCTTGTATTCAACAGATGTTAGATTATTCATACAAAATTGAGTCTTAAGTCGAGTTATCGTTAGCGAATCATTAAAATTCATCGTAAATACACATCGGATCAATTTATTGAGAATTGATACACAGATACACTGAAATTTTCCTTAAAACAGAAACCCACCTGAAAGCGACCCTTAGATAATGTACTTCAGTTCATCTCTTTGACTTGTATCAAGTAATGAACCTCCCCACTTGTTCATTATTCCATCACACATCGACCACATTGATTGCCCCGACGCCGACGATCCTTTGATACCGCGCAGAACTCTACAGCGCACACAAGAAGATGTACACGCGACTTTGCTATATATCATCTCCTCATAATTCTGCACCCCTGATAAAATAGATCTCTAGTAAGAGCGACATTGTGCACAATTTTCTTAATTTATTTAAATGTTTTCTATATTATCTCCCCTCATAATTCGACTGCTTTATCATATCTTTATAATTCTGCGCTCCTGATAAAGTATCTGTAATGAGAGAGAATTTTCTTTTTTGATTTTAGCTTAACCCGATATTATTTCAATAAGTGCAACTTAAAGTGATTAGTGTTTATAGTCGCGCGACGTTTGTTGATTGCTGGTTATGGTGAAAAATAATGAAATATTGTCGATGGGCGTGTATTATACAACACGGATGCAGACATGCAAATTTTACAAGGGAGCGTAAGTGAATTAAATTAAATTCTTTTATCCATTTTGTGATACAATATACTGAATAAAACCAAATATAATGGATTCATTTATTTGAAATCATTTTTTTTTGCATTACTCATTGTACTCGCTTACGCCGATAAACATTACTGATCTTGAAAACCGCGTATTTTTTATGTCTATATTTCACTAATATATATCTTGATTAATGATGTCCCCCTGGAGATAAAATCCATTACTGCATTCTAAAAAAATTAGGACATACCTACTCAAAATATTTCTCGTATTTTTACTTTAAGAGTTAACAATTACTGTGCAAGTAAGTAATTTTTTAACTCATAACTTTTTTTAAAAAAACTAATTTAAAAAACGACGAAATACAGTTAATTAATTTTTAAGTGCACATTTTCATGACATGCCAGCAGATGTTATACATTTTTAATACGACAGAAACATCGAGAATATAAATATGTTTGTTTTATATAGCAAGAGGTGTACGTACGGACAGAGACTAGAAAATTATGCTATTAAAATTGGCATGATCCATAGAATTTCAAGGCCCATTCGTTATGCTAATTAAAATTTTCAAGGCTGACATATAAAAAATAAAGAAATGTTTTTTTCTATTTTTCATGAAAAAAAAATTCGATTTGTTTTAACTCGCGGTATTACACGCAAAATGATGATATGTTAATTATCATCAAACATAATAATTGCGTTTTCCATCCGTCTGTCCGTTCGTCCGTCCGTCGAACTTAGTGTAACATCGGTAATTTCTTTCGAATTCACGGCTAAAAGAAACAAATTAAACGGCTGGAGGTAGGGTGCGAACCACAGCCGCGCGAATGCTAGTACAGGACGCTATCGATTTTGCCACCATTGCATATCCGCTGCCCGCCCAAAAGATCCTATAAATAGGGTTTAATAAAGACACGAACCATTGTTCCGTCATTTTTGACGGGTAACAACTAGTATAACATATTTAGATGTAATAATCACGAATGTTTAAAAATCTCTAAAGTTTTTTCTTTGTTGTTATATAAATTGTAATATTAACTATTTAAATATATAATTATAATACTTATAATAATTTTACTAAATTAAATGTTATAATTATTTTAGTTTTTAAATTTATAATATATTTTTGAAAACTTTCAATTTCGTTTGAATTTTTGTGTGATGGATATCAATAATGTACGTATCTGAGCAAATTCTTGGTTTCTTATGTTTAATGGGTTGATGAAATATAATAAAGTAGTCATCACGTCGTGTCCAGCTGGAATAGGCAGAGAGGATTGAATGCCACATTCTTCTATCTTAGCACACCATCACTCGAGCCACATTCATATATCTCCTCTTGCACGCTGTAGAATAAGCGCCATCCTCCAATACTTGCTGTATCTAATAGTGTCAGGTCTTTTGAGGGCAATCTCTGTTTCTGCTACCTTCAACAATTGTCTCGTAAATTTTCTTTACCATCAATATTTTAAATTTTAATTCTTCACGTTGTCATCACAAAAAAATAATTTCTGTATTTCGCGTAGGTAATTTTCAGAATAATCATATAATAGTTTCAATTGTTTCGCATTAGATTATGCATTGTATTAGATGCTTTTAAGCACTATCCTATCCACTAAGAACTGTAAAAATATTGGGCACTAGCCGCAAGAATCACTTTTGTCGGATTTTATATAATATTAATTTTTTTAAAACCACGAATCGGTATTAAACTAAGCTAAAATATCGGACGGGTTAATTATTCACAACCTAAAAAATAATAATGAAAATCATTTTATAAATAAAATCCTTTATTTATTATTATATATACGTACATGGTACCCGCAATTATAAGTATAATAATAGCCAAAATAAAACAAAGCATAGAAAAATTATTCAAAACATTAAATCGATTATTTTGTGGATTTTACCAAACTACACTATTTTCATTCGAAGCACGCAGCAATACAAAAGCCGGTCCGCCGTGCGGCCGTAATAAATCAATCTATTTCACGCGACTGATGAAATGTCTACCGAGAGAGACATATTCAGCGAAACTGCGAATAGCAGAGTAGTGTTATATCATCAGGCCCTGTGTGCGCGACTGTAGATAAATTACTACCTGTATTTACTTAAGTGTCCTCTGCTTTACGCAGAATCTGCGTGTATATTCTTTGCACAGTGGTGGTATAGGCCTTGAAGTGCGTTGGCAGAGATTAAACTTTGTTCTCGTGTTTCGAAGGTAAGGTCGGAAATATCGGTAGCATCAGTTGATCTATTGTTGATATATATCGCATTCTATTCTGTGCACAAAATACTATAGACAATGAAAAATTACTCATTTTACTTTTGGTTATGTACTGCTTTTTACGCATTTTATTCAGACAGCATTTATGTCTGCATACGCAACCTTATTTAGTTAAGACTGCGATGTTCTCTATTAATAATTTAACGTTATGTATATTAAGATATAGTCAAAATTCCAAAGATAATTTTTCCACGGATTATTAAGTTATTCTAATATCTTTATCAGATGGTTACGGTTACGTGGACTTCTATTTTAAACCTAGGAAGGCCAAAAAATAACAAAGGACGGTTTTTGTTGTAAAAATTGTTGCGCTATTCAAATTACTGATAGTAGAAAAGGCCTCGTTTTCCTCTTCCTTCACCTCACCTCACATATCTCAAAAATCAAAGAAGATTGACTTTAGCTTATTATCACAAGATGCTATTTGTAAGACACACAGAAAGCCTATGTTGTATTCAGAATAGGCTAGGGTATATGTGTACTATATTTTATTACGTATGGTTAGATCACGTGAAACACATTATATGTATTAGATTATTATACATTCAAGAGACCTGAAACAACACTTAAAGTGTGGCAAAACCAAATCAAACAAATTTAAGAAATTTAATTCCAGAAATTTTGATGTGGAAAATATGAAACATTTGTCGGGATAGCAGTGTATATATATGAGGCACAACTTTCTCCTGTTTATTTTTCGGAAACACGGTATGATGGAGTAGGATATATTCTGTTGGTGAATTAAATTATTTTCGGTTACTAGGGGCCCGGGTCTGAGATCGATTGATACCCAAAAGAACTGAAAAATAAATGATATTGCTCGTTCCTCATTTTACGCTTTCCTCGAAATACCGGAAAGTCACTTTTAAGCGTCTTTTTTGCGTCTCGCGAAAGATATTCAAAAGGATTTAAAAATTGTTGGCGTGTTGCAAAAGAATCCCTATAATTGGAGGGTTTCTCCTCCATTTAATGTTACCTTTAAAATATATTTAAGTATTTGTGCCTTTTTCGAATCAATTGCAAGATAAAAAATAAAACCGTTTAAAAATTTGTATAAAAAATAAAATATGAGAGTTGCCTTGCGGTCTATGGCTTATTTTGCAAGATGTAACAAATTCAAGTGAATATTTCTGCCTCAGTACGAGCAAAAAATTAATTAAAATTTTAACGTTGACTTCGTTTCCTTTTTTCTCTGTAACTCTTTTGATAACATGTATATCAATGTATGTTTCCATTTAATTTATTTATTGAATATAGGAAATGAAATTTATGTGGGAGTCTGAAAGAGTGGAATTATTATTATGGAAACAAAATATTTTGTCAAATATTTTGTTACCATAATAATAACTTTTTCTCGTAAGATTATAGTTTTTTTGTATATGTATATTTTTTGTATTTATTTCTGCGCGTCCAAAAATCTACTATCAGTACAGCTGTAACCAGCTAAATTAGCATTACAACTATGATAATCAGAGAGGTTATAGGCGGCATAGTATTGTGATCTGGCGCAATTTTATGTTTCTCGTGAATAATCATCGATTTTTTACACATAATTCTCATAGAAAAGTGAGAAATATAGATATATATATATATCTATATATATAGATATATATAATCGACGAACATATGTATGTTATTCTATATATCAAATAATATAATAAGATATGTTAGTATTGATTTCTTTGGGGGTAACCGCGCGTCAAACGTCCGCAGAAGGACCATTTCGCACCCGACGTTTCGCCTGAAATCACAACAGGCATCTTCAGTTGCTCAGTCAGTGCGAACACGTCCGTTTCGTATCGGAAGCTTATTACCAAGTGAGGTCTGGGTCTGAAAGTCTGGTTGTCTGGTTGAAGTCTGAGGACCAGATTTTGACGCGGTTACCCCCAAAGAAATCAATACTAACATTTCTAACACCCGTGAAAACCTTCATTATAACATATATATATATATATAGATATATATATATATATATATATATATTATTATATATATATGTTCGTCGATTATTCTATTCTATATATTACATCATATTTGATATTTTACCACTCTATTCCATTCGAAAAAGATATCTGATTTAAGTACTCATATTTAAATCAAGTTTATTCTAAGTTTTCCACGGACATTTCAACAACAACAACACTTATCAATAACGCTCGCATCACATCTTTCTTATTATCATTTTTCTATTACTAATTTAAAATGCAAATGAATTCTAGATTATTTGTAGGTATCTCTCCTTTCCAAAAATATGTTTGCTATAAATTTATAGGCTATGTTTCCTATAAAATCCCCAATTCAGTACATTATAAACTTCAGTGACTGCATGCATTTTTTTTATATTCCTGCCTTTGATTTTGTACCCCACATATTTAACATATTTCACAAGCAATTTTTTTTCGATACAAAAGTCAAACGTTACTGTCAAAAATATTAAGTGAATTTATGAAAATGAAATTTTTATTGTATTAAGAGGGGTGTTGGTCTGATTAAAGTATGTAATTTTTTTTATTTATTTAAAAAAATATATCAACGTTTTTATGTTTTAAATCCAAACGTGTTCTATAATTGACATAAATTTATAAAAATGTATTATCATCATTGTCATTCCTGGCTCTAGTCCCATGGTGGGTCTTAGCCTCCTCAAAAGTGTTCCTCCATAGTCTTGTGCCAGTTAAATATCTCAGAAACGCTTCAGTGGTATATTGCTACCTTTGCTTTTATACCCCTCATATGTAACTGATGTCTGGGGGTTTCTTTAAATATTTAGTTTTTTTATTTTTCAATTCAAGTAAAGGTGAATTTAAAAGTTAAATCAACAATTCTGAGAAAAATCACCGGTTCTTATATCAACATTCTTCAGAGTTAGTGCGGGCACCCTGCTTTCTGAGACCTTGAATTCTGAGGGTGGATTTACTGTAACACTATATCAGTCACTGTGTGAGGTCACGGTAGAGGGCTTCTTGCAGTGGATGGTAGGAAGGGAATATAGAGAACGATAAATTGCATTAAACACGAAGGCTTTCGGAGAAGGAGGTGGAACTCATATATTTGTTTTCAGATACTTGGACAATTAGACAAGCAAAAGGTTTAAAAGGAAAAATATTGACATATTAAGTAAGTAACATTACCCGTAAGTTATGTATATAAAATTGAATGCTTCATTTTTCAGCAGAGGTACCCAAATTCTATTAAAATCTAATTTTACTTTTTTTATTTTATATTTGAAAAATGTGAGAGAATATGGAAAAAATACATACATGTTAACTGAAAAAATGCTAAAAAACAAGTTATTTATTCAAATAGAGTATAAACATGTTCAAATAAATTTTAAAAACACAATCTTTCATTTTGTTGAAAAATATGGAACAAAAATATGGCATTTTATTTTTTGACAATTAAGTATTTGCCGGAACTGAAAACCGTCGTCTAAAAAATGTTTTGTTTACCTAGAAACTCCAAACGGAAAATTTTTTTAAATATTGGGACGCCACTTCTCAACGTAAGATAGTTTTCGCCGCCTCAGATAAATAAACAAAGAAAAATTCAGTTTATAATTAAGATATGCGTAATGTTCCAAATGTTTCATTCTGATGAATAAATATATTTCTTAGTTTTAGTCAAGAACTTAGATGTATTACAAAAGTCTCACAGAAACGAAGCTATTTATATGGAAAATATGTATGGAAATCTATATAGGGTTTTTATTGTTTGAACGCCTTGTTCAGTTAATCCAATACTGCCCCAAATTTTTATGTAATGTAATATCATTTTAATTAGTTAATACAATTAATAAATTAAATGTAATTATATTATTTGGCATTTTATTGTATTAAATTATACCTAATTAAATTAAAAAAATTCAAATCCACCTCTGTAATATCACATACTTTAGTTTATTTTTATGTTTACTCTAATTATATTAAACGCAGGCAATGAAATTATCCGCGATGATAAAGAGGTGAATTTTTTAAATAAATTTAAGATATATATTCAGTACTATTAAAAAATATAAAATATTTTTTTTATTGCGTTATTGCAGGCGATATGATTTTTTCCTGCTAGCGATCCCAATTTATTGCATTGTGCGCCGCCGTATTTGATCAGGTAGGTAAAATATGATTACAGTTAATTTACAGACATGATGAATTAAGATGAATTTTTTTTGGAATTGTTAAAAAAGCATTCATGTTTAATATTTGCTCAAATTATTGTTAGATTTGAAAATTCACAGACTTAAGCAAGCTCGCAGCCAATTCATCGCTCACCTTTCATCCCAAGAACAAACAGAAACCCGACAATCAAACCAATTGACGGATTTACCAAGTTAATGTTCACTTTGCGACACAAAGGACTTTCGTCGATTGGTAAATATACTCTCCTTATTGTTCACAAAATTGTTTCATCAATCTTTGAAGTGACAACTCACAGTCAAAAACAATATCAAGAGAAATTGGGAGCCCTCTGAATTATTTAGAAGCGGGACGTTGAGCAAAGATCGAACAAAGTCGTTTTTTGGATTTCCCACATCCAGGAAAGACAAAGCAATCCCACGAATCTTCGCGTTATGTCTTTCATACTCCCAAAAGGATACATTTTACTTCGCACGCACATGTCGAGAAATCTGCTCTTGTCAGAATAGGAAATTTGTACAAATTTATTTTGAAAGGCATTGAGAACTGTTTTCATATTCAGCCACAGATTTAAAATGTTTTTTCTCTTAAGATAAATATGAGAGATTTTTATTTGCGCTTTTTCTTTAGTGTAATATTTTTTCTTTCCAAGTAACTAGATAATATAAATAAATTCAAAGAATAATATTGTGCTTAAAATATTATCGTTTCTATAGCTAAAATCTGAGTTATGCAGGCTATTTTTTTTTAATAAGCAGACCATCAAGTAATCGTTATTGACATCAATTGATTGTCTTTATGAAATATTAGAGCATAAAGTAAAAATATTTATACAAATACGCATTTTAAAAAAGTAACCCATAAGAAACAAGTTTTTATTATGCTCCCTTTCTCATTTACGAGTGGAAACTGGTTTGGCGCTTAATCTACTCGTTGGGCTTCGGTCGAGCGACGCTTCAAAAGGGAGTAATAAAAAATTTCCAAAAATCCAAAATTATACTATAATCAGGTTCCGTGTCTACTAGACGCGTCTAAATATTTTCATACAACTTAGTAAGTTGTATGAAAAAACCATTAAAAATTTGAAAAGTCCAAAAATTTATTATTTTTTTAACGAAAATTTGATAGATCTTCTTGATTGTCGCCACGAGTCTTCTTGCAAAGTTTCAGCTCGATTGGATCACGGGAAAAGGGTTAAAAATCGATCCAAAGTTTTTTCGTCAAGCAAGCAGACGCCACGAGTTAATACAGAGGGAGTAAAAATTAGATGTATTGTTACAAACAAAATGAAGATTTTAAAATATCAATTTTGTTTAATCAACAAATATAATTACCTTAGATATTAATTGAATTGTAAATTATTAAGTTATACCAGACACAATATCACCGTGCAAGTGTTGAGTACGCCAGTTGCATGTTCAAGGCCGTCCAACTTGCTCGAGTAATTGTGATCTCGGCGCGATTTTAGAATTTTGTCCATGGTAAACAATTGACATTCTTGTCAACAGACAACTTGATTTTTACTTTAACAATATACCTCTACGTCCTATCTGGAATCCACAAAGCAATGTTTCTTGTTTAGATTTCTAGCTAGTTAAACTAATTATGAATTTTATTTAATCAACGGACCCATATTCTCGTTGTAATACCGTCGGCGGTCGGGGCATGATGCGCATGTAAGTCCGAGGAGTCTTTTATTGTAAACTAAATGGCATGTCGGTAAGGCAACATCATATTTGGCTTGATTGAATTGAATTTCATGAATGTCAATGTTGCCAAATATGATGTTGCCTTGCCGACATGCCATTTAGTTTACAATAAAAGGCTCCTCGGACTTACATGCACATCATGCCCCGACCGCCAGACGATATTACAACGAGAATATGGGTCCGTTGATTAAATAAAATTCATAATTAGTTTAACTAGCTAGAAATCTAAACAAGATACATTGCTTTGTGCATTCCAGATAGGACGTAGAGAGTATACATTACACTATCGAACGATGTTCTATATAAAGTTTATTTATGGTTTATATTTTCAATTAAATACATTTTAAAATATTTCACGTAATATTTGGTTACCACGTCTTATACAAATTGGGTTATAAACATTTCAAATGATTCCTTGTTTTTCCACTAAAAGTTTCATTCCAAATGTATGGCCTAGCAACTTTGAGTTCGGAGAGGGATCGTTTGTTAGCTTTGTGTCGGATTGCCTCTTGTGGAAGTTGTAATTTAACCGGAGCCGGACTGTTTGTCACTTGGGAGCTTACAGCCAATCCTTAGCTTTCTGTGTTCCCTTATTTCCTACAGCGGTGTACTTGCAGGCGTACAGCATCGCAGTTGCAGAAAACACCGTTAAAAGAGCTTTGAGAAAAAATCTAAGAAAATACTCTTCGAAAATGTAAGAAATTGAAATGTTAATTTGCGACTGAATGAAATATATTTAGCATTCAAAGAAGGTTTATTATCTCAATTAAAATAATTCAAAATATTGAGTTAGTCAAGATACAAATGTTCAAAAAATATAAAGTTATAAATTTAATTAGTGAATCTTAATTTTACCCTTGTTTATACGGTTATATGCAACCAGTAGTAGTAAAGTATTAGCCATTAATTTTTTTTTTCAATATTTCTGACATAGAACTGTAAAAAGTTGTGGTTACATGAAAATAAGTAATACTGAATACTTAAAATTTATACGCTTTGATACAAGTCAAATAAAATGATTATACCATGCTGAATAAATCTGGTTTAAATTTCTGTACGTTTTTACACATGTGATGGTCGACATAGAGATAGATTTAATAAATTTAGAAAATCTTAAAATAATAATATTCAAAAAAAGCCAAGTATGGACATCAAAAATATATTTCTTCTGTTTGGAATCGTTTAAAAGTAAAAACCTGATATATTTCTTCTTAAGATTCTATGTATTACAAGAGGCTAACAAAATATTGAATAATCAGCTATACAAGTAATATTTCTTAGATCTTTATTATACCATAGATATAATTCTGTGTTAAATTGATATCGTTTGCCAATCCTAATAGACTCGACCTTGTGTGTAGGTGCGAGCGAGCCTTTATTATTTATGAAACGGAACAGCAAGTCTCGCGTGTAGCGAGTGCTTTACTCTTATTTTAACGAAACGGACCAATCACAGGCACGCGTTACCTTTCGACGGGTTGAGCCGGAGGCGACCGTCCTGGTGACTGAATCCGGCCAATGGCGAGCGCCGGCGGTGAGGTCATCGCGCATAGGATGAGTCACTGCACTAGCGTGGATTTCAGAGGTATGGTGAAATCGTTACTATAAAAGGAGCGAACACGATGTACTCAGCCCCTTCAGTTCGAGACCAGACTTGCGAGCGGGAGCGCTGCCCAACAGACTACCGACGGAGCCCTAAGTTCCAGAACATCATTTGCGGACGGAGTTGCTGCCCGGACGTATGGAGGAATCTACCATTCATCAGTACCAGAGAGGATCATACCGCCACTGTGTAACAGCTAAGGAACACATTTATATTATCTATCGATTAATTATTTTCACTATTGAAATGTATTTATTTTGGGAAGATTTAAAATCGGAGCAATAATGTATAATTAATATCACGATTTCTTGTGTGATCTTGGCTCAATTCGTACGGGAATATCTCCCAAACGAATATATTTTGATGCATGGAGATTTTCATACCATTTGTATTAACAATTGATTTTACGGAGCTCTATAAGCAGTGCTTAATAGATTCATAATATTGTCGACGCGTTATGTATTGCATAACCAGATATCAATCCAAATCGTACGAGAAATTCTTCCGAACGAATATATTTTAAAGTATGGGGATTTTCAAACTATTTTTACTAATAATTGAATACACGTAATTCTATAAGAAATGCTTAGTAGCCTTATAATAATTGTGTTGCGTAAGTATTGCGCAATCCGGTCTTCAGCCAAGTCTTTATGATTTGAGTACCTCGGTACATCTGGCTTAACAAGTAGCTTCAGAACGACGAGTAAAGGACAGAATGGGGAGATCTAACTGAAATTGGAGTTTTCTGGTTTACGAACGTTGAGCTAGGTGAGGTTGTGGATGACGCTCGTGTCATAAGCCTGGAATTCGCGCAAGCCCCTGTGAGGTACTCTTAAAAGCGGGACCTCCCTTGTTGATCGGAGTGGCCACTAGACTCGACCTTCGCGCCTCATCCTGCTCAAAAACAGCGTAAACCAACGTCGTGAATTCTCTGACTTTGGAAGGATTTTCATGCCTGAATGCTATGAAATCTCAATAGAAAACGTTAACTTCTATTTCATCCTCTGTAAAAAGACAGAGCCAGATGCAGTACAAAAATCATTCACTCATATAGAGTAGCTGGGATATTATAAATATGTTACTAACACCCTAACATTTGACCAAAGTAAATGTTGCAAGATGCAGAATCGTGGGACGCCATTCTGAAAAGGCATAATGAGATTGCACAATAATTTGTAACATCGCTGACTATGCCCGCAAAGGAGGCTAATGTCGTCATCAATTCGTACCAAAAGAGTACATGATTCTTCAAACACCGGCCTAAAAGAAAGGCGCCTCAAGACAACACACATCATCAGAAACTCGTACCAAAAGAGTACGGCCTTCTCAATTATAAGCCTAAAAGAGGGGCGTCACAGGATCACATCTCGTAAAGAAGAGATAGAGTCTCGGGATGCAGTAAGTTCCGGAGGAACAAGGGGGGCCGTTTAGTCACTTAGGAAGTCGGTCACCGGGTTTAGGCGGGCGCGGAGCCTCAACCCCTCTCAGCAGAGATGCTGAGGGTTTAAAAAACCAAAATTTAGCATTCAAAGAAACTATTATTTCATATAAACTCACGGGCTGTTGTAGAATCCTTTCGAATAAACCATCCCCGAGACCTTATCTATTTATTCATAAAGAAGTTTCACTTCAAAAATGTGGTATTTCGTAGATAGCAAATATATGTATTATTTTCCCACGGAATTAATATGAACAGGTTCATACACGTCTGAGACGACACCATTCAAGGTAAGAATATGTTAATATAAAGTGTTTAAAATTATTAATTTCAGTGTTATTTAATATGTGAATTTCTCCTCTTTATGCCGTTCGATTGATTTTATTGGGTCGTTTCCAAACGGATATGTTTTATTTCTAATACACGAATTCTTCTGGTGAACGTATTTTATTGTAACATAAATGTATAGATTATTAGGTTCGTTAGATGTTTTTATTACGTAATATTATGCAATTGTTTCCACACTGCTCCTATAAAAGAATTTGAAGTTATTACGATACACAACGGGGTCCTTCATCCATTAGACGAATCATGTGCCAATTCAACGACGTATTACGAATAGTATATATTGTATTTATCGAGATTTAGTCGCATTTATTATTTCTAGTGAGGTTTTTAGTATTGGTTCCAGGCGCCATTATGAGGCGGAAATAGTTCATATTCATAGCCCGACTGCAATAGGTATTTTTGTCGCGTAAGAGGTAGCACTTTTAGAAATATAACTATGTTTTATGTTTCGTCCCTGACGGACAGGATGGTATAGCTGTGGCTATTTAGGTAATATACTTAGTAAATGCAAAGGGCATTAGGTATTTTCAATATAGTATGCGAACCCAAGATGTTAGAAATATTTTAGTTCCTATAATTTCATTGAATATTTGCTGCAGAATAATATTTGATGAGAGAAGTAGTTAATATTCCATTCATAGCAAAAGTTTTAGTCAATATCTTTATAGGTAATATTCAACAGCAAATTAGAATTATTTTCAGTTAATACGTAGTTTTAGTTAATTTATCGTATAGAATAATTTCTGATAGTATAGAACATTATTTCATATGAAAAGTTGAATTTTAGTAGTAATATTTCTGTATTGAAAATATTTAATTTTTAACAACTGTATCGCTACATCATATGGTTGAAGTCGACCGGTTGCATCCTGTCGCTCAATCGCGCGCGCTCACATATAAGAATAATGAAATATTTAATAATCCAATATATTGTATTTTGAACGCGACGTTTTGCTACTTACTAACCTTCATTATTTAGTAGGACCCACATTAGGGTCATCTTACATCGTTAGCTGTGAAAAGAATAAGATTTACATTGAGTTGCAATGGAATGATTTGTATTATAGGTTTGCTTCGCCTTATATATTCAACACACACCATCATAGGATGTCTAACTCTGGTGCCGGACCAGGAACTATGCTAAATTATTATAAAATGTATCAAGGCCCGATGCCCCACTAGCTACCAGGATCATCACAGTGCTTACCGTGACCAGGAGAACGATTTATATTGAAATACAATAAAATGCTTTATAATATTAATTGAACAGCATTTCGACATTAAATACAGTCTGCTCGATTTGATTAGGACCCTCTATCTACCTGGACCATTACACACATTATGTAAGTACACTGTGTTATCCCAATTACAACAATTTCATTGTGTGTTCGTCCGTCGTAACATCGCGTAATATCGTCTTTATAGTATAAAAACATTTTTTCTTTCATTTTCTTTTTTTTTCTTTTTTATTTATTTTTCTTTTATATAAAAAAATAAATACTTTTTCTTTAGGAATCAACAAGTAAAAGTACTGACAATTTTGACTTTACAGTTAGTCTTATAATTATCATTAGTCTTGTAATAAGTTATATTATATCACAAAATATATAAACCGTTAAAATAAGTATTAATCTTATTTTATTATTTTTTTTATTATTCTTAGAATATTTTACTTTTAAATTGGCAAAACCGTAGTAGGTACTTGAATCCGTAAATAAATAAATTAATAATTAGATTTCCCGGATTTAAATCCGGAAAATAGAATATGTCGATTTCAATTATATTACTTACACCTTCACCATAATTTTCAAAAATTATGCTCCAATTGTTTGTCTTGATCTTGATAAATAATTCAATAAATTATTCATCATTCAGATGACAAATCTAATGATAAAAAATTGACGTAATTATTTTGTGTCACTGACGTTATCGCCACATCAAAAGGCACTTTAAAACGTAACAATTATTAAAATAAATTGTTTATTTTTAAGCGAAAATTGCGTTCGTCATCAGGATTAACGACTTATCAGCAGATGTATTTTACCCGCCTTTTATTTTTATTTTTATTATTGGAAAACGAAAATTCTGTGAGATGTGTCATAGTACAATACATGAAAAAATGAAGAATTATGCTCATTGTAACCCAATGACATGTTTTCACAACAATCAATATATTAGTTACATGTGAGTTATACAATAATCAATCAACATATATGCGCTCAGTGCCCGAATTTAGAGCGATTCATAGTAAATAAAGCATAAACATAGTAAGTATATATTTAGCATACCTGACAAAATTACCCACTATTTCAGTGGCTTTTTTCCAATTGTTGGCGTATCTTTACAATTTACAATACTAATACAATTTGTCGTAGTCATAACATAATAATTATTTATTAACTATTTTTTTTAATATTTGAATAAACCGTATTGAAATAAATTTTCAATGAGCGGTATAAAAATTTAGTCATGCAACACATTATTTAAATTTTATGAAATTTTAATTAATGATGTATTCACGTCAGCCCTGATAACGGGCACTGCAATTATATCCGCAACGTTAGCCAAAAATGTGAATGAAACACGGCGTAGTATCCCAGAAAATAAAATAACAGGAGATTTTGACCGGCCGTGAAAATTCAAGAACATTTTATCCATATGGCTAGTTATAAATATATGAAACTGTGAACCCTAAGGTACACCAGATGTGAATTGAACTGTGGCGTACTTATATATATTGATTGAAACATATTGTGACCTAAAAGAGGTATGAAATTAGCCCTCTCAATACATCACAGTGACTTCTGCTCTTCTTCGGTCTTTCTCAAAAGATTTTATGACTTACTTTGTCACAGCCTTTTTGAAAATCATTATAAAGCATTACATGTAAAAGAAGATAATTCTTTCAGATTTTTCTTTGCAAAATAAATATTTGTGAATTTATTAATCCATTAAAGAAAACAAATTTGATTTTAAATTTATTTTTTTTTACTTTGCGCTTTTATATATTATTTAAGTAACCTATTTTTTCGTAACCAAAATGACGAATTTCTTAACCAGCATAATAGACTGATTATCAATTGAATTTTCTTCCATACAGCAACTTCTTAAATACTATATGAAGTATTTTGTTACCTAAAGTGCAATATTTGATATTTTTTAATATTTGATTCACTAACTTTAAAGTATAACATTATAAATAGTTAACATCTTTGTTTTTTATATCTTATACTTATTATAATGAGAATTATTATTATAATTTTTTTTGCCGATTCAGTGTTAAGATAGAATACCCAGCCTAAAATGAATGACTTCTTCTTCAAATGTAGCAAATTTATTTTGTGGTAACATAATTATAATTAATATAAATTAACTTTGTTTAAACCACTTATTTATTGAAAAAAATCAACATGTTTCAATGCCAATGGCTTCTTCATCAGGAAAACAAAAATAATATTTAAAAAATCGAAGTATAGATCAAAAGTTGTATATGGAAAATAATAATATAAAGTACCTAATTAATATGAAAATAAATAAAACAAAGTTAATTTATATTAATTATAAAATGAATGATTTTGTGTTAGTTTGAAAAATAAACTATTTTTCGTGTCATATCAACTATGAGTCAACATATAAATAATAATCATATTTAAAAAATGATCTCTATAACTCTAAAACTATTTGATCTACAGAGGATAAAATAGAGTTTTACTTAACCCCTTTTTTAAGCCAGGAGACTGGGGCACAGTGGAAGTACGTCCTCCCTCATATATATTTAAGACGCAGTACGTTTAAAGTATTGTAGCGAAACTGTGTATGTAAATGTCGATAGCAACGATGTCACGCAACGGTGGTCAGTCAACTGTGATCGCTGACTGCTACGCACGCAGTCCAGGGTTACTCATCCACTATCGCGTTATCTCTCTAGAAAATTGTATAACATTCTCATAGTAAAATACACATCAGAATAATATATAATTTACTACAGGCTTTCCTTACCACAAGAATAAACCTTTCTAAGGAATTCAGCTATAAATGGAGAAACGCGACATCCGTAACGTAAAACAGTGTAATCAGTGATTCATGATATAACAGTACACAAATTAGTAAGCAAGCAAACAGTGTGACTACCAGGGAGACCAGCACCGATGAAGGAAACAATAAATCGGAGAAGTTTCTAAGTGCGAACATTGAACGGAGTTTACCAGAAGTGATCTAAGCAATAGAAACAGCATTAATTAGAGCGAATTAAGGAACAGTCCAATAATAAGTTTGTGAAATATCCGGAAGACATATAGCGGCGATAAAATTAAAAACGGTACTACAACTTAACTCGTATTCAGAGGCTTTCTTTGGTAATAAAATAAACTAAATTAATTTCTCGTATTTTTATTAACCCCCCAAAGTCACTCTCCGTGACAGTATTTATTATTATAAAATTAAATGCCTAGGTAAACAAAATGTGTTTTTATAATAGACGTTTTTTAATTATTTTGAAAAGTCGTTTTGTATTAAATCGCGACTTATTTACTAAGATATAATTTTTAAGGGTATTATAGGAATTTATTTAACCAAGTCAAACATAGTGGAACCAAAATTTTAACCAGGAAACATCTGTCAGTTCATGCCTATACATTTTAGTGTTCTGGGGTTGGATCTGATTTTGAAGTCATTAATTTTGTTTTAAAGTTAGATCCAAATGTTTGTTGATTACTACTATAGTGTTTACACTATATAACAATATTGAAAACTTTATAATGTAGGTGTAATATTAGTAGAATGTATTCCTACATGGACAATGCATTTTATCACAAATATATATCTCAAAGCGATGCTGTCACCACCTGCAGAGCCTTTTAGAATAAACAGAAGTAGGCTTTCAAATATTTCCCCGAGAATACATATATTCTGATAGCAAAGTAATTTTCTCGCTGCAGGTCTTCATAATATTTCAATATATTCCATTCCCTGTTATTCTATTCAGTCAATCTGTACGCAATATTTATCGTTTTCGTTCTGCTTTACTTTCAGACTTGTATATTTGCCGTGCAACATATTTTGACTATGTTCTATGCGTTATCTTGCCTTATTTAGAAAATGTCTGCATAAAAAGCTCTCTCGCTTTTAGTTTTTTATTATAATTATTACAGAACATACTAATAAACCTTCAGGGAGAGACATTTAGAATGTACATACATAATTGAAAAATTATTAGGTGTGACATGATTCAATTCAATTCAGTAAATAACATGTACACGACAAACTCAAATTTCACTAACTACCTTACCATCACGCCATTTTGCAGGGGAATAGGCAGAGAGGATAGAATGATACACCTCTCTTTCCTGGCATACCACTTTTGCTTTGTCCACTTTCATACATTTTCTTTAGAAGAAGAAATGTCATGTAAGTAATAGATATAATAAAGAAGGAATCCAGCGATGTATGCGATGAATCTATTACTTTACATGACATGCATTTCTAATTCTTTCAATTTTCGCTCTGTTATACAAAGATTTTCCGCACTCTAAGCGTCTTCCGTCTACACAACCGCATTACTGCAGCACTTTCGTTCTTTTTTTGCCAAGAAAAAGAAAAACACCTCACAAAATTGTATGATGTATAAAGGTATTAAAATCTTCGAAAGCCTGCCAAAGGAAATTCAAAACATGAAGAATATAAGGAGCTTTAAACTGAAGTGCAAAAATTATATTATAAAAACTTTAAAATGGTTAGATGGAATGCAACATGTCCAAGTGAAATCATGTATTAGCCCACACAACATTATTTGTGGAACTAAATTATTAAGATAAATAAATAAATAAATTCCAGACTTTACTTTCATACATCAAAGTTGGCACCAGAACCCCGTTATGTGCTTGCTTGCTTTCACAGATTTTCACTAGCCATAATAGCATTAATTCATTCATACTTCATAATTAATCATACTGCGCAACAATCGAAAAAACTATGAAGAAAAAAAATCTCATTAAATGATGAAGAAAGAATGTTATTTAAATAATCTTTCTATCATATTTTTTCAACATGTAACTTCATTTTTAGATGTAATTTGATAGTAAATTCCTTTTTTGAAATGTTTCATGACAGCACTTCCAAATATTTGTATAATTTTTACTTTACTACACTTTAGACCACCCTCTGTTATTTTTTTTATATAAATCTCAGTAAACATGTTTATATATTTATTAAGTTTTAATTATTTGATAAAAATAATTTTAATTTATAATCATAATCATAATTATTATAATTGAATGCATAATAATAATTCGAGTTGATGAAGAAGTCATAATAATTTGTATTACAAATTCGCACAGAATATCGGATAAGTTTGATGGTAGAAACGGATTTGAATACTTTTAATGAGGAACAATGATGAAGTATAATAGTTTCTAATTCAATATAGACATGATTGATTAATCCCGTGAATGGATGGCCTGGCTTTTCGTTTCCCTAAAATTGAAATCAGTTTTTAAATCAAAATTATAAACGAAAATATATTTTCAAAACTAAATTATTTATGTAATTATTTATGTTATTTATTATTTATGGTGAATTTAAATACATATATGTATAGGAAGTGTGCCAATCGTCTCACTGGTGTGAATTTGTGTCGAGATGAGTAGCCTTACAACAAAAATGAGTAATATGTGTATTAAGTAAAATGAATGTATTATATATATATATATATATAAAAAATATGGTCAGGAAATATATTTTTTTTATTAAATACATTAACAGATAAAATTACTTTTCTATAAAATATATATAGAAGGTGTGTAAACAAAATATTTTTATGTTCGCATAAAATAAAAGTTTTATTCATAGGTACTCCCTTTCTCATTTACTAGTGGAAACGTTTGGCGCTTAACCTACGCGTTGGGCTTCGGTCGGGCGATAAGGGCGAAAGAGAGTAATAAAAAATTTCCAAAAATCCAAAATTATACTATAATCAGGTTTAGTGTCTACCATATGCGTCGGAATCTTCATACAACTTAGTAAGTTGTATGAAAAAATTATTAATTTTTTTTAACGAAAATTTGATAGATCTCTTTGATCGTCGCCACGAGTCTGCTTACAAAGTTTCAGCTCAATTGGATTACGAGAAAATGGATAAAAATCGATCCAAAGTTTTTTCTTTTTTCGTCAAGGAAGCAAGCAAGCAGACGCTACGAGTTAAAAGAAGGGGATTACTAATATAGTTTTATGAGCATATTGTCGCGAAATGGCAAGCAGAAGGAATGGAAGGAGCGCACTGTCCGACTCCTTTGTAATATGTCACAGAATCTAGAATGCACTACAATTATCCACAACTTCAGGTAATGTCTACAATCAACTAAAACAGCCTAGAAGTGACGGGAACAGTCTCCTAAGTACTAATAAGGAAAATATTCTCGAAAGCTCGAATTTACCAGCGGGTATAGATACCAGAACTACTCTTTCTGTTTTTGACGGTTCGTTTAGTGAGAATTTTAAGCGAGACAACGGCTGCGATGACCAGTTGGAGCGACAGATATCGAGCGAAATAATCAGGCGAGTACTTACCTAAGAGGCAAAATTAATAAATGCGAAAAATACTACGTTCGAGAATGGAATATTCTACAAGTGATGAATAAAGTGTTTCCCAGTGATAATAAGTCGTTCATATACGAGTGATATCTGCCTTGGAGCTTCTGAACTGGAGACAGCTGGCATAAATCGAGATGAGTTTAGGAAGACTCTTGAGGAGGCCCAGACTCACCAGTGGTTGTAAGGGGTAGCCAAGAGTGATGATGATACGAGTGATTTACAGCGAAGTAGTGTGATTTAAAGAAAAACGTTAAGTTTAATTCGTGCTAAGTGAGGTGGTCCATTTGCTAATTAATAAATTAATAAATCGATAATAAATTTTCAGTGTTTTCGGTTGTCTCCCGCAGCCACGACCCGTGACAGTATAAATAAACTGATACCTGTATTCTACAGTTGAGTACTTGATCACCTGCAATTGACAACACTTTCAATTATATCTTCACTGTATAATATTGTATCAGTAAAAACAATAGTAAAGTATCTGCATGGTAAAATGGACGCCCAAGTAATTTTGATTCGTCGCCATCTCTCGGCATTACGTCCTTAATATTTTTTTTTCAATAGTGACAACGTACCTACGTAAAAACTTAATGTTTATTATTGTAATAATATCTGTAATCTTAGTATTGATCGGTACATTAAAATGAATTCCCCTAAGTTACATCGTTAATAACAAGACATATTTTAGAATATTTTGAGTTTGTCGAAATTTTTCAAATAAAAGAACATGGTACTGGATTTTATCCCAGGGAGATAACATTAATTAAGATATGTTATAGATGTCTCACAGAAATAAAATTATATATTTTTATGTAGTAGGTATGGAAGTCTTTGAGTGTTCAAAGGGCCTACGATCTATCGTACGGCTGGCACTTTACATAGTGTAACGTTCACATTTCCACCCATGATAGAAGTTTCAAGTTTTATAACCCGTGTCACATGTGTGTTGTTATTAAGATCATTAACAAGATATATTATGGATGTCTCGTAGAGACGAAGTTATATTTTTATATGGGAAAGTAGGTATGGAAGTCTTTGGATGTTCATAGAGCCTACGACCTACTGTACGGCTGGCTTAAGTGATCACTTTACACAATATAACATTTACCAATGTCCTTAGGTTTTCACGGCCGTTCAGAATCTTCTGTGTATAGTTTTCTGGGATATTCTGCCGTGTATATGTGACCTCTCTGGTCAACGTTTCGGATCCCATTGCAGGGTCCATCATCAGGGCTGATGTGTCACATCACCCTGATGATGGACCATCAGCCCTGATGATGGTCCCTGCAATGGGATCCGAAAGGTTGGCCAGAGAGGTCATATATACACGGCAGAATATCCCAGAAAACTATACACAGAAGATAACATTTACCATTTTCACCCATGATTAAATGATAATTTTAATAAAAGCATCTAAGCTACAAAATAATGTATTCAAGTTACTTAATGCATAATAATCAAAATATCTTTCGCGAAAAATTTTTTTAGAATAACACCTGCGGTTGTGCCGTTTTTTTTTTAATTTCATTTCGGATATAAATCCATCTCGCTAAAGCCTCTGAAGTTTCCAGCCACTCTTAACTTTCGCAGGTTCGGCGCCTCCCGAGTGATTTCGACGCCGAACGACCGAAAGTCATATTTCACACTCATTTCGAAAGTGTTCAACTTCTCGTGACATTCTTTATAAATCTGCACGGTGGCACTTATTAAAGGCTGTCGCGCGCGCGCCGACCGGACCCTCCCAGGCTGGCGCGGGGCGCGGGGAGGCGTCGCTCCGCGCCAGTTGATCGCTAGACGTCGGCTCGCTGCGACGCCGCGACGCCCGTTGCCTCGCCAGGTCGGAAGTGAAGGCTTATCGAAACTTCGCGTATCTTGTTGTTGCGGGTGTGTTTTTTGAAGGCGGTGTGTTAATTTACGACGCATGTTTTATTTCACGTCTGGACGTTTCGGATGATTTTGGGTATTCACTGAATATGTTAATTTTTTGCAATATATCAAAATTATTTTAGTTAAATTTTTTTTATTTATGTTTACGAGTTGTTCGTCTCATATTTTTAAACGAATACATGAAATGCTTTAGCGATATCTGTCAACTTTCTAGTGTTTTATGTTATTTCATCAATATTATATAAACTATTTATTTATTTATATTCATATTCCAATATGCGGGGAGGTTATTGCAGTCACACATTTTTCCTACACAGTACATTTAATGAATTATTATAATACAAGCAATACATACGATATATGAAGATATAAGGTAGGTATATAGACAAAACTTATTAAAGCAAGTAGATAAGATGATGTGCAAAGGGAAAAGTAAAATAGTAAGTAAGTAAATAATAATAGTATAATAGTAATGTTAACAAATACATAAAACATGATAATTCGATAGCGATGGACGTGATAGAAACAATCGCTAAAATAATATTATTATTTACTGTTTCAAATTAAATGAAATATAATATTCATTTGAACCAAATAACGCTATAATAATATTACGATATATTTTTGGTTGCAGTTACCGGTTTCGAAATCACCTTTTCTTCTTCAGGGTGTACTATAAACTAAATATTCGCCTATGGCATTATTTGTTAAACATTTTTTTATTTTCTGTATTTGTATTTTTTAAATTATTTAGTTTTCTAAATATTTCAATTTGGCATTGCTTAATTAGGGACTTAACATTACGATTTTTAGTAACAAATTTATTTATTTTCAACTTCTATGTATGTGTGTCTTTAATTGAAATAAATTTCGTGTTAAGAGTTAAGGTGGGTAGGTGACTAATTATTATGAATGAGTATTTAAATTATATTTTGTATTATTAAGTTTGTACTTTTGGTTGGTGCTACCAAAAATATCATGATTTTACCTGAACCAAGTTAAAAGTATGTTTAATTAAATTTTCAATGAATAAGTTTTAAAGGATTCCTGATCAAAATGCATTTATTGTTTAATCTCGAAATTACGATTGCATTTAAATAATCGTGCAGGAGGGATTTATATTCTACTTATACTCGGGTATAACAAATGTACTTTCTCCATCATTTATTAAATTTGATTTAAAGACATGTTTGGAATGACAAAAGTATGATCTTTAAAAATTTTGTTTTCATTATTGTCGATTTGTTTGGTAGCATGATTTAAATAAATTGAAGAAATAATACTTTCGTTCATGTTTTTTATATACATTTTTCTGGTAAACTGGTGGAAAAAATATTTGGTAACACATTAATATACATATTATGCTTATCTCTTTAAATGGGGTTTTTATCTGATAAACATGAAAATTCTGTGACGTATATTTTCGTATTATGCCTTCGTATTTTTTCAAATAACGCTGTACATGTCAACTGACATAATGAAAAAAGGATGTCATTATTGTGACAGCTTTTTTGAAGATTAAATGAAATGACATATATTTCGTTTTTATGATGCTTAAGTTTAATTTTTGATTATGTTTATTACTTTAAAAAAAAATGTTTTTAAATAAAAATCCATGGGCGAATTTACGAGCTCGTTGTTGGAAGAATTTTTTTTTAAGCTAATCAATTCTTCACAGGGATCAATGAATTATACTATATTCAATACTTACACATTTTTATACACCTACCTACTAAATATATTTACAGTGAAATATTTTTCTACATAGCCAATGCGGTGATACAATATTTTTAAAGTATAAATGTGTCTTTAATGGAAAATTTAAATTTTATGGTTTTTAGGTTGGGCAAAAAATTCGTCCTTATTTTTGAATTTTCTTCTTTTGCCAATCTGCGTCCAGTTTTCAACATAAGAATCCCTTCTCTGACTTTCTGCTTTCTTGTCTCTTTTGCTTTGCCTCTCTTTGCTTGCCTGATATTTTCAAGGAAGTTTTTGTATGGTAAAAGCTATGCGCAAGTAATAGTGAGTTGTAAAAAATACAAAAGGATTACACAATGGTCAGATAACACCTGGAAACTTATTGGGCTTGGAAGCTGAAGATACTATCAAAAATAGGGAGGCGTTTTTTCAATACTGACGGCAAATTCACAGACAAAGAAGAGTAAAACGTTAAAAGGATGAATGATTTCAACAAATAATATTATGTTGAAATATTATTTATTATTTATCATCATCTTCATCCACTTGTCCTCGACTCGACAAGATGCCATATTTCCCTGTGTTGCCCTGCTTCTGCATGAGTCAACCAGTCTAGACCACAATTTAAATATGATTCATTAAAATATAAACTATAAAAGAAGAAAAAGAAATTAAATATTAATTTGCAGGCATATTTTAATGTATACATTAAATAATTCGAAAGAATGTCATATTAAGAAGAATATTTCTTAATATTTCCTTAATTCTTTCTTAATATTTTCTTAATATTTCTTAATATTTGCAAATGAAGAGGTATTATTTCCAGTAGCGAAATCTATATAAGTATAGTATGTCATTGGAAGGACCATAGATATCTCTTGCATAGTTCTTTCAAATATATAGCTAACGGAACATATAAACAACTTGCAAATATAAGATAATGTGTGGATGATCTTAGGGTGGAATAACATGCTAATGGCATTTAAAGGGTTAACTCCTTAAATGCCATAAGCGTGTTAACACGCCAAACTTTGTGCATGATTACATGCTCTTTTAGACCTTTCGATCGGACATAGAAACACGATTTTCAATGTCATTTATTTAAAGTCACTTTGCTGTTTTTAGATAATAATTCCGAACATTTTATAGATGATTAAACCTTATATTTTTGTGCTGAAATCTGCCAATAACCCGTGTGGTAATATAATATTTTTAAACCCTTGACATTTAAAAGGTTAAGCCAACTCTTATAGGTTATTAGCCCATCAGGGCACCCTATAAAGATTTCCATTTTCGTTTCCCATAAAAATAGATCCGTCTCTGTGAGACTTCTATAATTTATCTTATCTATGAATGTTTTGTTGCTTTAAAAAACAAATAACGCAGTCTTCCCATATGTCCATATATAAAAGGATATTTCTCTAATCATCGACGTGTTCAATGATAAAATGTTTGTCATATATTTCAATCATCTCGAAAAAGTATCTGCCCGAAGGTTATCAAGATAATTTTTTTGTCAGTACTTTAAACGTAATCTTTAATGATTTTCTAGCGTTATTTCTTATTATACCTACTGAACTTAATATTTTATGATGTGTATACGAGTATCGAGAGTCGCGAATGAATTGCGCGAGCTATCGGGCCATTAGCCTATTGAACTCTGTTGGCAAAGCGAAATTTTGATAGAAAGAGTGAGGTTGACAACGAAAGAAAAAGTATTGGATGTACAAGGAGTATTCATGAGTGGAAGAGTATGCATGGGCCAAATTTTCTCACTGCGCCAGATGACGGAAAAGTTTTTGGCAAAGAACAAAAAACTTTTTTGTGCCTTTGTGGATCTCAAAAAAGCGTATGATAGAGTGATAAGACGAAAGTTATGGAAGGTTTTGTCTGAATACGGGGTGAAGAGTAAACTCATACGGGCAATTGCATCCCTGTGCGAAAGTAGTGCTTGAGGGAGAATTAATGGTGCATTCACATCATGGCTTTTCAACCTGTTTATGGACTATTGTATGAAGGAACTGAAGAAACTAGAAGTTGGAGCGAAAATGGAAGGACTCACCATATCCTGCCTACTGTACACAGACGATGCAGTATTAGAGGCTAACTGTGAAACTGATCTGCAGTTCCTGGTATCCAGGATGTCCGATGTATGCATGCAGAGTGAACTTCTGATGAATGTCAGCAAATCGAAAGTGATGGTATTCGAGAGAGAAGAAAGAGTGACCAAGTATGTTGTAATTGTAAACGAATGCTTAGAACAAGTGAACGAGTTTGCATATTTGAGAAGTATGTTTAGTAGAGACGGCAAAGCTGAGAATGATATCGAAAGGAGAGTGACTGCTGGAAAAAAGTTAACGGTGCTCTAAATGCAATTATGGCCAATAATAATCTGTCAAAGGATGCAAGACTAGCGGTACATAATGGCGTTCTAGTGCCAACCCTGATGTATGGAAGTGAAGCCTGGAATTGGCAAAGGAGGAATGAAAATATACTGAATGCTGTGGAAATGCGGTCACTAAGACGCTTGTGTGGAAAATCTATGGTGGAAAGAGTGAGGAATAAACAAATTAGAGGTGAATGTAATGCTAGCTGTAGTATGGTATAGAATAAAGAAAGGAGTACTGAGATGGTTTGATCATGTGGAACGTACGAACGAGAAAGGATGGTTAAGAAAATATATGAGGCGAGTGTTGAAGGCAACAGAAATAGAGCGATAGACCTGGCACGATCAGATACTACTAGTATTTAAGGATGGCCCTGTTAAAAGCCTCAACAACCTTGATGAGAAGATGTATGAATGTGTCCGAAGCAAAAGTGGTGTGCCAGAATAGAAGACTATGGTGTTCAATCCTCTTTGCCTACCTTTGCGGGGAAACAGCGTGATGGTTAGTTAGCTAGATAATTATACGAGAATTAACTAATTATTTAGTAGAGTAATTAAAAAAATTAGCTTATTTCAAACTAAGACAAAAAATCATTGATTATTTGAACGTTCTAAATACTTCTTAAATAATTATCATTTCTTTTATGTACTTCCAACTTTAAAAAATTAGAACAAAATGTAACATATCCAACTTTTCTACATTTTAATGGAAACTCTAATGGATTGTATCAGATTACTTTAAAAATTATGACAAAAGAATGGGAATTTCATTAGTGACGTTGATATTATTTCTAAAGTATTTTTAGTTTATATTTTATTGTATATAATTAAAAAAATCCTTCAGTTCTCTACGCTTTCACTTTGACTTTTCACGACATTTTCCTAAATATCGTAACCATTTGGGGAATTTAATAATTATAAATTATTAAGTCCTTTTTGTAGAAATTATGTTTTTCCTACTTATATTTCAATGAAAATATCGCAGTTAACTTTCAACGAACAGCTGTCAAGCATTATTTTATCCTCTACACTTATCAGTCACCGTATTAGTTAGAAAGCACAATGGTTTAAATATAATTACTTTCACTATCAGTTTTTGAACTTTCTGAACAGAGGGTCTAATATGTCAGACGCACAAGTTTCCCAAGCAATTATGTTGTTTGATATCAAAGATTGGATTAAATACCTGTTATAGCTATTCAAAACAAATACAGGACTCTAGTTGTTGTATTAGATCTAAGAGAAAATAATTATCTTAAAACGCGTTGAAATTTTCCTTAAAACTTAAAGAATTTCTTTTAAGTTTATAATGTAAAGGCTGTACACTAGTATTTGGCTGATACCGGGTGATGTAAAAGTCTCTGAGAATTTACAAAATCGGGAACATTTTTAATTCAACGTTTTAATAATTATTGTATATTAAATGGCATCCTCAGTTTCTAAACATTATGTTCACTGTGTACCATTCAAAAACTTTTAAAACATTTTATGATAATTCCATTCTAATATCTACGTTTACACACTACCCTAATTATTTAATTAACATTCATTTGTTAATCCGTTAATAATTTACCCCCTAAATAAAAGTTTGTGTCCAACGCTTTCTTTTGTGGACGTATTTGAAAGATAACTTATTCAATATATCGGAGTTTGGTGTCAATTCCCTTTGACATATTAATGGTGTGGATAGTTGCCTTTCAGTTGAATTTTTAAAATGAAATAGCGAACGATGTTAACTCTTTGTGTCGGAAAATTATAGAAAAAATTATTTCAGTTAAAAATATTCTCAGGTTTTCACAGCCGTTCAGAGTCTTCTGTGTATAGTTTTCTGGGATATTCTGCCGTGTATATGTGACCTCTCTGGCTGACGTTTAGGATCTCATTGCAGGGTCCACCATCAGGGCTGACATCAGTCCTGATGATGGACCCTGCAATGAGATCCGAAACGTCGGCCAGAGAGGTCACATATACACGGCAGAATATCCCAGATAACTATACACAGAAAATTTATTTCAGAATTTTATTTTACTATTATCTTTGTAGTGCTGTGGAACCAATATTTTTCGATCAATTATTTTAATGATATTGAAATTTTAAACGTTGTAATGTTTTACGTATGATAACATTTTAAGATAACAGATTGATTTGGTAATAAACGTGGGTACCTACATACCTGCTTCAAAAAATAATTTAATTTTTAATCTCAAGCTCCACCTATTCTTGATGAGTATGTTATGTTAAGGCTGATTTTGAGGCTGTAAAAGTATATTAATAAGGATTAAGGTTATTTTTAAATACCAATAATTTGAAAAGGAATTCGTAGTACGAGCAAAAGTGGACGGATTTGAGTGACGGAAGTGAGTGTGGAAGACGACGTCTGCAAAAGATCTAGCATGTTTAGGTAAATCATATATTGAAGTTTTGCCCTGTCAAAAAATTCAGCAATCAAAGAACCTGCGTACGAATTTTCGTAATTTTTTAAATAATTTAATAAATTTTTTTTCGTAATATTTTTTTACATTTGTACAAATGTTGCCGAAGCAAAAATGATGTACCAAAATAGAAGAAAGTGGTGTTCTATATTCTTCACATTAATGGCATGATGGTTAATTAATTAGTTCTTACATTTCTTAGTTTTTACTTTTATGTGCCTTATAATTTGTAATTATTTTGCCGCCTGTCTGTATACGGCCGGTCTTCCTTTTTTGATTTCCACAGTGCCCTGTATCTTACATTTCTAATTATGCTTAACAACTTGCTTAGTGCATCTGCATAGTTATTTGATTGCTTCTTTGAACGAGTAAAATGCCCATGGTATTAATAATAATAACAACACAAATTGATTTGCGGTTAACATCTGTTAATTATGTATATTGTCTTTAACAAAATATTTTAAAATGATTTACATATTTACCGTCAACATAATTATACTACGCATGTTACTAAAAAAAATCTTCCATGGAAAACAACTGCGAAGTTATCTACTTTTAAATAGCTTTTAAACAGATAACTTATCGTCATCCAGTATTTTTTGAATACGAATCCTGAATATCACATTTCATAGGGTGAAATATTGAATGTAAATATTTTTCAATGTTTAAACAATGGAATATTTTTTCCTTAATGTATATACCTATGTGAATTACCAAATTTTAAAATTTTCAGAAGGTATATAATTATCAAATTACCACATAATTATCAAATTTTCAGAGGTGGGAGCCTCATTGTGAGAGACTAAAAAGTATTTTTTTTATATAAAATTATTTTATTAGTATAAGCGCTGATGTACTCAGTTTATAAATAGTAAGTAAAAATGTTGATGCACGATATAATGTTTTATGCATTTCCTTAAAAAACACTATTTAACTACCTAACTTAAATGGGATAGCGTGCGGTTACAAACGCCCAACTCGCGACACCTCAACTCGGGTGGATTTGCTGCATCGCATTTCAGTGCCACACTTCTGAACAGCGTTTTTATTAATGAGCTGAAAAAGTATAACTTCTGAACAGCGTTTTGCTTAATTGAGTGTGAATTATACAACTTCTGAACAGCGTTTTTATTAATGAGCTGAAAAAGTATAACTTCTGAACAGCGTTTTGCTTAATTGAGTGTGAATTATACAACTTCTGAACAGCGATTTGATTAAGTAGGTAAGTCGTAGAAATAATTGATTATGAATAGGAAAATCATTATCAATGGAAGAATTTTTGACGAATAATATCGGAATGCGTTAGATCCGTCAATCTTGCGGAAAATGGCGAAAAAAAATCTTATTAGTTAGGTTCAGACAATATTTATTGTAATCATGATGCTGATTGCATCATGTTACGCATTACTGTAATATTGCATGTCACTATAAGAAAGTAGAGTATAGGTAGGGTTTAAATATCCGTAAGTAAAAAATATAATCTTCTTCTTCTTCAGCCTTCATCTCCCCACTGCTGGATGTAGGCCTCTTCATACCCTTCCATCCTTGCTTGTTGTTTGCTAGTCATAGCCATTTCTTCACCCTGACAGCGGTTATATCGTCGGCCCATCTCTTTCGAGGTCTTTTTTTTTTAAATTGCATAACAGATTGCTCCATTTACACATTTACTATGCAAGTTATAACTTGGAATGAGTACCTTTATGGAGGCGATCCTCTGCTTGATGCATTCAATGCTTAAATACATTGACATGATCGCTCAGCTATTTAAAAGTTGCACACTACGCGTTATGGTGTGCTTATTCATCACATCCGTTCTGCATTTTGGGAATGAAATAGCGCGTGACTTCGATTTCGCAAATAACTATTTGCGTATTCCATAATACATAATAATAATTTATTTCCCCGTAAATTAAGCGGAAGGGTTGCGTACCTAATTTATAAAGACAGAAATCACAGCCGGCAAACCTTATAATAATTTTATATTCTTTTTATTTATTTTTTTTATCTTATATTTTTTTAAATACTAAAAGTTAAGAATACACAAATTTAAAAAAAAAAGTTAAATTTTGAATACGGAATTATGTAATTTTTGATGTGTGATTTCCCCACGAGACTGGTGGAAAAAATGAAACCTGTCTGTAATAAAATATCTTTTGCCCCTTTTACATTCTTATATATTTTGGTACATATTCTTTGGCTGTTGAAATTTATAAAAGGAATTAGTGATTTCGTATAAATCCTCTATTTCCGATACAATCGACATTTATAGTATATGACTTGTCATAGTTCAATTGAAAACTCATTATGACGATAAGACAGAGTCTCAAATTCGTGTTCAGGTTATAACTACACAAATGTAACTACACAAAATACACGAAAATTATCAACACTGCACAAGAGTGACTCAAAATTACCACATTACTCAAGCCAAACAAAAACAGGAAAATCACGACAATTTGTAACTGATTAAACTTAAACAATGCTTTACCACAACAGACCAAACAATTGACTACTATCAATTTCAAAATAGAAGTAACTAAAATGCTGAAACTCAGCCAAATATTCTTATATTAGGTCCTTACATATGAAATTGGCGTTTAGTATGGGAGGAACATCTAGCCGATTTTTTTTTATTATAATATATTTATTTAATCAAAGTATGTACCATTGCTATCTATGCACTTTTGCTATACTCATAGGTAGTTCATCGATCCCTTTACTAAAAAAACCATTCGGACGGGAATCAATAAAATCTTTGAAGGCGGTTTGGACTGCCCCATCGGAGTTGAATTTTTTCCTTTGCAAGAAGTTATCCAAGTTTCGAAAAAAATTATAATCTGTTGGGGCAAGGTCCGGAGAGTACGGTGGATGTCTTAGACATTCCAATTGAAGCTCCTCTAATTTGGTAGCCGTCTGTTGTGCAGTGTGTGGTCTAGCGTTATCATGAAGCAGCAGTGGCCTAGAGCGATTAACCAGCCTCGGTTGTTTAGCAGCTAGCTTTTCCATCATGGTTTGCAGTTGCTGACAATAGACATCTGCCGTAATCGTCTGGCCAGATTTAAGAAAGCTATAGTGAACGACACCAGCACTAGTCCACCAAACGCTCACAAGTAACTTTTTTGGAGTCAATTTTCGCTTGGGGCATGGTTTGGCTGGTTCGGCAGGGTTCAGCCATTGCGATGAGCGCTTCCGATTATCGTACAGGATCCACTTTTCATCACAGGTAATGATTCGATTTAAAATCCCTTCATTATTGTGCCGGTTGAGTAATGCAACGCAGCAGTCAACGCGCGTTTGTTGATTTGTTTCACTCAATTCGTGAGGTACCCACCTTTCAAGTTTTTTCACCTTACCAATTTGCTTCAAGTGGACTAAAACAGTTTTATCACTAACACCGCAGCCTGCAGCTAACTCGGATGTGGTTTGCGATGGATCCGCTTCCACAATAGCCTTCAATTCTTCATTATCAACTTTGGTCTCCGGCCGTCCACGGGGCTTGTTCTACAGGTCGAAATTTCCAGAACGAAAACGTTAGAACCAAAAACGCACTGTGTTTTCTTTAGCGGCACCGTCGCCATACACATCATTAATCCTTCAAGCCGTTTCTGCAGCACTGGTGCCACGGTGGAACTCGTACTCGTAAATAACGCGATATTTCAAGTTTTTCATTTTGTTAACTGAGTGACGCAAAGAAAAAAACAATTGATGAATAAACAAATGAATTATAATTTTCAAAACACAAATACATGAGTAAATAGCTGTATAAATTTGGATTTGGAATTCCTAACCAAAGAGAAGATATTTGAGATCAAATTTGCCAGTACGGCAAAACGCCAATTTCATATGTAATGTACCTATGTAAAGTTTTATCCATAGACCTTTCTTTTTTTATTAGGTTCTATTCAGATACAATTTAACATATTTAATATAATAGTATGTATATACAATGTTATTGTTGATATTTGTGTTTCTAGTCCTCTTCACTGGGGGTTCCTATGCTGAGGTGGACTAGAAATAGAAATTCTGTCCTCTGTCATATTTTAAATAATAAAAAGACTATGTATTTTTCAATCCATAAATTTTTCATGGGTGATTTATCTAATAAGTTTTTTGATAAAAAACACATGGATTTTTTTTAAAAATTAAATAACAAGAATTTTATTTCCATACATGTACATAATTATTAAATTCTACAACTTATAAATTATGATTTTTCAAAAAAATATTGTTAAACCATAAATTATGAATGACACGATGCCACATTCCCTGTAATTTCTGTATGAATTAGAATAGTGGATACTTACTTAAGCAATTCGACAGTGACTTGAAGCATGTGATTTGTGGATCTCTAGAGGTTTTTTAAGAATACTCTGGATCGACAGGATTACAAATGACACTGTAATGATGCGGATACAAAAGGAAAAAGAAAAATCCAAAAAATGGCAATATTATGAGCAAACGAGACCCAGGAAGGCAAAGGACATCCTGGATTTAGATTTTGAGGCAATGGTTCTGTAAATCCATGGTCCAACAATAATTGAAACAAATTAAATATAAATATAAATACAACTAAAAAAATTAAGATACAGGTGTGGTTCTAAAACTCAATACGACCCGACTGCCTTTGAAATATTTCAATATCTCTGAATCTTTCAAACTTTAAAATCAGACGGTAATTTTATCAGTAGTTATGGAACTCCGCTCCTTACATATGCAAAAGTTATACCTGAAAGTTCTTTGAGCTGTTCTTCCACGTCCACATCTTCCCCAGCGGACGTTGGTCAACTTTTATTTACTTTGTACGCGTACACGCTACATTATTAGATTGCAAACAGTCTATCTCTCTCATGGACGTGCTCTCGTCCATATTACCTTCCAGCTCCGTGTATCATCTTGCATCGCTTGTATATATGAATACTTCAATAAGTGTATGAAATATTCAATAGAAATTTTGCTTTGAAATGCTATTTCTGCAACTCCGTAGGATGTCAAGCAGACATATTTCTGTAAAATATCTACAGATACCGTGTATTTATCTTCTAAAAATATTTATCCAGAAATAACATATGAGATTGAAACTCTTAATTGTATTAGCGTTGAACCACAGAAAATACGTTAAGCTTTGAGAGCACTGTTATGAAACACTCCTCTTTCCTAGCATATCACTCTTGATTCATGCTATTTCATAAATATTTTGTTTTTTGAAGCCTTCTATTCCAGTTTCCCTCAATACCCCTTATATGTATGTATCGAATCCATTTAAGTGAACCATTCTTAATTGTATCGACTCAGCTGAAAACAGATCTTTATTCGCTACAAAATGTTCATTATTTACTCTGTACTCTAAAATACTTTACATATTTTTCACACATGTGGCTGAGCGGCCGCATTTTCACCACGTTCTATCTTTGATCTTTATTTGCCATTTCGAGGCTTTACTTTCGTGCATTCATATTTGCAACAGAATTACAAATGCAGACCGCTAGTTTTGCATCATGAGTCATATACTCCTCAGCGATAATTGCATTCAAATCACCACTATCCGTAGTAATGCATGAATTGTTTTTAAAAGTTTGCAATTAAATCGCAAATCGTAATGACTCTTATTTTCTAAAGTTGAAATTCGTAATGACTCTTCTTTTTCGTCTTCTTGGCGGAGATTATAATTCTCATCGTCGAACCCCAACCATGGCAGGTCTTTTGCGTCTTCGTATTCTGCCTTAATCAAGCAATCGCTTCATGATCTCATTTGAAAAAGAGCCGCTTATCTCACTAGAAAGGACCTGTGCCAAGATGAGTAGCTGACAATATAGTGAAAACAAAATAATATAAATATAAAACAAAATACTGTAAAATTAATCAATTCATTGAGATAACAAATATAAAATATGGATAGTTAAAACAGTAGATATTATATAATACTAATTATAATCGTAAATTGTAGAAGGATTTGGCTTTATTGAATTGAAATTATTGAATTATTTTCACAGAATAATTAACATTTCAAAACTAGCTTGTGTGTGAAAGGTACCTTCTGAAACTTTGCTAATTAATGTTGAATATGTCTTTAACTGAAGTCAAGTTATTAGCCAATCAGTACATCAAAGAGGCAGTGCAAGTTTATGATAATTTGTATCGGAATGGCAACCATAAATTAGTGAGTGTTTTCGCGTTTGACTACAATTTTTACAAAAGTACAACAATGTTCAGTTACATAAAATATAAATATATGTCGTCTGTCTACTCTTTACTAATCAATACCATTTGACCAATCTAAACCAATTTGCATAGAGCATGCATGCTCTTAGGGCCCACTTTCTTTGGCCATTATACCCACTTATTCCATTTAAACATTAAAATTAAACAGTTCATTGAATACCAACTATTATTTTTTGACCCGGGTGCACTCTAGGACTCTGAGATAAATACTATGATCCAAAAGATCAGAATATTCCACTCCCCAAATATCGTATCCATCCCCAGTCTGGACCAAATAAAACCAAGCCTGAAAACAAAGGCATCTTCCTCTCTCGCCCCCTAGCTGTCATTACGGGTAACTGCAGGTGTGGACCATTAGTATACGTATACTATAAAATCGTCAATTTTAAATTAACTTCGATATGGTAATATTTAAACAATACTCAAGCATTCACACATTTATAAGTCATTATAAGTCATACATTAAAATATTTAAGAGCTCAGTACGCAGCCACAGATATGTCGCAATTCGTTAAAAGTGTACCTAACTTTTCTGTAAATATTCCCTCTATATATCTGCAGGGATTTTTTATGAGGTTAAAAAAGGCGATTGTAAAAAAAATGGTTATGACACCACTCAATGAATTCAAACCAGATTGAGAAAAATATAATCAGATTGTTAAATTTTTATGGTGATCATTTGTTAGCAAAGTCAACAATTTTTTATATTTAAATAATACTTAAGTTCACAGTATTATTCTATGCAAAAGAAAAACCCACCTATTCGCGAGACCGGCTTATCAGTAGTTTTTTTTTTATTTACAATGTATATTTATTTAAAAGCAACATAGGTTTATATATAGCTTTATTATAAAGAAAAGAAAACAGAAATTAAAGATCATAAAAATTTTAAAAAATACTTTACCTAAACAAACACCCAAGCAGTATTTATATTTCTTAATTATTAGTCAATCCATTGGTTTTTCTTTCGATGCATTATTTTTTATATTGTTTTTTTATAAAATTGCATGAAAAATTATTGAATACTTTTGGTATTACATATTTAGATATTATTTGACCATAATTATGTATCGACTTTGGTATGAGCAGCCTTTCAAGTGTTTTAAATCTAGCAACATATTTATAAAGCAATCAAGTTTATACGTACTATCAACAGGCATTGATCTTCGTTTTTTAAAACGTTTATATATATATATCTATATATAATAGATATATTATATATATATATATATTTTTGCAAGTGGTACTTTCACATGATTTATTTACTTATTTCGTTTTTAATAACTTATATTTTTTTGTAAATGTCGGTTTCACAATATAAACCCCAGCTCTTTGTTTTGTGCGTTATTACCGATTTCGATTAAGGTTAATATATAGTTTTCACGATCTTATCGAAACATAATATTTTATTTTGTGCATACCCATATGTGAGAACAGGATCGTAATTTAAGAAAGTATGAACAGTGTGACCAAATAAAAATATATCACTCTAGAAACATCTATTAGGGTCAATAATAATTCGTTGATGGTTTTTTTGTTATAAAATAAAATATGTATTAATTTTTTTCAGAATAAAACACCGAAATAAATATTCCGGATTCCAGAATTAAAAATATATATTAAGAACGAAAATTATATATTTATTAGAAAAAAACAATTTCGATCGATAAATCAAGCAATATTATTACCTGTCACATTACTTTCGTATAAGTATGAAAAATTCACCAGCTTGATATAACGTAAAATTGTACCAAACCATAAACTGATAGCAGAAAACTTTTTACCCTTAAATATGAAAAATGTTCCACCGGTGAATTTTTTATAAATATTTTCTCGTATGATATCATGATATGGCGTCCCTGAGGACGGTTAAACTTTGTTATTGCTTATGCAACAGCTGGTACCTCTGAAAAGTTTGATATTTCCCCTCTTTTACTTAAAATCAAACCATAAAAAACACTGCAATTTTCTTAATTTATTCATTCAAAGATAAGCTTATTCTGTGATAGATGACGATACTTTTATATTTGAAACAGCGACGTCGTTTTTTATAAAAAAAGTTAAAATATTTCGAGAAAGAAAGGAAAGCTTTTTTATAAATTTATTTGGAAAACAAAGAAGAAGGGAAGCTTTCATCTCTCATGCAGTGATGAATGTCTAAAAATCACATATTAGTACCTTAAACTATGTTAATACAATTTTTGATGACTATACGCTGAGAACATAAATAAATTTGCATATATAAGCAATATAATAAATACACCAATTCAGGAGAACGAATTTCTACAACATTTTATTTCAATTCGCTTCTGGCAACAGATGCCTTAGAAGCAATCATTGTGAGACTGGTCGGCGATAATAAAACATTTATTCTCATTTTAAATTTATCCTCACCAACGTAGGATTTTACAAGATTTTTTTTTATAAAAATATAATACAAATGTAATATTTTAAAACGGGCAAACTACTTTAACTAATTTTTTTCATTGCATGGTATTTTCATGCTGTTTTTAAACAGGGATTTTCGCGTTAATGTGTTTTAAAAAAATAATTTTACTCAATGTTAAAGCGCATAACTTATTTTACTTTATACGGCGTGGAAAAAAATTAACTACCAAAATTTACGTACCAAAGGTTATGTCTCGGATAATATTAAGAGTGTTAAATTAATAATTGGCCAATAAAATTATTTTTACACGTCACGGTCAAATTTTACTTGCCTTAATTATTATACAATTTGGGACATTCTAACTGCGACATATTCACAAAATATTTAAAAAGAAATTTACAAGAAAATGCTACATGTGCTTATGATTCTTAAATAATATGTAATGTAAAATAGGTACTTTTGCTCGACAAAAGTGCGCTATAACAAAAGTTTCACAATTCTTTAATGAGAATTGAATTTTGTCACTTTTATCACAAATGCTTAGCTATTTGCATTAAAAATTAGACCGAATAAATAAAATATAGGTGTGCCGCTCCGTGCCTTGCAGTCAGTTCTCCTCGACACGACAGCTAGACGGGACATACTCATGTAATTGACAGCTCAGCGCGCTAGAGACATTTTTCTCTCTCTGTTCGCGCTTTGCCGCTTTCTGTACCATGGAACTCATGTCCAAAACGTACAAAAATGTAATGTCACAATCAGCTTAAATTGCTGCCTTCCGGAAGGCTCTGTTTGTCTGTTTGTACATCGCGCGCCTTGTTTGACGGATATCGCTAATCGTTATCGATTATAAAAATACACCTCCAAAAAAACCTTCACCTTTTATTGTAATCTGTTTTCTTTATCAATGTACATTTATAACGTTTTTATAATTTTTCAAACAGTTTTTAGTTAATAGTTAATTAATGATGAGTGCAGCCAAAGTTAAATAATGTTTAAACATGACAGAGGGATAATATCAAATCATCTAAAATGCAAAGAAGTCCATACGAGTATACTTCTCCTTTAAGTAATTACTACAATAGTAGTCGAGGTCAAGAATTCACTCGCCAGTATGGTCAAGTAGCTCAAGACACGTTTGTGCAGGACCACAGATTTAGCCCTTCAACGTACAATAACACGACTGCGCAGATCAATCACAGGCCTGACCTTTACGAGGGAAGTAATGATACTACTCTCAGAGCGGAAGAAAGAAACTGGTATATAGAAAACCATCGAAATACAGAAAACTACTACATTAGAAATCACGAGACTTTACCGAGGACATCAAAAGACCAGCAAAAGGAAGATGATAAGAAGCAAGAATGTGAAAATGATTCTGGCGTTACAAGGAGGATCGGAGCGAATGGAAGAATCAGGCGAAAAGAAGACAGGTGCTCTTGCGAGTGCTGGCCGACCATTAGTCCGGACACAACAGCGAACGACGATTTGCAACAAAGTAACAAATCTGTCAACCAATCAGCCGTAGATATGGTCGCTTCTTACGGGGTTTACCAAAACCCCCACGAAGAAGATGACCAATCGGGGTTTGTGAGGATAACCAACAGGGGATATCCGTACCAAAATCAACAACAAGGAGTGGTAGTCAATGAGGCTGGAGACAGTTCTGTTGTCCCCAGAGGAACAGAGGTAGTGGACAATGGTGAAGAGAGAAATTCTCTCGACAAGTGTTGTGGTTTACTCAGTGGCGGTAGCAATGTGCCAGCAGCCAATGGGCAGGAAGTGGATTGCTGGGTGACTTGCTGCAAGCCAGCTATATTCCTTTTCCTACTGGTGTTGATGCTGGTTGTATTCGCCTTGGTGTCAGGACTATTGGTGTACTATAACTGTAAGTAATTATTACCTTTATTTCTTACTTACTTTTATTTTGTTATGTGTATTTATTCATTACACGATGTTTTCTCATCATTTTTACAAAACGTTATCTTTAAATTTATAGGTTATTTAGTTTAGTAATTTGTGAATCTTAATTAATTTGTATAATTTACGTAATATTTACCTTTAATAGATAGATAACTAGTGGCGGTATTTAAATCGGTGAAACACTGACCGTTATTTGAGATTTGAATCTGATTGTGTTGATAATTGGCAATTGATTGTCTAAGGCTTGAATGTCGTAAATCTATATCTTGTCTATTTTTTTGGTGTTTTGAAGTTTTACGGGGTGTTGGAGAAAAAAAATAATCAAAATAACTAGCAATATTTTTTTTTTCAGACAATCTTAGTTACAGCTTTCGACAGCACAGGCAGCAAAAGCTGAAAAGGATAATTTATCAATAAATTAATGCGTACGAAATTAACAGTGAATTTATTCACTTCTACTAATGTGATAAATTAATGTTACATGAATATTGTTGTTTCTACCTCATTTATATAAAATTCCGTTATGTATTCTCTTCGATATATTACCATTCATTAAAATATTATTAGTATTTGAACGGAATTTTTTTTAGAAACATGCCAAAATATAAAAACTTCACATTACTATTTATCACCTTAAGCACTTAAAACTATAAAGCTGTTTTTTTTTATAAAATAAATTTCATGAAAAAACAAGTTGAATTTAAAATTGTTAGATTAATAACTCCTCAAAAAGACAAAACTCTCCTCACGAAAATAAAAATAAAAATATTTGTATTTGCATATGTGTTAATAGTTCAGTGCAGTTGAGAAGAATTTGAAGAAATACGAATTTAAAGAGTCAAATACAGATCAATATAAAGACGTCCCCATTCTAACGTATTATCTAAAGATCGTTTATTGTTTTAGATCAGTGATGGGCAAAGTACGGCCCGCGGGCCCGCAAAAGTATTTAATCCGGCCCGCCGACGATCTTTCGAAATTATAAGTATACCTATTATATACTATTCATTTCCAAGGATCGTCGGCGTCAAAACATAATTATCGCGGGCTATTATAGCCAGCTGTATAAAGTAAATAATTTGAATTTGAAAAATAAGCCATTTCTAGACTAGCCACGTAGTTCATGTGTTGCGTTGCGATGCGGGTCCCAAGCAAGAATTTTGTTGAGCGAGAGCGAAATAAAAGATTGCACGAAGGAACCAATTTTTTGGTGAGACTCGGGGTGGTCTGCAATCATTTAAAAATCAGCTTTTTCTGTTTTATAACTGCATTGAGAAGAATGGTTTAACTCATTTTCCGCGCTTAGAATCCGTGGCACCAGTGAGTGAGAACAAACTGAAAGAATTCAGTCAGGCGTTGAGGAAACTTCACACAGAATTTGAAACTAGGTTTCAAGATTTTAAGAATATTCCGTCATCGCTCGATGTTTTTTCAATGCCGTTTAATGTGGACTCAGAGAAGGTCCCTGCAGAATTGCAGTTAGAAATTGTTGAAATGCAGTGCAGCCTCCTATTTAAAACAATTGTTCATAAATTCCGAAAAATTAGATTTTTATAGAATACTACCGAAAACTGACTATCCAAAGATAATTGATCAAGCCCAGAATATAATAGCGGATATTTTGGTCGTCGTATGTCTGCGAACAGACTTTTTCGACCATGAAATTGCGGAAAAACTCAGTCAGAAATCGATTAACTGATGAGTACCTTTTTCGCTGCTAAAGGTTACTTCGTCGCAGCTCAAACCTGCATTTAAATACATGGCCAATCAAAAACAATTTTATATGTCTCACACACCTATTATAGCAGGGCCTTCGAATAATTGTAATCTGTAACTTATATTAGCGTTTGTGTGTAAAGTTTTATAATTAAAATATAGATTTTAAAACAAAATGCATTTTGGATGTACTCCTGGCCCTCCTCTGAAATTTCTTAAAACTTTCTGGCCCCCCATGAAGAAAGTTTGCACACCACTGTTTTAGATGGTGACTTTTCTCTCTCTTTATTTTCACCTACTTCAAATTTTGGATCAAAATATAAGAAAAAACGACCAAATATTTTAATGCGGACTTCGGTAGGTTCTAGTTGACATCCAATTTTACTTTCGAGAACCATAAAACCCTTTCAGTCGATGGCTGGGCGGGTCTTCCCCTTGTACCAAAGTAATATCTGATGGTAACACCAGCGCTATCTTTAGGAAATGGCATATTAAAATTTATTCCGTAAGGCACGGCAGCCGCCCGCCGTGTGGTCGCTGCATAATATATTGCCAGCTGTAAAATTGCTACGCCAAACGTTTTACACTCCCGCGCTGGCTCGTAGCAGCAACCTTTGCAAGGGCTTCTCTGTTGCAGAGCAGATTTTAAAGCCTACGATGTGCGGTGTATAATAATATGCTGACGATAAATATGCAATCGTTTATTTCGCGAGGTACCTAGATATTCTGTGTGTAGTTTTCTGGAATATTCTGCCATCTATATCTGACCTCTCTGGCCAACTTTTCGGAGCCCACTGCAGGGTCCATTATCGGGGCTGATGTGATGAGTGTGTGTTAAAGGTTTCGGTATAGTATTGCAAGCTAATTCTTAACTTTAAAATCAACACACTCATCACATTAGCCCTGACGATGGACCCTGCAGTGCGAAATGTTGGCTAATGCGGTCAGGTGTATATGGCAGAATATCCCAGAAAACTACACACTGAAAATTGTGAACAGCCATGACACCTTGAGAACATTTTTAGCTAGTTATTCTACATATTCATTGTAAATACACAGTGTTTTTCAGAACAATTCAACTCTTTATTTGTGAAGGAAATACCGATAGAAACGAAACCGATACTAAAAATTTTAGGAACTATTAATAAACATACACAATACTGATTTTATATCCAGAATGGAAATTTTTAAATAAAAATTAACCCATAAAAACCAAGTTTTTACAATACTCCCTTTCTCATTTTCGAGTTTCGTGTCTACCATATGCGTCGGAATATCCATACAACTTACTAAGTTGTATGAAAAAACCATTAAAATCTGAAAAATCCAAAATTATACTATAATTATTTATTTTTTTTACCGAAAATTTGAAAGATCTTCTTGATCGTCGCCACGAGTCTGCTTGCAAAGTTTCAGTTCGATTGGATTAAGGGAAAAGGGTTAAAAATCGATCCAAAGTTTTTTTCATCAGACAAGCAGACGCCACGAGTTAAAAGAAAGGAAGTAATGAGTTTGCTTATGATATAAAGCTTCTCAAATAAAAATATGACTTCAAGAGCTGTTATCAATTGTTTAGTAAGATTATGTGATAATTTTCGCCCCAAGAGGGCATTTTAATCCAACAATTTAACAAAATAACTTATATTTGGCTCAAATTTGATGTGTAAAGGATAAATTTATAATTATTGTGGATGAAATGAAAGCCGACAACATCACTCAATGAGATCCTGATTTGCATAAATTTTACATGATTTCAAGAGACTATAAAAACTAAGTAAAAATTCTATTCTAGCACTGATAATATTTTTATTTTATTTTAATGTTAGTATAAATAGAATGACAAACATGTTTTTTTACAGTGCCACCATCCTAAAATAATCATCCTGTACTTAATCCTTCAGAGACAGAATCAAATCCTGAAAATTGATATTTTAAAATTGAACTGATAAAATATAAAATTTAATTTAATTTTAAAAATATTTAATATTCGGTGACTTGCCGATTTTTTATGTTAACTTTATATTATTCAAGTATAGATATTTATCTCGTAAGCTAATAAACAATTAAAATATTCCAATTACTATATTTCTGAAATTTGGGAAGATTTTGAAGTCCAACTAATTAATCCGTGAACCTAATGAATACCTTGTGCAGTCAAACGCTCACGTCTTATTAGTTCTCGTGGTGCAATTTGAGCGTGTATAGAACGCGATCGACTGAGGTTAAGTTTTGCTTAATATTCACTTTGAATATTACTTAGAACCTATACACATATTTAACAAAATAATTTAATATGAATTATGTCGTATAAAGTAGCATATATTTTATTAATAATACAAAGGATACGCGTAGTATTATTTAATTAATATGAAGAAAAAAATCAGGAAGGGGTACTTACATTGTATTGGTCAATGAGGTTCCATTTTCATGGGAAATATATTTTAAATAATTTAAAACCTGGAAAATAAATACAAAGTGTTCTTATTTATGCTCTACTTTATAATATTCATACATACATACATACATATATATGATTTTTCAAAAAATCTATTTGTTTTTCTTCCTCCTTTCAAAATGTCACACTCCAATTAAACAGACCAAACAAAATTAGCATTAAACTTTTTATCTTCCCTTTTTTCACGTGTTATAACTTCAAAGGATTTACAAAATAATTCTATAATATTAATTATTATGCATCGGATATCCAAAATCAACATAGAGAAAGGATTTATTAACCTATAACTTATTAACTTATATATACCTTTGGTAATACTAATAAAAAATTTCTACATTTAAAAAAGCGCCCAGCTTCTAAAAATATCTCATTTTTAGTAAATAAAACTTAAGCATTATCTCATGTAGATTAACTAAAAATAAAATTTTTCGAAGTTAGGCATCATATTATACAGATAATCATTTCTAATGTCATAGGCAAAGTCGAACATGGTATCTAGAAAAATAACAATAATCATGTATTAATCAGAAAACTCTGATTTGTACAGAATTATTGTTATTTTTGTTAATGTTGACTAACAGCTAACAACAAAAAAATTAGCCATAGATAGTTTGTCAAGAAAAAATAGTACCTATTCTCCTTTTCGGAGCTGTCGAAGAGAGTGGTGTGATGTAGAAGTTATATCTAGGAACTTTTCTACCTACAGGATGAGCGAAAAGTCACAAAATTCATCAAATTTGACTGAAAATGACTAGGCCATGTAGAACACACCAGTAATAAGAAACCCTCGAAATGCCTGCTTAATGTATCGACACAAAATGGATGGATCCAAAATTAGATGATAGAATAGTATACGTAAAGACCTTTGCATTGTCGGCGTCAGCTGCAGATAATTAAATAATTTAAAACATTTTCACAGTGCAGAGATCAATTTAGATATATACTTATATACTATAGGATGCCAGGATCCGTAGGTTGTAGAATTAGGGATGTAACTGCTAATAATTAATATTAGTGAGAACAGGCAACAGTAAATGGAGAAACGTGGAACAACTTAAAAAGACAATTTTCATTTATTAAAAACTTATATTAAATTTATAACTGGGATATTTTTGGTGGCAGATCAATATTAACTTAAATAATTTTGAGAAACATTCATTATTGTAGTTAGTTTACAAAATTTGGATAAAAAAATTTATACTGTGTCTTTTTGCTTTCCAAATGTGTGTGAAAATCCTAAAATCTAAAACCGTACATTGTTTATCTGTAGGTATAATAAAATAATATATATTTAAAACATGTAGCTAATGGGATACAATTTTTTATACTCCAGTACGTAATTTATACACTCGAATACATAAAATACGATCTCAGAAGGGTTATGTTAATTTTGAGGGACATACGAATTGTGCCAGCCATATTAACTCCCATAAAATATATTTCTCTAAAACTCATTCCATCGCCATTATGAGAATATAAATATGAAGTAAGAGAATGAAAAATGATAATACACTACTTGTGTTATGATCAGAACATTTCGTCAAATTTCCTATAAACCATCAATAGACTTGTTTTAAATCAAAATACATAATTAGATGTCAAATGCAATCAACATTTTGATTTGCACAATTAATACACATAATATATAGACAATCATACCACTGAATTAGACGATACCTATCAGACCGTAATTATCTTTATAAGTTTGATTCCAAAGTTATTAGTATAACCCACTGAAAACCAAAAAAAGAGGGTGAAAATAAACATTAATATACTACACCCACCTTAAAAAATCTGTACAAATATTACAAGAATGTATTTTTTATTGGATTCCAGAAATCCGGGATTATTTAAAATACAAATTAATTTTCTGTTTGAAAAAATATGGAAAAATATATAGATCACGAAGAACGTAACTATTTTATCCTAAAATTTAAAAAATTCATTCAAAAGTTGTTGATGACAAAAATCAATAAAATTTTCGTATTCAAATTGAAGTTTGGTTAATTTATCTCGCCACCTCACGTCATAAAGTAAAATCGTCTAATTTCTTAGTAATTAATTAATCATTGATGATATAATTAGTTGACAGTTGACAGACAGGTGATGTTGAAATTGAAATAACGAAACACACGACGCCTTTGTATCGAAAATATTACTAACTAATTATATTATCTATTGGAAAAAACATGTCACTTCATTTATAAATTGAAAAATAACAAAATTAAAAATGTGTGAATTTAACGGATTCTAAAAAACGAAAAATGTAAAATAAATTTATCAATTGAAAAGTTCGGTGGTCATGTAGTAAAGACACAGCTTGAGGATTCAAGAGTCATTCCAAGAGACCATAAAGTTATTCCTGTTCGTTGTGTAGACGTTTACTATAGTTTGAAAATAGTATGAATACTGATGTATTGTGTATTCCGTGAACTTATCTCTATATCAAGTAAACTAAATTTTACCATCTAAATTCGCGACATCACAGTTCACATATAAAAAATTTAAAATTATGTTTCTGTTTATTGAAAATATACATTAAATTAATAAAGTCACAGTACCAAAACTGGATGACGTTGAATGTTGTCATTCGTACAAAAAAATCAGATTTTTTAAATTTAATTATCATTGTGTAGCTTTATTAAAAATGAAATAAAATTACCACTATATTACTGATAGAATCGGTTTTAATTTTGTGGAGGTTAATCGCGGTGATCTTCAAAATAGATGGAATAAAGCTACGTTTTCTCTACTTTAGTTAAATTAAATTAACTATGAATAAAAACGCAACGTTGTTTACTTCACACAATGACACTTTAATTAAAAAATTAAAACATTTTCGATGCTTACTGTATCATCTTCAGTAATATACTAACTCTTAAGACTAGAAAACATTTTATCTACTACATGGGGTGGGGTGGTTGGGAGTGGAAGGCGAAAAATGAAAGTGGTTGCTGGGGGGGGCTAATATGGATAGGAGGGGGGATATTATAGGTGGTGTTTATACATTGAGTGCATTATCATTATCTATATTAATTTTTATATTTTCTAGAATGTCTCATTTTCTTCCTTTTTTGCATACATGTACCTAACACCTCTACGTTATGATAGGCGAAGTGATGTTCTTCTGATCTCACATGACCATGTGAGATCAAAGGACATTACTCCCCCTCCCCCGCTCCCGACCATGTAGTAGATAAAATGTCTTCTAGTTTTAAGAGTTAGTATATAACTGAAGATGATGCAGTAAGCATCGAAAACGTTTTATTTTTTTAATTAATGAATCGTTGTGTGAAGTAAACAACGTTGTGTTTTATTCATAGTTAATTATAATGAAGTTCCGCAAAATTAATCACGAAAATTTCGAAATATTATTAAATTAAATATTATAAAATAATAATTTTCGATTTTTTAGTTTCCAGTGTGACTCTCATGAAAAGGTGAAGTATTTGGCGATGAAAGTTTATACTTTACCTGTCGATGAGAGTTTCTGTCCACTCACAGGCAAAATGTAAGGTGTACTCCTCTGGGCCCCGACAAGGGGCCCCAGCGCTGGGTCTGCGCTACCAGCGTGTCCCGTTCTTGGTTTGTGACAGCATGGTTGGCGTTTGATTGCCACTGTGTGGAAGCCATCGGAGGAGTTCCCGAGGTGTATTATATGGGAAAAGATCTATGATGTCCAGAAACTACCACATATAGCGTTTGGAGTGCAGTTAACCTATGAAAATTCACAGGATTTTCAAGTAACATCAAATAACAATTTCGAGTTTTTATCAATAGTAATTATAAAATCAGCGATGGAACGTTCCCTTCAATTTTACGAGGATATTAGAGCAATCCTATAGGATGTTTCTTTGACCTTATTGTTCAAAAGTAATCTTTGCTAGGCAATGTGCTCTCAACATCAATAGATCCTTTTGTTAAATATAGCATGCTGGGCCTTAAATGACACCTTTGTATTATTTTTGTATGAAAATCTTTGTTTCACAAAATTTATCTTTCCTCATGTAATTGAAATAATCTTGAAATAATTTTATTGCAATTTGCGTAATCTGGTCTAACCTTACTTATATTATATTAATTATGATAAACCTTTGAGAAAGCAAATTTTTATTCTTTAATTAATTCATTAAACTTGTATATTATTGTCAACAGACATTGAGATTTTACTTACAATATACCTCTTCCACAAAGCAATGTGTATCATGTTTAGAATTCCAGCTATATAAAGTACAATTTTAAATTTTAATTAATCGAAAGAACCCCTATTTTCATTGCAATACCTTCTGGCTGTCGATGCTTGAAGTACATGTAAGTCCGAGGAGTATTTCTTAAAGTAACGAGATATCTTCTTGGTTTTGTTACATCATAATGCGTATTATTTTTTCTTTATTCAATATAATATCGCAGACGATTCGAGAATTTCAACGAAAATTTTTTTCTCTATTTATATATCTCAAAACGAAACACCTAAAAACATCATTATTTAAATTTATTTATTAACTCAATGCTGCTCATTAGTAACGATTTGTTGAAAGATTAATTTCTCGGAACGTTTTACATACAAGGCTTCTCGCTAAAGAGTGTACAGTATAAATACCTTTGATTTCTAAATTACTAATTCAATGACAACCCCGAAGAATTTAAATATGAAATCCTTGTTTGATAGGTACGTGAATTCAGATAGCTTATTTTTATATTTCAAAATAATAAACGTCGTAATTGACAATCCTTGTTTACTAAATTGGATTTAATTAAAATCAAGTACCGAAGTTCTTACTGAATTCAAAATCAATAGAGCGAAGGAGCTTAGGAAGGCCGAAATTAAGATGGAACAAAACTGTCCTGCCATATCTTCCTCAGACTTTCAGAACTGGGAAGAGCTAGCTAAAGACAGGTCTGGGGGTCCAAACCCAAAAAAAGCGCTTCAATCCGTTTTCTGCTGTTGCTCCCACGACATATTTTGTTATTTGTCGCAGCTAAGTCTAGGGTGACCTTCCAGTCGCCTCCATTCCCAGTCAAGATAATTGCTCTTCCGGCATTCGAAAGACGGGTCCAAGCCACTTTCATTGAGTTTTTTCTATTTTTAGGTATAGCGGCTCCATTCTGCGAATCTCCTTTATTTTACGGTACTTTTCACTCGATCCGATAGTATTACTCCTGCTAATCCTTTAATTAAGATAACTCATTTCGGCAGCGCGGTCTTAATGTTCCGAGTCGGAAAAATATGAAATGTCATTTAGCAAGATTTTTATATTAAAAGCCTACTAAATCTGATATAATTTTGATAAATTGCGAATTAAAATATAAAATAATAGAATAAATAAAATCTTTGATTTGTATCAAAGTAATCTCATGAAAAATTACTGAATACCCATAAGTAATTATAATAATCAACACGATATCCATAATTGTATTCAATTGGGTTAAATTCCATAAATGTCACAGTTCATCTCGACAATTGTACCATGTTTGAATGGTCGAGCTTCATTAAAATGAAAGCATAACCTCACTTTTTCACTGAAATAGGCAATTTACACAATTGAAACCACCCCTGCTCTGCGGTCTCCCTTATGTCGCAACCCTCCATTGTACGGGGTAGCGATAGTTGTGCATGCAAACATTACGTGGCCAAAGGCTTAATAAAATGGATTGGTTAAATTTGTTTAAGTAATTAATATTTGAATAATTGTGTGATTAATTTGTTTATGTAATAAGTATTTGAATAATTGAAATTATTGTTGCAAATAATATTTAGTATGTGTTTTTTATGTGATTTCTGCAATATTTGAATTAAAATTTGAACATATAATTAATAAAATAAACTTAGTTTTCACCACTTTCTTATATTGAAAATATCAACATGTTTCAGGGCCTATGGCCCCTTCGTGAAAATGCAATTGTATAATTTGAACATTTATTTTACCACAACGGGTCACAAGGCCCAACAACCATGCCAAATTCCAAAAAACATCCAAGATTGAGAAACTCACATAGATTTAACATATATATCTCCACGCGTTTTACAGCTATTTTAAATCCAATAATAATATATACTTGATGCGTGCGCCCGACTTTCTAATATGATTATTTTGTTAAATAGTTTGTATCCAATCAGGATCATCACTATTTGTACCACTTTGATAACTATATTTTAATAATAACTTTCTCTATTGGTTTTTCTGGCTATTTTTCTTCGCTGTTTTTCCCTGATTTTAATATTTTATGGTATGCCGTGAATCTCTACCAACTGTTCAATATAAGTGTATCATTGATTATAATAAATTGTACCATTGAAATTCCTAAAATGAAATAAAATAAATTAACACTAAATATTTGGTGGCTGCTGGCATTGATGGGAGATATCGTGTCCTTATCTCCCAAAAATATTTGTAAAAATATAATTATTTGTGTATCTTTACTTATCCTAAATATTTCTGACTGTCGCGGGAAGTAGATGTAAGTATTTATGACTTCCTGATTGTATGTTTGTTCAAATAAAAATGAATAAAAATAAACAAAATAAAAATGATGGTATTTGTTGGCTCGGGTGGAATGAGTGTTCGAAATAGCTCCCATTAATGACCGTTCGTTTTATCCCCCATTTGCAGTGATCCAGTTTGCTCACACAAAGATTATTCCGCAATAATGGCGCGCGACTGAAAAATCTCGTTCTGCCGTATTCAAATTTGTTTTCACACCGTGCCCAGAGATACAGAGTTATTACTACGTTGCTACGGTCGCTCGGGTATTTATTGCAAATTGAAAACGTGCATTTCCCAGATGCATCCAATAATATCATAACATCGTTAGTCTCATGTGCAGCCTGCCGCTCGCGCCTAAAGCAGAAAGCCGATATAACATGCATCGATACTGAGCGTTTATCCTCAAAAATGTGTGTTTATAACACTTAACCGATGTGCTCCATTTTCTGCGAGATTATTTTCAGCTTTCTGTTCTTTCAGCGGCTCTCTAAGGCTTTTCTCCTATAACGTTTAGTGAAACTTTTAATTAATAAAACCTTAACGCGTTTCCATTTCAATTTAAATGTTGTACCTTTAATTTCCTTCGTCGTCTTATACAATCCATACAAGCAGAATCAGCGACATACCTTTACAAACACCGAATGGTTTCTTGATATTGGAGGTGTGTTTTCATATTTATTTTGCTTCTGCCTATACTTACTTATACGTAAATCACAATTTGCAAAGAATTCTTTCAATCCTGTAACCTTAGCTTACCTATAGGTATTAAGGGCGGTTTTTTAAGTCACGCAAATCGCAATTTAAAACCATGAAGAAAACGAAACTTTATTAATCAGAAAATTAGTCCTAGAATCACTGTTTTAGCTCAGAGTACATTAGCATTTCCGATTATGCTCGCCTACCACCGGAAAATCATGACATCGTGTATACTTGGTATATGTTGGATCAGCACGGAGTTCTAGGTTCCTGATCTGTTATTATGAATAGTTTAACCTGAAACATCATTCCTATATCTGCATTGCTTTACATTACTACGTTGTATTGTGATAGTATCACTTTGGCGACCTCTGTCCCTGCAACAGTCCCCTGCACTATAAATCCGTCCCTGCCTGGTACACATTTTTTGCTTCATTTACATTCATACTCAGATTTTCTTATACCTTTCATTCGTTTTTAGGGTTTCTATAGATATTTTCTATCAAAATACAATATTTAATTAATTTTATAGGAACACAGAAAAAAACTCTCTTACCAATTAAAGTTTTTCAGAAATCGAACTGGAATACAAAGACGATAGATATTTTGAAATAAAATATAAGGTTTATGAATTAATAATAAATTATTCGTCCTATATTTCAGAGGTTTCTTTTTAATTTGTCGTTTTATTGATATTTGTCACAGTCATAGTAGGTATTTTTTTTGATATCGACGGCTCCTACGTATAATATCGTAACCCACGAATTGACGATTTTGAGTTTACTGTGTATTTCATAGGTATTTAATTATATATTTAATTCCAAGAAAGAATATATATTGCAAAATATTTTTTTTTCTTTCTTGGAATTAAATATATAATTAAATATACATGTGTGTACACCAAAAACTCAAAATCGTCGATTTGTGGGTTACGATATTATACGTAGGAGCCGTCGATATGTCGTTTTATGACATTTTTCAGAGTCATAATCGAATACCACGTTCCACATTATGCTGAAACTTTTCGATAAAGGGTGGAAATATGTTGTCATTTCGCCATCTCAACAATCTTTTCGACGAATGAATGATAAGCGAAAGGACGTACCGAGAGTGGTTTGTTTTCTTCAGTGCTGGTGAAACCATCCTAGACGATAAGTCAGGAAAAGTTCGATCTTCGGATTTTGATAATCTAAAGGCTGTGTGAGGACGAAAGTTGCACTAGGATACTGGACACTCTTCGCCCACAGAATCGACCTCGTCTTCCAAGCAAATGGGAAGCATTAATTGACATTGTCGATGACTACATTCCCGAATAATAATTGTTGATAATATCTAAGTATATTATTATTATTTAAATTATACAAATTCAAAATAATTCAAAAAAATAACATTGTTTTTGGTTATTTTACAATGTAATTTTTTTAAACAGTGAATGATTATGGTCTCAAACTAAAAATTATATAACATGAAATAAAAATAATTAAAAAACACGCTTATACCTCCAAATAAAAGGTAGACGCTTACGATATTGATATAGATAACAAAATTCTGTTGTTGATGGAGGGAAAACGCCCACGTTTTATTTGTTTTTTCCAAGTGAGGAAAAAAAGTGTTTTGCGGAAAATTTATTTTTTACTTTTTACTACCAGTAGTAAAAAAAATTTTCATGTAATATATTTTCCTACTTTTTTTCATGTAATATAATTTTCTACTTTTTTAGTCTTAACGAATCTTGTAATCTATTTTGTGACCAATGCCTTTAGCACTTGCAGTATATAAAATATGCAATGTGCATGATCTTTATTCGTCTTGATCTTAATGTAATGTGATGTACATGATCGTAGTGTGACGTAATCAGAGATCAAAAACTCTTTATAATTTTCGAGTAAATTTACTTGTTGTGAATTGAAACTACGTGTATTCAAGATTATATACAAACCAAGGTTACAGACTGGTTGCGTATAACCAAGAGTATAAACAAAAATTGAGTTGCCATACGAAACATTGATTAATTAATTCTGACGGATTAATTGATCAATCAGTGAATCTAATAATTGATTCGTGTATTATCACGTGTGCAAAATTTCAGCTTGTTGAACATTGGGAAGCGATGAAATATCGATTTCAAGATTCCATCCAGGTAGACAAACAGATGCGACTTATAGAAGCGCGGTAATAACGTAGATTACATATTTATGTAAAACTATATTTATAAAGCTCAAATGTTTAATAATCATTATTTATTACATTGCCAAAAATATTATCGCTGTATCCCGGTGAGAAAAAATTCTGCATTTGTTTCCCGAAGTTATCTAAATATTTTTTTGTTTTTTTTATTTTTTATATATCTAATTCTTTTATTGAATTTGTTTCAAATGTCTCAGATTTATTTTTTGTCACAACTTCAGGTTTAGTGATATAATATATTAAAAGATGTATACAAATAATACATTATATATTTATATATATTGCTATTTATTATTGTAAAAATACGCAAGTAAATTTAATATAGGATACGATAAATCCGTTAATTCAAAACATCTTTTTACGATAGATGTACTGGGTTATAAATATAATTTCTGATTGAAAATTTGTTTACAAAATGAACAAAACTTTTCTTCACCATATGCTATACGCAAACAATCTATCCGGAGCAGACGATACGCTCGAGTTGTTCGGGAGCAAACACCACTTTTCATGTATCGAATGAGCCAGGTTTTTATATTCTTGAAGCTATACGGAGCTGGGACCGCTATCTGATGGACTTTCTCAGTACTTGGAGATACTTCTTGCTTAATTTTCTCCCAGCATGGTAGCCTGTTCAAATATTGATCGAGTCTCCCGAAGGTTCTTCCATTTCGTCTAGCATGTCTCCAAGATTCTTGGCTTTCAGGTGCACTGATAAAATTTGCATAGTAGGTAGATTTGTGTGCCCGGTCTAGATAGGAAGAGCGATATTGCGCGGGGTAAGGGTTTATTTTCTAGAGCATTTAAATACATTTTGGTCTTTATGTAGGGTGGGAAAATTTAAAAGGAAAATTGTTTTACATTTATATTTACATTTTATTCAAAACAGATATTTAAATGCTTGTTATTTTTCTTACTTATGCACATATATACAGGGTGTCCCGTATCTCAAAATCAAGCCGAAATCGGGTGATAGGCCAAGTCATAATAGTAACCTGAAAAATATTTTAAAAATCTAAGTCATTTGTATATATATATATATATAAGGGAAATGAAAAAGCTTTGGATGGCGGTCGCACTAAGGATTATTACAACACATATTCGAAACAGGTTGTAAAATTTAAATAAAACAACTTCCAAAAATTTGATGGACGTGGTATTCTATCATGGGTGAAAATGGTGAACGTAACATTGTGTAAAGTGATCAATCTTAAGCCGTAAGCCCTAAGAAAACCCAAAGACTTTCAAACCTGCTTTCCCATAAAAAAATATAATTTTGTCTCTGTGAGACATGTATAATATATAAAAAATATTAGTTGCTCTTGATTATAATCATGGCAGCCCTCCTAGTCCTGCTTGGTACCGGATTCACATACGAGGCGTTTCGGATTTGATTCCCATTAAGGTCATGATATATCAATTTATGTTTATATGCCTTCCCTTTAGAGTTACAACTCACTTAGTGACATTGGAGAAGTTTTGAAATAATGAGGTTTAAACAATCAAAACATGATATTAAAATTATTGAAAATGTTCAAATTATAAATTTTACTATTAAATATCTGTAAATAAACACGAAAAATTCGCTTATTGATTTTTACCTGGATGAGAAATTGGAAAAATATGAATGTTTATTACCATAATCTATTTTGGCCAATATTGCGGTTAGTGAGATTTACCTACTCTAAAGAGATGATATAATCGATTTTTTTGACTTGAACGAAACTTACTAAATAACTTTAAAAATTTACATAATTTTAAAGAAAATTTTATAGTGCTCTAATTGCCATAGAACCGTTGATTCAAGCAATTAACGGTACTTTTAAATCATATATTTAAAAGTTGTGCGAAGGGCTGACTCCATCAATGTATATAAAAAATCAAACGTGCGAGGGATCTCGCACTAAAAATAATTTTTATCTACAAGCAATTCCCTTTGAGAAAATGGATTAGTTTTTTAATAAAAATTAAAAAACTTAAATGAAAGACTGAGTTGAAAAACAGAATTTGACAGAAAAAATTGCGGTAACGTTTATTCTCTCAAAAATGAAAGAAATTGATATCGTGCAACAGTAAAAGTAATCTGACCCAGCCATATGTTAATACAATCTATTTCCAAGGGCCAACCAACCAAAATACATACTCGAGACTTAGTTAAAACAATATGTTTCCAAGTTTATATGTAAGTAAATAATATTCATAGTTCGGTTTACCCAGTTATTCTAATAATAATTTAGTTCAGTATAACACTGGTCACAAAATTAACCAAAGCAATCTAACCCGACCACATTATGTTAATACAATCCATTTCCAAGTGCCAGCCAACCAAAATATATACATACTTCAGACTTTGTTAAAACAATCTGTTTCTTTGTTTACATGTAAGTAAATGATATTCACAGTTCGGTATACCCAGTTATTCTAATCATAATTCAGTTCACTTCTGAGAACACAATTATTTGATTTTTACTCTGAAGGGAAGATTAAGTAATTATGATAAATGATGGAAGTCCAACAGAAACGAAGCTATTTATATTAACTAAACGTGTGTGGAGTCTTTTTTATACGATAGCCCAAGGCTTGCAGACTATACGAGCTGACTTAAGTAATTACTCTACACCATACAACGTTCACCAATTCCATCGTAAAAACATCCATACATTATCAAATTTTGAGAATTCAATATATGTTAAAAATCTGAGATATTTAGATTATTGAATGGACTATGCTAGAGATATCTGTAGTGTTTTCTCATGAAAACATATCGATATAAATAGATTTTCGTAGCTGGTAATGATACTCTATATATAAAATGAGATTCTCGCATTTGGAACATATACCTATAGAACTTTTAAAAATTAATAATCTGTGTTCTTAAGATGAAATTGCGAACGTTGCATTGCGTAGAGTGATCACTTAAGCCAGCTCCTACAGGTTATAAGCCTCGGGTCATCGTAAAGAAATACTTTAATATACGTTAGTCATATAAATAGCTTTGCCTCTGTGAGAATTTTATGATTTATCATATTAAATTTTATTAATTTTTGTATATTCTGTATATTTTATATTTTTAACAATCATCTGTGTGTTTTCTAAATAAAGTAAATGAAAAAATATTTAAACACAGTGATATTATATGTTTTCCTTTGATTGCGTTAGATCATGCCTTAAAATCTGACTTATTAGAATCATGATATCAAAAAAGGTTCTCCGCCGACACTCTGGAAAATATTCAGATATTTTTCCTTCACAATAAGTCGCTCGCTGCGCACTCAACTGCGACCACTTTGTTCAAATGACACTTTTTACAGCTAGTACTTTGTTTTATCTCCAGTATACAAAACTTCAAAGGAAAATCATGGCTTGCGTGGGGGCGATAAAGGAAATATCAAAAAATTCATATGCCCCGCTGATACGCAGCTTAGTCTCGCTTGCATGGGACTTGTTTTTGCTTGTATGGAGCTATTTCCCTGTGTATTGGAGTTATTTTTGCTCTTACGGGATTTATCCGCCTCAGTACGTGTGACTTCCTAGAGATGTCTGGAAACACATCCTCTGGGAGAATGTTCGGCATTTTTCTTCGCATGCTCGCTCAACTTTTGTCAACGCTTCTCTCGAATTTCGCTATCCGTCTTTTGTCGTAGGAATGTCATGGTCCTTTCATGGATAAATACAAATTTTCGCAACTTTTTCTTTCACCCTTCTATATACATAAAATGTATTTTTATCATGTTTGTATAAAATGCTGGTGGTTTTTAAATTTAAGTTTCTTCTGGACATGTCTCTTCTGTCATTAACGTAACTACTTCATTTAACAATCGCTGTTAAGTCTCGTGATGAGAATACAAATGTTTACAAATTAATTACCAATTGTTTTTCAACATTAAATAATTAAAACGTAGAGAGATAAATATTTCAAAATAGTAATTTCTCTTATATCTTAAAAATTTCAACAACAAATTATATATCAAACTTTTAACTTTACAATTTTTTATAACAATTTTATTTAGTAAAATATTATGAATAAAATATGAAGAATTGTAAACAAAAAATGTTTAATGATTTTTAGTATACTTTATTTTCAGAATATCTTCAGTATGTTCAAATTTTTTTAAGAACACCATACTGGATTTTATTCCCAGGGGAACCAAGATATATTATAGATGTCTCATAGAGACAAAGCTATTTTTAGTATGGGAAAGATTTCATTGGGCTTTACACAATTCAACCCACGATAGACTACTACATCTATCAAATTTCTTTTATAGGTACCTACTGTCCATACAAAAATAGCTTAATCTCTATGAGACATCTATAATATATATACTTTTTATTATTATATTTATTATAAACCCATTGATATTATGCTCAATGACAACCTTCCTCGAATATTTTGTATTACATTTTAAATATTTATGTCATTTTTGTAGGTATTAATGGAAAATAATTCTTGCTTAAGGCACAACTGTTAAAGTTTTATTGAAGTAACAAAAATTTGGTTAATGTTTTAATGTTGTGTGGAATAGGCTTTGTAGCTTAACTGTGTAAAATGGTAATAATTGCTCATAAGATTCTTTACTATGAAAACTAAAATACACGCAAACTATTATTAAATCAACATTGCACAGTTAGCGTTGGTCTCAAGCGTGACTTATTATTTCGTGTATAAGGAAAAGTTCCCCAAGATTGCTTAAATTATTCAATGATGACTATAAAATGTGTTTTGAAATACTGTTTTTGTTTTTCCGGTTAACGACATATAATATTTATTTAGTTTATTTCGATTCTCGAAAGCTACAAATATCCGTATTTTCACATGTTTTATTTTGTTAATAAATAAAACAGAAATGATAATTTGCTGACAAAAGTCATTTTTAAATCATATTTAAAATACTCATTTATTCACTGAAACCAATAATGACTTTTTATTATTTTTTATGACTTCCACTGGGTCATGTAGAACTGTACTTTCATTAAGATTAATGTATATATATCAACTTCAAAAAACAAACAATGAATCCGATCTTAGTTGAAGTTACGTTGAAGTAGAAATTTTAAATATTCTCCGGGAACAACTACAAAAATAACTATATTTTCCAACTTCAGGGAGAAAGCTTCTAGTGGATCACCCAGACTGAGATGGGATAAACAGCAGACTTTAGAAAGACAGATTGAGAATATTGTATAAGGATTATCAAGTACCTACTGAAATCAAAACTGAGCTAGGAAGATGGAAACACTTTTAGAGATTTTGAACACAAATGTTAGAATGAGGGTGTGAAAATGATGACGTTGATAAAATAATATTGAAAATGCATCAAACCTGTAAAATATTCGTATATTTAATATATATTCCGTTTAATAGTTTCTCTACCTCTATTCCAATACTAGAAACTCGTTAAAAGTAAAAACCAGAGTTCATAGTTAAAGCAGAGAAAAATATAAGTCATTGTGTATAAAATTTTTACGGAGAAAAGATTCTTAAATTGATCCATATCTTAGATTTACTAAGAAGTTTTCACCCAGAAAACATTTAGGTATCAAGTATTTATGTTCATGGGTTCTATGCAACTCATTTACAGATTAAAATGATTAATTAAATTATTAATATCTCAACATTTTTTTTTTAATTTTTACTACATTTTTTATTACAAATTAATTTACTTACCAATATTACTCACACTAACTCTTCTCTTCCCCTCTTAAAATATATATTTTAATCACCTTTATTAATTAATTTCGGCTCATTTTATCAGTATCTAATTAATTAATTGTTCGTGTTTCCACCTTATCCAAGGAAAAAAATTATATATTTGAATGTATTAAGCTTACAACATTACGAGTTCTAAGCTGTCAATGAGAGATTTCGATACTCTCGAAACTTTATTAGTAATATATAAAATTACTATTTAACTCACGTAGAGATAACGTAGTTAATGTTTTTAACCCAATTGTATGATCATCATGAATAATAATGAAAAATTAATTAATACATTTTCTGAGACCTGCTCTTGATCAAACCCTTCAAAAGTAAAGGCAGTTTTCTCCAAAAAGAATTTAATGCAGTCAACGAAGATTTTTTATTTAAATTTATAAGAAACCTGATTTTGCAAATGATAGATACATAAAATCTGCAATCCAGTTAGTAATCCTCGGTGATTGCATACAAAACATTTTTTCATTTTTTAGATATTGCTGCTTTTGTTTTTATACCGAACATATATTTAGAACCAAATGTTAACATTAAAGTTTTATTCTTTAGAATTGACATATTTTATAATTGAAGATGAAATGACGTTATATAAAAAATTTAAAACTCAATTAATGTCAAATATATTAAACGATCTACATTTTTTAATCCGTACTATTGATTAAAGAGTTAAGTTTAGTATTACGGTCGATAGACAGTCCGCGCTATACCACCGCGAGTACAGGTCGTTCTCCTGATGACGTTGAATACGACTTCGAAGAAACGTCGAGAATTTTCTCTCGGAAAAACATACGGTTCGTATGAAATATCCGTAACCATTTACTATTTAATAATCTATTAACCCAGATAAATAAAAAATTATATTATCAACAATTTTCTTATCCGATATTGTATTAAACATTCCACGCTAATTTTCAGTATTTTATGCTTTAATGCTCCCACACATTTTGCACCAGATAAGTATTGAATACAATAATGTTGATTCTTGACAATACTTTCATATTAATATTAAATGAAATTATTAATCAATTGCATGCTCGGCCCATTAATTTTGCATATCTGGCCTTTGCTGAAAAAAAATTGTTATTTTGGTGATTGTTGCATGTTTTTAACCAAAGGCATTGAAATAGTATGCTACGCTTGTAACACGTGGCTTTGTGAATATTGTATGAGGATTACCATTTGTCATTTCCTGACTGCCTCCGCAACCTTTGTTGTACAGTTTAGAATTGTTGCTAAATATTTTGGCCTTAAACAGAAGCATATCTATTCTTGTTCTTGTTTGATGTGGAAAGAGGACATTGTCACATTACAAAATGTATGCGGGCTCCCGTTAGTCACAAGGATTATAACCACTTGTAACTAACAAACAACTTACCATCACGCTGACAACTTTTGTCTCATTCCAATTCAGACATTTTGGCATGTTCTTTTAATTTTTTCATTATTTATTTACCACAATCTGTTAACATATTTAGTGTAACACGTGTCTTGCAAAATTTTGTGTTCTGTGTAAGAATTTGTATACAAGATTACATTGCAGTTTATTATGTTAAAACTGCATTGCTTAGTGGTGCTTAAATAATACATATATAATATAAAACAATATTAAAATAATACAAGTTAAGCTATCACCATTTTTCTACAATTCATTGTAGTATTTCTTCAAAAATTTTTCTATATTTTTTGTTTCGTTAGATTTTTTTGTCTGCCCGGTAGTTTGTTGAATACAATACTTTCTCCGTTATTCAATTAGTTTTTTATTCGTTATTTTTTGTCGTGTTATATATTTGTGTTGTTTTAGTGTTTTGAATCCTCTCTTCTTGTATTCTTCCAGTGTCAGGTTGTAAAGAAGTTGTTTTTTGTATCGGTAAGATGTTACACATTTCAAAAAAGGCTAACAGTGAGGTCCTTACATGCTTCGTTTTGTTTTTTATTTGTGTTTTAATTATTCGTTAGCTCATCGATTGCTAAGGCTCCTAATAGGATCATCTTTTTTGTCTGATTCACTTGGTCATGCCGAGTATTCCACGGCCATTCTCTGTTTCTAGGGCCGTCAACATTTGCTTTACGTATCTTTCTTACTATCCACATTTATTCGTTTCATATGTCGAAGCCTGTGCTTTACGCCTTTTAATTCTATTCACTCTGCTTTGCTCATCTTTAAATTTTTTCTCAATTTGTTCATTCTAAACCATATCAAAAATAAATTAGGTTTTTATGTTTGTGCATAAAAGAAATTTAATTTATTACCTTGCAAAAAAAAAAATTATTAAAAAATATATTATAATTTCTAATAACTAACTAACTAAACATCGCGCCGTTTCCCCGCAGGGGTAGGTGGAGAAGATTGAACGCCACACTCTTCTATCCTGGCACACTACTTTTGCTTCGGCCACATTCATACATCTTCTCATACAAATTCTATGGTTGTTGCGGTTTTTAACATCCTCAAATACTTGTAGTATCTGATATCTCGTACAGTTTTTGCAAGGTAAAAATAGTTTTGTTTGACTTATATTGAAGCAAATGAAATTTTTAATATTCGATATCCTTAGTACATGCCCCATTGAGGTCATCAAGACACAGTTCATTATTCTATTATAGTGGAAATGTCAGAACTAATGCATTAGCAAACTCTGTAATTCCCAGATTACACTCAGGGAATGAACGTGCAGAGGCGGCTGACATTTTTGCTGATAATATAACTGTGTTTAGGACAAAGCTGATATAATTCTTTACATCTCAACGAAATGGAAATGGATAATAAATTTTTCTGTATTATTATTTTACTTTTTAACTATTATTATTTGTACCTTTAACTATATAATTATTTTATCTGTTTTATGTCTTTCTGTATTATTGTTTTACCTTTTAACAATTACTATTTGTACCTTTTATCTGTATTATTATTTTATCTGTCTTATGATATTTCTTTTTAAATTTACATTCTGTATATTTGTAAAAGCCCATAAGGGCGTTAAATATATAAATAAATAAACTATGGTGATTGTCTTACGTTTAGCAGAAAATCAGTCAGAAATAATAATAAAAAAATATGTTTGAAGTTTTATCTCCAAAACTTTTAATATTATGATGAACATTTTCAACTCGCAATATAAATAGGAATATACCTGTATTGAATAAGTATTGTGGACTAGTCCTGTTACACTGTAAACTGGACCAGATCTTATCGATGCGTTCTGATAATAATTCTACAATACGGGCATAATAATCGATGCAATATTCCAGGGTGTCGGTCGGTTCCCCAGTATTAATTCCATTGTCGATTGAACTATTAGCATCCACACATACGTACAAAGATCGTAATATAACCCATATAGGCAAGTTTGATTGCAATACAATTCACCTCGTTTGATTGTATGGTTTCCCGTGGAGAATATTGGGACAGCCCAATGCGTTTTGGCACCATCAAACGTGGATTAATGTCGAATCGGTCCAGCAAGTTGTTGATCCCACAGAAACAAGATATTTTATGACATCGGCAGACGTACTGGTCTCAAATCATTGGAATAATTGGTTGTTGAACACTGAGCACAAAACAATGACGCGCTGGTTTCTGAGAATACCAATTTCATTCCATGCGTACCTACCTACCCAGGTTTATTTTAACTGAATTTACATATTGAACTTTTTTTCTCATTCATTTTTAGAAGATTGTTTATATTATTTTATATAACAACTCAGTTGTACTTACAGGGTTTTCAGAAAATAATAGTGGTATAATATAATAATACTATAATAGTGAAAAATCCCTGACAATAAATGTTTATAATATTCGGACTCAAATATATTCCCTTTATTTACTTTTCAAATAAAAGCATATACAAAATTTGACACCGTAATTTTGTATTTGAGTTTCATTCATCGACACTGATAGTGTAATGACACATGTGAACTTTTTTGAAAATAATATTGGAATACTAAAATAAATAAATAATGCTCTTATTGAAGAAATAATAATTTAACAATATTTTTATATGAAAGTATGTTCTAAGAACACAATTACTGGATTTGGCCCCCAGAGGAATGATTAATTAACTTAAGATAAATTATAGAATATATATATGAGAAAAGTGTATGGTGCATGATAGGAGTTAAAAACCGAAAATATTGTTTTTCAGGCATATTCTAGTAGATACGTAATAATTCTAAAGAATATCATATATACGTTAATATGGAATATTACTAAAAAAAACTCCACTTTGAAAAATAAACTATAGATAGATAGATAGAAAAATAATCATTACCAGTTGCAAAATCTATGCAAACTAACTTGTTAATGAGAAAAAAAAATAACAACAGATGTCTAGCAGAAACCAGTGCAATATATGAAATATTCTTGAATCTTCGTTGATTTGATTTTTACTTCCTTTCTTTTAACTCGTGGCGTCTGCTTGCTTGCTTGACTAAAAAACTTTGGATCGATTTTTAACCCTTTTCCCGTAATTCAATCGAGCTGAAACTTTGCAAGTAGACTCGCGGCGACGATCAAGAAGATCTATCAAATTTCGGTTACAAAAAATATAAATTATAGAATAATTTTGAATTTTTCAAATTTTTAATGGTTTTTCATACAAGTTGTATGGAGATTCCGACGCATATGGTAGACACGAAACCCGAAAATGAGAAAGGGTGTATTGCAAAAACTTGTTTTTTATGGGTTACTTTTTTTATATGTCTTTCCAATTGATTAATAAATTCGGTTTCATATGTAGAACTTTCAAAAATTCGATAAGGTGTGGATATTCTTATGATGGAATTGGTGAACGTTGCATTTTTTAGAGTGATCACTTAAGCTAGCTCATAGCAAAATACAGGTTGTGAGCCCTGATCCATCGTATAAGGGACTTCCATCCACTTTTCTCATATATAAATAGCTTAGCACCTGTGAGAATTCTATAATTTATCCTTAATTAGGCAATAATTTTGTTTTCCTAGCTGATTTTCGAAAATTAGTAGATATGATTTCAAATTTGTTATTAAATAAAATGAAAACATTGACACTATGTATGTTTTTTTAAATAAAATACTATAAATTTGATTTTTGTTAATATTTCAGCCTAATAAAAATTAAAACTTGTAGGCGCATCGATTATTAAATTGCATATGTCATTAGTATTAATTAATCATTAATCAAAATATGTAGTTCTCTATCTAACAATACGCGTCCAATGAGGTGTTTAAAATAAGATACCTACAAAAAAGGACAATTCTCTACTTAACATTGTCTGTCACTAACGTTGTCATATGGTTCAAATATTAATGAGATATAAGCAAAAAAAGCATACTTCTCTATTTAATAATATCAATCACTAACGTTATCAAGATACTCTAGACAGCGTTGTTCTCACAGTTTTAAATGGCGGCAGAAATATATAATAAAAGCACGTTATTTTTGACGGGTTATAGCTAATTATTTACTATTTATCTCTTAAAACTTGTGAATTCATGCATATTTTTGTAATATGAGTATCAAAATTATGGTAACCGCAAATAATATTATTAAATGGTTTGAAAACAAGTGTCTTCAGTCTAAAAGCACTCAGTCTTCAGTCAGAAAGCAAGCATTTTTAATATTTATATTAATTGTGTGAAATATAACTCTTGGAATGAATATTCCATAATTCTCTTTCAATTGCATTTATTATCAATAATATCGATAGTTTCATGTGGAAAATTACGAGAACTTAATTATTTGCATTTTCTCTCGATTCATGAACAACACAAGTAAACCCTTTCACATTGTTGGATATTTTTGGCGTTTACAATACGCCGGGGCGTGCATTCGATTCGAGCACTTTTGTCCGAACGACAAAGAAAGTGTAAGGGCTGTGTGTGTAAGGAAAATATAAAGGGACCCTTTTGTATTTTTCATCAGTACTCCGAAGTTCGTAAAATCTCGACTTCAAACAGAATCTATAGGTATTCCGGCGAGGTACTATGGCAGAAAATAGGATCCGGCTTATGCTTTATACAGGATGTATGAGCACAAAGTCTAACTAACAATATGTTTTTCATTTAAAAAACCTTTGATGTCGACTAGGCACGCCTGCACACGTTCAGCAACCAAGAATTATGATTATTTAAAATTCATTTTTTTATGAAATTAATAATAATATTATTTTGCTTATAAACTTTTAGAAATTGAGTTATGATGGCGGTTACTACTGTAAAGAGCATGATTAAAAAGTATGACTATACCAATAGCTAGCAAGTAACTAACGAATAATAAATAAATATTCATAAAGAATATTCTCTGGATTTTTTGATGCGTGTATATTCTTATTTCCTTATATTTCACAGAATAATTATTGAATGACAAAAATACAATCGATGATTTCCAGGGATTCTTAATTTCTAGGTCTAGAAGCTAATAAATAATAATGAATGTATTTTGAATTAACATATAAATCTAACGTCCAGTCCTATCTTGAATATGTTCCCTTTTACCCTATCTTCTGTTTCTTTTCCACCCCCACTTTTTATTCCCATTTGGATACTTGACACGAAGGTATGATTATTCATAATTTGTAAAGTTTATTGAGTATTAAGTTTACCCTGACGAAGGAACGTTGTTTCCGAAACTGGCTGGTTTTTCCAAAAATCAATTGGTGTTTAACTAAGTTAATTCGTTTAATTATATTTGTAATGAATAGCCACAAAGTAATAGCAAAATAAAATAGTTTCACTTTATATTTAATCACAAAAGTCACCAAACACGAACCTAACTGGAGCAGTATTATGTAATTCGGTCTAATTTCGCACCAATCACTCGTCTTTGGAAAACTTTATACTATATATAGTTTTCTGGGATATTCTGCCGTGTATATAAGACCTCTCTGGCCGACGTTTCGGATCCCATTGCACGGTCCATCATCAGGGCTGATGTCACATACACGTACACAAGATTCTGAACGGCCGTGAAAATCTAAGAACATTTTTAACTTTACACTAGTATCCAGAATATTCGGACGTCTGTGATAGCCCTTACTTTTGAACGCCCGGTAGATATTTTCGTAATATATTTCGCTGGCCGTTTATAATTCGCATTATAACGCCAGCTGTCTGTTTTACTCGTTTATCTCTGATTTTGCTTATGTCAAAACAACAACTTTACTGTTCGTGTAGCAGTTATGTCACTTTTAAATTGGGAAGCGTCATTTCGCGAACATCTAAACCTTTCTAATGATTTCTTTGCTGTAAAATCCTCTATTACGTGTAATTCTTTCAGTTTTTAGAGTCTCGTGGTAGTATGTTAAACATAATAATAAAATCATTACATTTATTACTTAATTTGGATAAATATGATTAATTAGAAAGTACCAGCATAAATATGAGTGCATGTTAGCCTTCGGTTGTATTAACACGCATGTGAAGGTGTTAGTTCGAATAATGTTATTGGTGTAATATGAAGTGTTATCTTCATCTAGTGTAGTGTTTGTCCTGGCGAATAGACGGGTACGTCTCAGAACCGGTATACTAAAAATCTCAGTAAGTGTTTATGTACTAACTTAAACTTTGTTTTAAATATGATTGATTTCTAATATAACAGAATGTTAGTAAACTTAGTAAAAACCATTACCAGATTTACGGTCTACCGGTTTCGAGACGTACCCGTCTCTTCGACAGGACCAACACTACACTACTACATTCACAACACTATACACCCTAACCATAGGATTGTAAAACTATCACCACTATTGTTCACATGCGTGTTAGTCTTGTCAGAGAAATTGAACTACTGAACAACTCAGGGATCTAACGAGAGAGAGAAAACTGCATTGCTTAGTGGTGCTTAAATAATACATATATAATATAAAACAATATTAAAATAATACAAGTTAAGCTATCACCATTTTTCTACAATTCATTGTAGTATTTCTTCAAAAATTTTTCTATATTTTTTGTTTCGTTAGATTTTTTTGTCTGCCCGGTAGTTTGTTGAATACAATACTTTCTCCGTTATTCAATTAGTTTTTTATTCGTTATTTTTTGTCGTGTTATATATTTGTGTTGTTTTAGTGTTTTGAATCCTCTCTTCTTGTATTCTTCCAGTGTCAGGTTGTAAAGAAGTTGTTTTTTGTATCGGTAAGATGTTACACATTTCAAAAAAGGCTAACAGTGAGGTCCTTACATGCTTCGTTTTGTTTTTTATTTGTGTTTTAATTATTCGTTAGCTCATCGATTGCTAAGGCTCCTAATAGGATCATCTTTTTTGTCTGATTCACTTGGTCATGCCGAGTATTCCACGGCCATTCTCTGTTTCTAGGGCCGTCAACATTTGCTTTACGTATCTTTCTTACTATCCACATTTATTCGTTTCATATGTCGAAGCCTGTGCTTTACGCCTTTTAATTCTATTCACTCTGCTTTGCTCATCTTTAAATTTTTTCTCAATTTGTTCATTCTAAACCATATCAAAAATAAATTAGGTTTTTATGTTTGTGCATAAAAGAAATTTAATTTATTACCTTGCAAAAAAAAAAATTATTAAAAAATATATTATAATTTCTAATAACTAACTAACTAAACATCGCGCCGTTTCCCCGCAGGGGTAGGTGGAGAAGATTGAACGCCACACTCTTCTATCCTGGCACACTACTTTTGCTTCGGCCACATTCATACATCTTCTCATACAAATTCTATGGTTGTTGCGGTTTTTAACATCCTCAAATACTTGTAGTATCTGATATCTCGTACAGTTTTTGCAAGGTAAAAATAGTTTTGTTTGACTTATATTGAAGCAAATGAAATTTTTAATATTCGATATCCTTAGTACATGCCCCATTGAGGTCATCAAGACACAGTTCATTATTCTATTATAGTGGAAATGTCAGAACTAATGCATTAGCAAACTCTGTAATTCCCAGATTACACTCAGGGAATGAACGTGCAGAGGCGGCTGACATTTTTGCTGATAATATAACTGTGTTTAGGACAAAGCTGATATAATTCTTTACATCTCAACGAAATGGAAATGGATAATAAATTTTTCTGTATTATTATTTTACTTTTTAACTATTATTATTTGTACCTTTTATCTGTATTATTATTTTATCTGTCTTATGATATTTATATTCTGTATATTTGTTAAAGCCCATAAGGGCGTTAAATAAATAAATAAATAAACTATGGTGATTGTCTTACGTTTAGCAGAAAATCAGTCAGAAATAATAATAAAAAAATATGTTTGAAGTTATTTATCTCCATAATTATTAATATTATGATGAACATTTTCAACTCGCAATATAAATAGGAATATACCTGTATTGAATAAGTATTGCGGACTAGTCCTGTTACACTATAAACTGGACCAGATCTTATCGATGCGTTCTGATAATAATTCTACAATACGGGCATAATAATCGATGCAATATTCCAGGGTGTCGGTCGGTTCCCCAGTATTAATTCCATTGTCGATTGAACTATTAGCATCCACACATACGTACAAAGATCGTAATATAACCCATATAGGCAAGTTTGATTGCAATACAATTCACCTCGTTTGATTGTATGGTTTCCCGTGGAGAATATTGGGACAGCCCAATGCGTTTTGGCACCATCAAACGTGGATTAATGTCGAATCGGTCCAGCAAGTTGTTGATCCCACAGAAACAAGATATTTTATGACATCGGCAGACGTACTGGTCTCAAATCATTGGAATAATTGGTTGTTGAACACTGAGCACAAAACAATGACGCGCTGGTTTCTGAGAATACCAATTTCATTCCATGCGTACCTACCTACCCAGGTTTATTTTAACTGAATTTACATATTAAAATTCTTTTTCTCATTCATTTTTACAAGATTGTTTATATTATTTTATATAACAACTTAGTTGTACTTACAGGGTTTTCAGAAAATAATAGTGGGATAATATAATAACACTATAATAGTGAAAAATCCCTGACAATAAATGTTTATAATATTCGGACTCAAATATATTCCCTTTATTTACTTTTCAAATAAAAGCATATACAAAATTTGACACCGTAATTTTGTATTTGAGTTTCATTCATCGACATTGATAGTGATAATGACACATGTGAACTTTTTTGATGATAATATTGAAGTCCTAAAATAAATAAATAAAACTTTATTGAAGAAATAATAATTTAGCAATATATGAAAGTATGTTCTAAGAACACAATTACTGGATTTAGTCCCCAGAGGGATGATTAATTAACTTAAGATAAATTATAGAATATATAAATGAGAAAAGTTTATGGTGAAAAACTGGAAATATTGATTTTCAGGCGTATTCCAGTAGATATGTAATAAATCGAAAGAATATCATATATACGTTAATACGGAATATTACTAAAAAAAACTCCACTTTGAAAAATAAAATATAGAAGTATCATTACCAGTTGCAAAATCTATGCATACTAACTTGTTAATGAGAAAAAAAAATAACAACAGATGTCTAGCAGAAACCAGTGCAATATATTAAATATTCTTGAATCGTCGTTGATTTGATTTTTACTTCCTTTCTTTTAACTCGTGGCGTCTGCTTGCTTGCTTGACGAAAACACTTTGGATCGATTTTTAACCCTTTTCCCGTGATTCAATCGAGCTGAAACTTTGCAAGTAGACTCGTGGCGACGATCAAGAAGATCTATCAAATTTTGGTTAAAAAAAATTTTTTTAAAGAAGATTTTTCAAATTTTTAATGGTTTTTAATACAAGTTGTATGGAGATTCCGACGCATATGGTAGACACGAAACCCGAAAACGAGAAAGCGTGTATTGTAAAAACTTAGTTTTTATGGGTTACTTTTTTTTATGTCTTTCCAATTGATTAACAAATTCGGTTTAATTCGCTTTCAAAAATTTGATATGGTGTGGATGTTCTTATGATGGAATTGGTGAACGTTGCATTGTTTAGAGTGATCACTTAAGCTAGCTCATACAGGTTGTGAGCCCTGATCCATCGTATAAGAGACTTCCATCCACTTATTTCATATATAAATAGCTAAGCACCTGTGAGAATCCTATTATATATCCTTAATTAAGCAATAATTTTGTTTTTCTAGCTGACTTTCGTAAATTAGTGGATTTGATTACAAAATTGTTATTAAATAAAATGAAAACATTGACAATATGTTTTTTTTTAAATTAAATACTATAAATTTGATTTTTGTTAATATTTCAGCCTAATAAAAATTAAAACTTGTAGGCGCATCGATTATTAAATTGCATATGTCATTAGTATTAATTAATCATTAATCAAAATATGTAGTTCTCTATCTAACAATACGCGTCCAATGAGGTGTTTAAAATAAGATACCTACAAAAAAGGACAATTCTCTACTTAACATTGTCTGTCACTAACGTTGTCATATGGTTCAAATATTAATGAGATATAAGCAAAAAAAGCATACTTCTCTATTTAATAATATCAATCACTAACGTTATCAAGATACTCTAGACAGCGTTGTTCTCACAGTTTTAAATGGCGGCAGAAATATATAATAAAAGCACGTTATTTTTGACGGGTTATAGCTAATTATTTACTATTTATCTCTTAAAACTTGTGAATTCATGCATATTTTTGTAATATGAGTATCAAAATTATGGTAACCGCAAATAATATTATTAAATGGTTTGAAAACAAGTGTCTTCAGTCTAAAAGCACTCAGTCTTCAGTCAGAAAGCAAGCATTTTTTAATATTTATATTAATTGTGTGAAATATAACTCTTGGAATGAATATTCCATAATTCTCTTTCAATTGCATTTATTATCAATAATATCGATAGTTTCATGTGGAAAATTACGAGAACTTAATAATTTGCATTTTCTCTCGATTCATGAACAACACAAGTAAACCCTTTCACATTGTTGGATATTTTTGGCGTTTACAATATACGCCGGGGCGTGCATTCGATTCGAGCACTTTTGTCCGAACGACAAAGAAAGTGTAAGGGCTGTGTGTGTAAGGAAAATATAAAGGGACCCTTTTGTATTTTTCATCAGTACTCCGAAGTTCGTAAAATCTCGACTTCAAACAGAATCTATAGGTATTCCGGCGAGGTACTATGGCAGAAAATAGGATCCGGCTTATGCTTTATACAGTATGTATGAGCACAAAGTCTAACTAACAATATGTTTTTCATTTAAAAAACCTTTGATGTCGACTAGGCAAGCCTGCACACGTTCAGCAACCAAGAATTATGATTATTTAAAATTCAATTTTTTATGAAATTAATTATAATATTATTTTGCTTATAAACTTTTAGAAATTGTGTTATGATGGCGGTTACCACTGTTAAGAGCATGATTAAAAATTATGACCAACTGAAAAATAATAAATAAATATTCATAAAGAATATTCTCTAGATTTTTTGATGCGTGTATATTCGTATTTCCTTATTTCATTGAAAAATTGTTGAATGACATAAACATAAAATCGATAATTTCTAGGGCTAGAAGCCAATAAATATTAATGAATGTATTTTCAATTAACAAATACATCTAACGTCCAGCCCTATCTTGAATATGTTCCCTTTTACCCTATCTTCTGTTTCTTTCCCATCCCCCACTATTCATCCCCATTTGGATACTTGATACCGAGGTATGATTGTTCATAATTTGTAAAGTTTATTTAGTATTAAGTATACCCTGACGAAGGAACGTTGTTTCCGAAACTGGTTGGTTTTTCCAAAAATCAATTGGTGTTTAACTAAGTTAATTCGTTTAATTATATTTATAATGAATTGCCACAAAGTAATAGCAAAATAAAAATGTATAACTTTTTATTTAATCACAAAAGTCACCGAACACGTACCTAACTGGAGCAGTATTATGTAATTCGGTCTAATTTCGCACTAATCACTCGTCTTTGGAAAACTTTATACTATATATAGTTTTCTGGGATATTCTGCCGTGTATATATGACCTCTCTGGCCGACATTTCGGATCCCATTGCAGAGTCCATCATCAGGGCTCATTTCACATACACATACACAAGATTCTGAACGGCCGTGAAAACCTAAGGACATTTTTAACTTTATACTAGTCTCCAAAATATTCGGACGTCTGTGATAGCCCTTACTTTTGAACGCCCGGTAGGTATTTTCGTAATATATTTCGCTGGACGTTTATAATTCGCATTATAACGCCAGCTGTCTGTTTTACTCGTTTATCTCTGATTTTGCTTATGTCAAAACAACAACTTTACTGTTCGTGTAGCGGTTATGTCACTTTTAAATTGGACAGCGTCATTTCGCGAACATCTAAACCTTTCTAATAATTTCTTTGCTGTAAAATACTTTATTACATATAATTCTTTCAGTTTTTAGAGTCTCGTGGTAGTATGTTAAAAATAAGAATAAAATCATTACATTTATTACTTAATTTAGATAAATATGATTAATTAGAAAGTACCAGCATAAATATGAGTGCATGTTAGCCTTCGGTTGTATTAACACGCATGTGAAGGTGTTAGTTCGAATAATGTTATTGGTGTAATATGAGTGTTATCTTCATGCTAGTGTAGTGTTTGTCCTGGCGAATAGACGGGTACGTCTCAAAACCGGTATACTAAAAATCTCAGTAAGTGTTTATGTACTAACTTAAACTTTGTTTTAAATATGACTGATTTCTAATATAACAGAATATTAGTAAACTTAGTAAAAACCACTACCAGATTTACGGTCTACCGGTTTCGAGACGTACCCGTCTCTTCGACAGGACCAATACTACACTACTACATTCACAACACTATACACCCTAACTATAGGATTGTAAAACTATCACCACTATTGTTCACATGCGTGTTAGTCTTGTCAGAGAAATTGAACTACTGAACAACTCAGGGATCTAACGAGAGAGAGTGAATAATAGTGGTGATAGTTTTACAATACTATGGCTGGGGTGTATAGTGTTGTGAATGTAGTAGTGTATTGTTGGTCCTGACGAAGAGAAGGGTACGTCTCGAAACCGGTAGACCGTAAATTTGGTAGTGGTTTTTACTAAGTTTACTAACATTCTGTGATTATGTCTAACCACAAAGTGAATGCTTTAAATATTAATAATATGATTTCTAATATTAAATTTTTGGGGTTTGATTCATGTTTTAGTAGAAAATAACAACTTAAATATTAAACAATTTTAAGATCCTTAACACACGAGATTTTGTCCATTAAAATCTAACGTAGGCGATTCGTGTAACTAGTTCTCCGGCGCTGGTTTAAAGCCAATTCCATTACTCCCTGTATACTCCATTTAGCAAAATGTAAGCTTTTGTCAACCCTGAGAGGATAAGGGGGGGGGGAATTAAGGTACATTTTGAATCACGACAAAAGATTGAATGCCATTAACGAAATGGAACGGACTTTGACGGATCCAATCCATTTCGTGGAATTATTTTCCTTTTGACACGTTCAGAAAGCCCCGAAGTGTTTGCGTGTGCTGACACAAGGTATTGAATTAATTAGCTCTTCATTGTTTGGATTAGTTCGTTTGTCTTTGAACGAAATCATTTATTTGATTAAATTTATCTGCTCTGCAATTGATTATTTCACTTTTATCTTACACTATGATATTTTTTACTTCTAGAATCTCTAACGTAGTTTTGTCACCTTTTGTACGTGTAAAAAATAAATTATTTGTAACAATTAATTGGGTTAATTTATTTGGCACTCCAGAAAAAGCTCATTCATTCGGTCATCAAAAATTTAGATATATTATAATAATTTGCTTTTATATTATTCACTTAAAAAATATATTTATTTTTATATTAATAACAATAATACAAATTGCAGAAACTACTATCATTATCAACATGTTTTAGGGCCAATAGATTCTTCATTAGGAAACAACGTAAATTTAAAATAAAATTGTACCTATAGAAATTAATAAAAAAGAATTTCAGTGGATAATGATGTCGTTCCTAAGATTACAAAAATCATGCATCAACATACTTTATTCGCTTTAGTTTTTATATTTTTTTTTCCCATTTAAATTTTGTTCACTCATTATTAAATATTTATACTGTCTCAAGGTGCTAGAAATAAAAAGAACTGCATTTTTTTGACACAGTTTAAATCTTTCGAAGATTTTGAGAAAACCTGGAAGTCCGTCAAATGCATATGAATTTAAGGGAAAACTCAAAAAATTGAGAATCCTATAAAAACAAGCGACGCCATTGCTACGGATAAGTCTTATTTTGATATTTATAATTGAAATATAATCAGGCAGTAGTATAGTGCCTGAGTACCTACTTGCGTGCGAAATATTATCGGTAGTGATCAGATCAGACGGCGTGATATAAAGTATTCCATAGAAGATTCTCGAGAGACTATTACCGCGATTTGCAAAATATTTAGTATAAGAGTTAAATTTTGTATGCAGTGACTTGTGTAGGTACTCAATAAAACTTAAATTGTTTAAAGTGATTCATTTCATCTCTTACCGCCACAAATCTATGACAACATCTAATTACAATGGTTTCAAGTATTTAGGTGCTATTATCAAAGAAAGTTAGTGCTTGTTAATACAATCTGTGAATATTACATTTAGTAGTGAAAAATTAATACAGTACTTTTTTATGCCCGTAGTACAAATATAATGATAATCACATGTAATATTTTCTATTGAACATAATATATCACCTACTCAATGTTCTCTTTCTAGGATAAAATAAGATAAAATTCTTATTAACCCATGTTTCTTGATTATCTCCATAACTATTGGTATTAGGTCATAAGAGCTTGAACATTTTCGACTCATAATCAAGGCAGGAATATGGTCCTGCGAGGTTATTAATGATTTCCAAAAAAACCCTGTATATATATACATATATTTAATAAGAAATAAATTAATTAAATTAAGAGAAATACACAAATATCGAATTATAAAACTGAAAAATGATTATTTGATATTTATGTATTTCTCTTTATTTTATTTATTTATTTCTTATTAAATATTACGGGACTCGTTTCCTTAAATAAATGAAAAATATAAATAACATTCGGAAATCGACTAGCGGGAAGACGTCAAAGCTTCGTTTGATATTCTCGTAACAGTTGATTACTTCCCGAATAAAAATGGAATAATATAAATAAGTGAATTAATAATTCAAAGAGAACCATATAACAACTATCAAATATTGACGACTTATTAAGTAGCCGGGATAGTGAAATTGGTAACACGCTGCCCGCGTAAGACAGAGGTCCGTGGTTCGAGTATTACGCGGAAAGCGTGTTACCAATTTCACTATCCCAGCTACTTAATAAGTCGTCAATATTTGATAGTTATACGGTTCTCTTTCAATTATTCATTCACTTATTTTTATTATTTCATTTTTATTGTAATATTGACAAATATGACTTATTAAGTAGTTGGGATAGTAAAATTGGTAACACGCTGTCCGCGTAAGACAGAGTTAATTATGTATGCGCAATCAAACATAACATTTTCGTTGTTTCTTCGTCTCTGTCCGTAATTTCGTTCGAATTCACGGCTAAAGAAACGAAATTAAAAGGCCAGAGATGGTGCTTGAACCCCGGGCCAGCAAATCTGGACCGGCAGCAACTTAAAGATGTTGCTACATTACAAAAATAACTTAGCAAAGACGCGAACTATTTCATGCTTTGCGTTTCATGCTTCACTTAGCATATTCGCCAGGGTTTAAAAAAGTTCCTACCATTAACTGCTGGCAGGGTAAATATAAAAAAATCTAATATTTTGTTTAAAGTCGTGATTACTATTTTATGGGGATCGGCTATAAATAAGTAAACACTTATTCTTTAGGATCCAACATACAAAAGTACCATCATTTTTTACGGGTTACAACTAGTTCAAATTAATATTGCTAATATAATAACATGAAAATACATAGTCCCGTCAGTAAATTGTATGTACTGTCTCATCATTTTGGTTATGTTGCGTGAGGTGACAAGGAAAGTGTTTTCATTATGTAACCTAATAATGGCTGATGTATTTTATTTTACCTATTTACACGTTTAAATAGATTGCTTTTTTCTATAAGTATGCGGCTTGCTAGAATCGAGTTCTATACATTTGTGTGATTTCTCATAATATTCATATATTTCATATATTTAATTTAAGTTCATTGTTAAAGGTTTTCATACTTAACCAAATTTTTTCAGTGTCAGCAGGATTATATACATGATTCTCTATTTTTTAATTTAGCAGTGCTTATCTTTAAAAAAATCAATAAATACTAAAAATAATATTAACACTGGTTCTACATCCTGCTGTAAATCCTTTCACCTTCGGAAATACTCTTTCTTCTAGATACTTCTTACCAATAATGCAGATATCAAATTATTAACCCTTTATTCTTCTTCCTTTAACTTCATTTTTGTAGAAGTTATGGTATTCATTATTTTTGTGTAGCCATTGAGGAATGCACATAATTAATGCGTTTTGTATGGCCTTGTTGATTGTATAAATGTTGTGAGATTTGGCTCAACAAATAGTTTAAAAGAGCAAAAAAATGTTGTGGTGTATCATCAAATATCAAATTATTAACCCTCTATTCTTTTTCCTTTAACTTCATTTTTGTAGAAGTATATGGTATTCATTATTTTTGTGTAGCCATTGAGGGATACACATAATTCATTTGTATGGCCTTGTTGATTGTATAAATGTTGTGAGATTTGGCTCAACAAACAGTTTAAAAGAGCAAAAAAATGTTGTGGTGACAGTATTAACAATTAATAAAAATATGTTAATATTTTAAACGTATATCAAAATATAAAATAGGTGAAAACAAAGTTCATTTTTATTAATTACAGTTATATTTTTATATTTTTTTTACAAAGCCTAAGTAACACTCCATTTGTATGGATAGCTTCAAAAATTATCGTCATGATCTTTTTCAAACACACTCAGCACTTTTTTAAATATATTTGTTAGAAAACATACTTCTAGCACATATGTAAGTACTGGCTTTGTCACATATTATACAGTAACCTCTAACCTCTGGACATATGGAAGCAGTAAATATTAACCATCCACTTTGAGTTTTTTTTTTATCTCTTCGCCGATTTTGTTTTTGTCTGTTTATATGGAACCGAGATATGGAAATTTATTTACTATCTCAAAGAATTGATTTACAACAGTAAGTGAACGTGACTAAGATATGAATTTGCGACATAGTATAAAACATGTGCGAAATAAAAATTGTACCAAATTTTATTCGTTTTAATAAATAATAGCCTGATTCTTGTTTACCGGCGTCAGATAATTTTAGAGCCATTTTTCATACAAAGTAGTCAAACTATTTACCTTGAGCAGTAGGTGTTATTTTTATAAATATTTCATTAAACTTTATATTTACGAAATAGGCATCAATATTATGACAAAATTTATTAGCATGCGTATATTAAAACACTTATTTGTTTAGACGATATCTTAAAATCAATCAGATTCACTAATTAATCGTTTAATTTAATGAACTCACCAAAAAGTGGCGCTAGTTTCTTACCGAAATTACTTTATACGATGGGTAATATTAGGACTTAATATTAGAAAATTATATTAAATATATATTTTTTAGAACTTCACTTATAATTAAAGGTACTAAAAATTAGCGATGATCAAACCGTTATTTGAACCGGTTATTTTTGGTACAGTTATTTGGGATTTGCATCTGATTATAACGATGATTTGTAATCGATATATAACTATTATCTAGTGCCGACGGTTGCCCGTCGAACTGCAAAAAAATAGTTGCCATTCAACAATGCAATCAGATACAAATCTCAAAAAACAATTAGCGTGTCACCGTAAATCATACCATCACTACTTAAAAGTAAAAATAAAATTTCGGCCAAAAAATTTTTGCCTCATTCTCCAAATAAAATCGTGGACGCTTTTCCTCCATCGACAACAGAATTCTTTAATTCATATCAATATAGTAAGGGCCCACCTTTTATTTGGAGATTGAGAAAAAAAAATTTAGCCGAAATTTTCTTAGGATATTTAAATACAATCTTTGTTTTTTAAAAATTTCATATGATATAATTCACTAGATAGACAGATCATTTGCATTGATTGATTAATTTATTGATCGTTCGCAGTTTTTACGTAATGGAACATATTTTATGGAAAAAAATTGAATTTTTCTTATGTAATATAATTTACTATACAGGGTGTCCCGTATCTCGACGTCAAGCCGAAATCGGGTAATAGGCCAAGTCATAATAGTTATCAGAAAAATATTTTAAAAAATTTAAAAAAAACAGTCAGTTAAAACTGGGCAAAGTATTTATTTTGAATACTTGGTTTGGTCAAAAAGTGACGTGTTCTTCCAAGCTGGAGCAGTTGACTTTGAATTTTGGACAAAAGTTTACAGAAACATTATTCAGGATTACATAATAATAAAAAAAATTAATAAAAATAAAGATTTGTAGCAACAAGAGTTAAAAAGACCGTCACAGGGTGTAGAAATATAAAAATATTGTACAATTGTTTCGTTAAATTTAAATTTTTACTACTACCTAAAATTTGATACACGTGGTATTCTATCATGGGTGGAGCAGTGAACGTTACATTGTGTAAAGTGATCACTTAAGCCAGCCGTACGACAGGTCGTAAGCTTTAATATTTCGAAAAACCAACTTCACGGCTTGAAACTCTCTCGAATCTCTACAATAAGACCATGGTGTAAAAAAATTAATTTGAAAATATTATACACACCTAATCTTTAAAATTTGACAACACTATTAATTTAATGGAATTGTTTGATAAACATTACCTTCACCTAAATTTAATCAAGCGGCAAATATGGCGACCACGTGCACAACATCCTGGACACCTTTGTGTGAAGGTTTTAGAGGAGCAGCAGTCATCTTGTCATCCCCCGGGTCGTATATTGCAGGGGCGCGTAATGAAAGCCTTTGCGGGTGGGGTTGATAATACTGTACAGGGGTGGATAGAATATTCCGAGAGAATATTTATGAACTGATCTCGAATTTGACTTTCATCAAATTTATAGAATAAATATATGTTCGCGCAATTTATTTGTAACAAAATAATACAGACGTGAATATACAAGAGATACCTAGTATTAGACTGTAATGTGGTGTTTTTCCTGTACTTACACTTGTTTTCAATCAATTTATCGTATTATATATGCGCATGGTCTAATGTATATAATTCAAATCAATTTTATATGATTATTACATGTTTTAACCTTCATTCCATGGCTTAGCCCTCGATTTGCTTTATTTATTTCATTTACCTGCCCTTATATTTCGTCATAAATATATCTGAAAAAATGTCATTATAAGAAAAAGTAGCCGAAGGTTATTATAAATTTATAACTCAAAGATAAACGCATATATAAATTTTTACACGTTCTATTCAAAAACAGAATATTATTCAAAATATTTTTTTCTTGACGAATAATTAAAACATATGTTATATTTTTTGACAAATAATTTTATGTTTCAAAGCTCGTGATTAAAATGACTGAAAATAACGTTGAAATCAGCGACCTAAAAATTAAAACTCCTGTAATTTTTAGCTTATACCTTTAAGTATTTGAAATTGTTGATAAAATACTGATAGATAAACAGCAACATTTCAAAATATTTTAAAATAAAAGTATCATAAGCTATTATGACTTTCTTGCTTTCCACCTTACAAACATCGCCCCGTATCACAAAACACGGGAGTAGCCATAAGTAATGGCTCAGTTCTCCAAATTGCGCTGTTCAAATCGGTATACACCATATATACAATATTATTACGATTCTTTTCCATTCCAATAGTTTTGTATTTAAAACTAGGCTATAAAAATGAAGATCTCCAACCCCCTCAACATCAACAGCATCACCGTCGGGTTGATGCTCGCGGCTCGGGGCTAATGTCTGTCGCTTTGTTCATTGAAAGGCTAAACGTGAAAGGCAGACCTTTGTTACCTTAATTATTATATTTTCCTACTCCAATTCTTCTTACTGTAAGAGATTTAGTTCAATTTTTGTATATCACTATGGAATTACAATGTGCGAATTTTTTTTTTTGAAATATTGAATATAAGACATGCCACTGTATATGAAGACATTCACATTCAATGTGTTCACATAATGTATACACTCACAAGTCAAAGCGTGCATATATAAATGCAAATATATTCACAAACAATGAGATTCAAATTTTTACTAGTAGAAGCATACATTTTCATGGTTTCAAGATAAAATTATGCACGGAATAAATTATACATGAAAATATATTTGTATATAAAGTACAACAAAAAAATAAACACGATCACATTTTTTTTTATTATTTGTCGTAAAATAAAATTTAGTAAAAAAAATACTTAAAAATCAACTAAGGTAGGTGGAGCAGCAATTATACTTTTCATAATATATTTATATGCCACGTAAAAACAGATCTGAAGGATTTCACTTATAAGTAACTCTAAGGATTTGAGTTTGGTTGGTGACTAGTGATTAACATATACAAGATAGAAGAACATTTCGAGAACTTGCTCTGGATTAATTATTATTTTGTATGACTATGATGTAAAATACACTGGCTTTTTGATACATGTGGCTAAAGTAATAGCGTTAAATAGGGTGCAAGGCTCACTTTATTAAAATACGATATACTTAATATTTTTCTTGATTATACCTTTTCCTTAAAACAATTTTAGCTATAAGATATAGATATATAGATATATTATAATAATTGTTATAATGAAGGTTTTCACGGGTGTTAGAAATTTTAGTATTGATTTCTTTGGGGGTAACCCGCGTCAAAATCTGGTCCTCAGAAGGACCATTCGTCAACCGACGTTTCGCCTGAATCACAACAGGCATTTTCAGGTTGCTTGTTAATAAATTTCCGTCACGAGGGGCAGTGCGAACACGTCCGTTCGTATCGGAAGCTGAGGTCTGGTAAGTCAAAGTCTAAATTTAGGTACTGTGGTCATTATTGGCCTTAATGATTTTCGGGAATTTTGTATTAAATATTGGGTGTTCCCGGCCGTTGCTGGCCTTAATGGCGTTTGTTTGGCTCCTTGTGATGCGCTTTGTACTTGATGTTGCTTCTATTGTGTCGGTAGTTATATTTAAAAATATATTTAGCAAAAATCAATTAAATATAACCACCGACACAATAGAAGCAAGGTATGTAAGAAGGAAACTTGTTGTTTTTATTTCCATATTCGTAATTATATCATGTATAAGAATAATAATTTCCAAATATCTTTTTTTTTCCACAAGAAGCAGTTTTATTACAAATTTGCGGGTTTACTAAGGGCACTGTAAAGCTTATTTCTTTAGAATGTTTTCTTTTACTGGCACGTGACGTCAAAAATTTTATGATTATGTTTTTTAACATTTTATTTGTTTTTATATTTTTCCAATTTTTCATTATTATTTCGGAGATTCTTTTCGATTATGCCCAAATTTCACTCTTGTTTGATATTATTTTAGTCTGTACACCTTATTTGTAGAAAAGTAATTTAATATCTTCATAATAATTATCCCTTTACCCTCCTTTAGCAAATTTTCGACCCAGGACCGTAGCAGCCTTGATGGAAAATTTAATCAACAAAGACATAATTTAATTTGGTTTTACGGGTTGAATTCTACACCAAATATACTAAACATCGTACCATAATATAATGTTTATGTTGCCTCTTTGTATCTTGATTACTTAAATCTAATTCAGTTCCCCTTTGAGATAAAAATTCTTATACACATAGCTCTTAGCAAATATTAGGTACATTACATCTTCCTGGGATTTCACCCACAGCTTACCAGCATTCTTCCAACTGTGCCGATGTAACGCTCTTGATCTTAAAAAGATACGGTTTGCGGGTTCTTGAAATGTTAGATCTTATTTATATCTGAGGCTGTGGTTAACTCTACGCAGGTCGTCTTCACGACGGTGAAACAAAGACTAATGACGTGTACCGCCCACACATACTAATACATAGTATATTCACCTACACAAACGATCCATACAAATATTTCCCTATGAGAAGCAAAAATCTTATAAACATAATAATAATAAAATTCATCTTACGCCTCGTACTTCTATCATTTAGGCTTCGGACACATTTATACTATACATCTTCGCATGCACGCTTTACAACATTTATTCTATCTGTTCCAGATTTTTCACCGACGCCCTCTGTTTCGGCTGCCCTCAACACTCGCCTCATATATTTTATTAATCGTCCTCTCCTTGTTAATACGTTCTACATGACCAAACCATCTCAGAAATCCTTTCTTTATTCTACCTACCACGCTACAGCCAGAATTATATTAAATTCCAGTTTTTTTATTCCTCACTCTATGGACCAAAAATCCCCACACATGTGCCTTAGCATTTATACTGCATTTAGTTTAATTGCATTCTTATTTTTGTTAATTCCAGGCTTCATTTCCATACATCGACTGCCCCAACAAACGAGGCAGTAACTCAAATAAATCGATTTTTCAGGGGGACACTTTTAAGTTTTGAACCGGATTTCTAATTCTTTTTTTAATCTTCTCATTTTTTTTTGTGTGTGTAGGTAATATTTAAGACTATCTTACTAGTAATTGAGATATTTTATTATAATTTACATTCCTACCTACTTCGTTATTACATGGAAGAAAAATGGTTAACTGATTTACTAGTTTTGTAAAATTCATATTTTTATCTGTTAAATATTGCATTTGAGATACTGCTGTCTTTGCTGTAGGTAGGCAATCATGGCCTAAACCTAAAAATGGTACTTACTCAAATAACTAAAATATTGAGTTACTGCCTCGTTCGTTGGGGCAGTCGACATAAGAGTTGGCACCAGAATTCCGTTATGAATTGCTTTGCTTTTTGTATTTTTTGTGGCCTTCTGAGACTATAATAGCATTCAGGGCACCTTTTATCTAATTCCCCACAGCTACCTTCTCAGCCTTGCCGTCCTTAGTAAACATACTTCGCAAATACACAAAACTCGTTTAATTGTTCTAGGTATTCGTTATTTACAATTACATTACACTTTACCACTCTTGAGTCTAGCTCGAACACAAGTATATACGACATGATAAAATTTATCAGTATTTAAAATTGAAACTCACTCAAATTATGATGTCATAGAGTACTTGGATTGTGCGACAAATACGATTCCCAAACTAAAAATGTTACAATATTTACAATATTTGGTGTAAAAACATTACAGTGATTATTTGAGAAAATTTGACATAGAAGTTTATTATTTAAGATAATCTTGAGATATCTCTAGTTTTTTCCTACAATATTTTAAATCGGTATTAATTTTCATATTATTTGATGTATTTTGTTTACAAAGATTTTGTTTAATTATATTCACTTTGTAGTTGTTTTACAAAAATTATTGATGTTTCACCGAGACGTAGTTATTTATATAAGAATGTATGTATTGAAGTCTTTTTTGGACGTTTACAGGGCTTACAACCTGTCATAGCTGGCTTAATATTATATATAAAAAGATCATGGGTGGAATCGTGAACGTTACATTGTGTAAAGTGATCAGGCCAGCTAATGACATTTCATAAGCCCTGCAAACTCCCGAAGAAAGGTTTCTATACATACTTTCCCACATAAGTAGCTTCGTCTGTGAGACATCTGTAATTCATACTTATTAAATGGCGATCCCTCTGGGGTCAAAATCCCGCATTTGTATTCTGAAATTTTTTAACATACTAAAAAACTATTATACTTTGTAGTTGACTAACACTCAACACCAGCGGAAGGGGCCGAATTATGAGTAACTTCTAACATGCTTTACGACACCCCCGGTGGCAATCTTAAACAGGCAGGTGACTATAAATAAAGTTGCAACTAAATAAAATTATTCATTAGGGCCTTTACCCTGAAAGGTTTTGGGCTTCCATCCAGCATACAAAGAAGGTCATTCCCAGTACTCTGAATGAAGGGACGATAACCCACACTTCGTGATTTATTCTAACCACAGAAGTGAATTTCATCAAAGACTGGTGTGTCAAATGGACCGGTACTGTAGATATGTGGCTAAAAATTTGTACACGACTGTCCGAACATTGTGTTAGTATTTTTATATTACAGTGTAATTTTTTTTGATTTTCATCATATGTACCACAAAAAAATCAGAAAATTATATTCAAAATCAAAGCAGTAATTATATGCAACTATGTGATATAAAAATGGGGGTATAAATGCAAAGGCAGAAATGTTCCAAAAAATTTAATGTGGTCATCGAGTATTATTAATTTGAAATGAACTGAATTCTATTTTATAGGAAATATAGCCTTTAAATTAATAGGAAACATGATTTCGTTAGGGATAGATAAATACATAAAATCTATAATTCAGTACATTCTAAATTAGTCATCCTCGGTAACTGAGTTCAAAACATTTCTTTTAATTTTTTGGATATTGCAATCTTTGCTTTTATACCCCACAAATATATATTTTCAAATATGGAATGTAAAAAATATGTATTTTCGTTAAATGAAACAGTGTATTGCTGTATAAATGTTCACCAATACGAGGATACATCCAATTAGTCTTTGAGTATTCCATTTTCAGCTTCCGGTTCTGAATTCTACTTCTTGTTGGGGCAATTCACCAGAATATCATATAACATTTGCGGAAATGCAATCTTGATAGTACGCTATCGACAACTCATGAGTCTTCTTGCTGTATTAACTTGAAAGTTTGAATTACATTATGTGCAGAACCAAAAGTTGAATATATGTATTTGAATACTAAATTAACATATACATATTTTATAGGTTATTTTATTGACTTGTATCCACCATTTAAAAATCGAAACATTTTTTACCAGCGTAACCACGTAGTCGAGTAAAATAAATTTTTTTCGTTAAATAGCGAGTAGCTTGTTGGTCTTGTGGTTAGGACACTCGCCTCGTGATCCAAATGTCACGGGTTCGAACCTCACTCCAGACTAGCAAGTTAGTCCTATTTTACTAGTCCTAGTTTGAAAATAGTAAGAATATTGATGTGACACGTATTCCGCGTTCGCATCTCTATTTAAAAAATTAAAAAATAAATTAAAATTAAAAAAATGAAAAATACTTTTACTACGGCAATGAAGCAGAATTACTGTATCAAAATACATCACGAAATACCTAAGCATGGAAAATCACATAGTTTATTACGATCTCTCGAAGAAAATAACCTGGAAAACCCTTGGTACGAGAAGCCGGTATGATGCCCACTGGGCTACAAAGGTCATTTTATCGAAAAAAACCATTTCTGTTGTATATTTTGACACGAGATGTTAGAAACCAAAAGAAGTTGCGCGCTGTCCAATCCTCTTGAAATTTATCTTTCGGTTATACTGACAACAATACCATGAAACCATCTAGAACTCTCCACAAGTCTCCCGTAAAATCTCGAAAGATCGAGTAAGATATTTATTCACCTATAAATACAAGGACGTCAGGCAACTCAACATCGTCATTCGTGACGTCTTTAGTGACGTTTAAGCAGAGCTAAATTAGTAACAGAGCAGGCGCAGTGTGACCAACGTTAGTGATACCAGAAGTAATAAATAAAATAAAATAATAGCCGGCGGGCAAGTTTCCTACATGCGAATATTCAAAGGAGTTTAGTAGAAAGTGATTGAAGCAATAAAAATAGCGTGATTTAATGCGAATTACGAAACAGTAATAATAAGCGTATGGGACATTCAAGAAACGTTAAGTAACTATGAATTTACGATTAGTGTTCCGACAAAAGTCATGTCCAGTGACTCTTGCATGGTAAATAAAAGTTTAAATTATTTTTTGAGCGTTTCCATTATGATTAAATTATTATATACTAAATTCATGTCCAGTGATTGCATAATAAATAAATAAAAATATTTTTTGAGCGTTGCCATTATATATATATATATATATATATATATATATATATATATAATATATATATTATATAGAGTAAATTGAAAGGTAATATTAAAAAAAATATTTTGTCGGAATTGCGGGCACCAATTGTGTAATGATGTCTCGTCAAACCTTCAAATATATCGGAGAACTGACAAATAATCTACAATTTATACCTTTATTTGATATTGAAATGCTATTTACCGACTAATTCTCGGCTTCGATTAATAAATTATTCAGCTTCGTTTTTAAATAGCATTGTCACAGCGGCGAGCGCCCTTTTCAACAAATCACTTTTCTCATCAAACCGCCCACCGCACGAGATTTGGTATAATTGATATTAAAAAGCGAAAAAGCACAATTTGTTGAAGTGGAATTTCACGTTTTTACCAATGAAACGCGCTCGGTTGATAAAAAAACATTAAGCCTCCGACGATTTCAAATCTTTTCAGTCCAACAATGGGTAGGAAAAACGCGAGTCATTATTCATTTTTGGTGTTAATGTCACTTTTCCCGCTTCGATGGTGATGCATCCCACTCCGCTTTGTGAAAATTTCTGCCGGAAGAAAAACGGCTCAGAGTTTTTCTGTTACAGATAAGCAGTTTGCGGTCAACATGCAATAAGTTCTAAAAATTTGATTTATAAAATCATCCCTTTAGAGGTAAAACTCACTAAGTGACATGGGAGAAGTTTTGAGATAATGATGTTTAATCATTCAACACGTGATATTAAAATTATTGAAAATATTCAAATTATGAGTTTTACCACTAAACAACTATCAATAAACATAGTATATTCACTTACTAATTTTTTGTCTCTGATATAAATGGAAAAAATTATGAATGTTGGTATTCATAACTCATTTTGGACAATATGATTAGTGAGCCTGCTACTTCCTTTGTGGATACATGTAAAAGACGTTTTTGTGATAAGAAATATAAAGCTATCGTATTTCCATTTTTTCCTACATCTCGTATGATATTTAATTTTTTTCACGCTTGGTTTTAACTATGTGTACCTTCATTCAAATGATATATTAGATATCGGTATAAGGTGGTAAAATGATTTAAAAAAAACTACCTACCTTAGAACAGGTATTTCTATATTACTAGCGAGATATAGAGTAGTGGCCGAGAAGCTTGCTACATATTATCCTATATTTATATGTATATGTGTGTAAATGCAAGTAAATGTCTCTTGTCCATGAAATGCTAATTTATCAGTAATGAAATGAAATGAGTTAAACCTCTAAAAGGACAAATTATCCCGAAATTATAATACAATATTACTTTTCCACAAGAATTCTATGATGCAATGTCATTATTTTTAGTAAATCAACTCGTTTTTTTGTGTTTCTAAATTTTTTTTATTTTTTCAGACATGACCTACAAGCCACGGCAGCCCTTACCCGAAGGTAAATATTTTTATGATACTATTCTTAATGAGTTTTTTCCTTAAAAGATGAGATTTATATTTGGGATGTCACTTCTGTTTAATACTTCTTAAGTATTCCAAGCATGCGAATGAATTGGAGTAATTTTATATTAAAAATAAGCAGTAACTTTTACAAGACCGTATTTCATTACTTGGTTTTAATTATTTACTGTTAATGATGATCATGGCGAATAAAAATATTCATGAGTATGTTTTGCTATTTTGTCTTTAATTTTTTAATCAACACGCGACGTGATTTAATTAAATTTTATTTTGGTTGATAATTAAAAGTAACTAGTGATAGTGTTATTATTTAGAGTGTATTATTTGTGAAATTACAATTTTTTGTATAATATTTCGGGGATGTTTTAAATTAACTTTAAAAAAAATAACTGGTCGTAAGGTGTTGGTTTTCAAAAATCATTGCATTTAAAATGATGCTCGGTCAATAGAAAAAATTCGAATACAAAAACTATTTTATCAGCAAACCCATAATATTATAATACAAGGCTTGTGGTTGAAATTCCGTCACTTTTTTTCGAGTGAATAGAATTCTATTTCTTTAAATATTCTATAAATAGAACGTATTTTTTAAGCAATTTTTCTAAAAAAAAATAATTTTAACATATTTTAGTTAATTTCGTGATTTTAAAACCAAAACGATTCATTTCATGCCTAATGTACATAAATAATATGGAAGAAAAAATAATTTGAGGTTGATTACACACATATATGGAATTAATTACATAAACCCTTTTCATTTAAACAATTTAAAATATTTACCACATAAATTGTTTGTTGAAAATATTTTTTTACAATTATTCTTAAGTTTGTGCCAGCAATTTATTTATTTTTTTACTAACACTGACACTAAAAGGTCAAAAAAATAAGAAATGTATAATTTTTTAATTTATTTTAATATTAAAATATTTAATATTTAAGTAGTTAAATGAGAAACATAAATCTAAATCTTTTCTCATTGAATTTGCAATGCGTAACTAATACAATTTAATACCTTTCATTACGTTTCATTTGTTTCATTATAAGCAGATTTAATGAAATTAAGCCTAAACTATAAATTTCGAAACAAATTCTATTGAGTTATGCTAAGCCTGGCAGTATTGTTCAGAGATGGCGGTGAAATATTCCACCCGTCAAATGAACAGGCTGTATTCTAAAGTTGAGCGTGATTTACGTATAAGGACTTGTATCTTAAATCTTATAACTTTACTTCGCGCAGAGCTTAAAGGATGTTTGTCAATATAACTTGGCACAGGGATGTACACCTTATGTAGTGAGGTTAAAAGGTGCGCTTTCTAATTTTCCGTTTCATTTTCATTTTAGTTAAATTAGAATTTTAACTTATGTTTACTAGGCTACACGCGTCCTTTGGTGAATAATTCCAAATATTTTGTGACTTGGAGCTCAACTCTTCGGGCCTTCATCGCTTGAATAATACAAAATGTTAAGTTATTTATTAAGAATGTTTTATGGTTCTCATGACGTTCTGAAGATTTGTATTTTCTGCGGTATTGTACTGTATTTTTACGAATTTTCTGAACCACGTTTCGGATCCAATTACAGGGTCCATCGTCAGGGCTAATGTGTTATTGTGAGTGTGATAGTGATCAGAAAATTAACGAAACACACACACAACGCCAGACAACTCGGGACAACATATGTCTCCGACACGGAATTGCCACGTAACACAGAGATATAATGCTTTCGACTCGGTATTGCTAGCCAATACCTAACACAAAATCAACACTCACAATAACACATCAGCCCTGATGGGATCCGAAACGTTGGCCCGTAAGGTCATCAAAACACATAACAGAAGTTATTTACTATTTTATATAGGCCTGCGATGATAATTTGAGGAAATTAAATACACGATAACATTTATAAATTTAAGATATTTATGTTTTAAAAATATTTTATTACAAAACACTAAAAATTATAGGTATAAAGTAATTTTGAAAATATTTTGGAGTTTTAAGGTTGGTGTAATAAGAAAGATTGTAATGTGAAGGTATAAGTCTATAAGATCAATCTAATACTCAGCTCATTAAGTAAATGATAAGCACATAAAATTATTAGAGGAGGTATAAAATAATTTTGAAAATATTTTGGAAGATTAAGGTAAAATAAGAAAAATTGAAATATGAAGAAAGAAAATATATGATTTTCTTTGAATTTATACAAATAAATTAAGATAGTTAATCACTAATTTATAAGAGTTGCGAACTATGTAAGTTAGGAGCAGTGTCTGGTCTGGTGTGGTCTGAAAAATTAAAAATAATTTAAAAAACAGTGTTTTTTAAAACATAAATTGCATGTAAACGTACTAACAGATTTTTTTTATAATTGTAATAAATTTAAGATAATCGTTTACTTTGTAATATTATTGAATAAAAAAGACATCTTAACTCGCAGTTCAATCATAAAAGGCCCATAAAGCCGAGTAATTTTCTTCATTTTTAAAACATCGAAGGTTTGGTAATTTATTAATAAATTATATAATTTAATTTGTGACATTTTAATAAGATATTCGTATTTAAAATATATGTAACCTGATTAATAAATTTTAAAATAAGATATTTCCATATAAAAATGTAATAAAAAACGCAAGAGAAGATATGACAAAAAATGGTGAAATTTGCTCATTCTGCTAGACGATGCGGCGAGTGCGTTAGCGCAGCAGAAGCAGAGCGGCTGTCTGAGATGATCGGCCGTATCTTGAGTCAAGCAATTTTGCTATTGACAATTATGTATAGCATTGTAATTCCACCAATTATGACGTTATATGTTTGACATTTTAGAAATTAATGAATTCAATCAATCAAAAAGCTCTAGAACGTAAACAAACTTATTCATAATTATGAATAATGATATCACGCAATAAGATAAATAAATAATACAGGCTTTACATCAGCTGCACGCAAACCATTTTACGCTTTTTTAAACGTATCTAACAGCGCGCTAATCTACTAATACAGTTAATTCCCTAAACGTAGATTTCTCCTTACTTTTTGTCAGAATTTTCCAAAGCTTTCTTAACTTACTTTTTAACGCTCGTGCCATTTGTACGCGTGTCTTTCAAAACTCTAACTTATCAAAACTTATCGTCAGACGGATAAGTTAAAATGAAAATTTTCACTATTTCACGCGAACCGTATTAGTATCCCATTTTATTATATATTCTAATGTGTTTCTTGCTTTTATATACCTAAAAGTTAGACAAAAATGAAGGACTATATATTTTTTTCATTTAACAATACTAGTAGCCAATCTTTTGTTGCTAATTTAGTTTTAGAAGTAGGTTTTAATTTTCATAAAAAAATACATTTACGTAAAAGAATTTGAAAATAGACAGTGGTAATAATTATTTATCTTTGTTGCAGCAATATGCGACCTCAATTGAAAATTTATCTTGGCAGCTAAAATTTATTTTTTAAGAGCGCGCGAGTAAATCTTACTTTATCAACTACATAATTTGAACGTATTTCCATTGAGATAAGATTAAGATGTTCACACGGTTGCATCAAGAGGGATAAATGGGATGTCGAGGAAAAGTTCTGATGCACCAAGGGCGCGGTGAGCCAAAAAAATTTGGGAACCATCTTTCTCAGGAAAACTTTAGTAAAGGAAATAATATTAAGGATGATAATCATATTATTAATATTATAATAAGTAGATTTAGAAATAATAATAAATATTATATTTTATATATATAATAAAAAAATGGTGGGTATACTTATGTATAATGTACACGCGTTAGAAGTTATACTTATTCCGTGTGCGTAAAAAAATCACATGCTGTGATATATACCTTGCATTGAAACTATTATAATAATTTCAAAATATAAACTAAAACTAGATGGAAAAATTATTAACTCAATATCTTTAGACATCTTCCATTACTAAATAACATAAGACGCATGACACGTTAGGGCAATGTACCTCAATGAATCAGAAAACGAAGAAACATATATTTAAAATTTAAATTACTAAATACTTTAAAATAATCTTACATTTTGTAACATGGAGTTAAGGGGTGGAATGATAAGCCTTAGCGCGGGTGGGTCGGCAGAGGCAGGGAAAAGAGAGAGGGAGATACCTACCACAGCTGTAATGTGTGAGGGAGCTAATGGTTAGGGGAAGGAGTAGGTGGATGAGATTAAAACTCAGTGACTTGGCGAAATTATCTAGGTTGGTAATACGTATTTTTGTGTAGTTCTAAAAAAAATTGACATCACATTAATTTTACCATAATTATTTTTATAATCTTTAGCATCATTATTTGACATAATGCGATGGCTTTGTGACATAAAAACCTATCAATTAAAAATGGTTTTATCCATAAACAAACAAAAATTATGCCGAGGAATAAAGGAAGCGTAATATTTATTTTAAACTTGAATTCGATGTAAAAAAAATAAAACAAGGGCCAATCCATAAATATGTGTATAGTTGTGTTTTACTTTTCAAACTCCTCAAAAAGAAGATAGCATAAATATTCTTGTTAATTTTATTATTTTTATTTAGTTATGATAAAAAAAATTAAAAAGTTTTATTGTATTATAAAACATTACATTACCGAACAAGTTTTTTTTTCAAAAAACTCATTAATTTTTGCCTTTTATAATTTGTAGCCCATCTATGCGGTGCGATGTCAGTTTTGATAATGAGATTGGCTATTCAATGCTATTTTCATAATCGAAAATATGCTTGGTTACAAAAATTTTTACCTGTTATACTTAAAATACTTAAAACATGATGTGTTATTTTAAAATCGATTAATAAATTTCACGTTTAACCTCGTTTAACACGTAAACTTGTTTTAATATTCTGATTCAAAAAAAATATTTTCATCGCGGGGATCTATTTTTATATCTACAGACAGCGTTTTTAGATTTTTTTACAAAAATTACTTTTGATATCCAGTACAAACCTTATATGGTACCTTTAAATATGAAAAAAATATTGTTTATTATTTTATGGTAATATTTGAAGAGTTTTTCCTGAATCTATCAATATGAATCTATCAATATGTAAAATGAAATCCATTTCTCAAAGTAAGGAGGGATGAGTGTTTTGCCGATTCTTATTTAAATAAAAAATTACGTTAACATCTATTATGCTTTTTTTATTTTAGAACCGCAATTTTTACAGTGATGTGATGAAATGATATTATTTTTTAATGACACATTTTCAAGAAAATTAAATACTTATAGGATTAAGTTAATCAAAATTAATTCAATTAAATTTAATTTAATCAACTTAAATTTACTTTTAATGTGTCTGAATTAAAGACACACAGTAACCTTCGATTTCGCTTAAAACTGTGGATTTTATTGGAAATTATATAAAATTTGTAACTTTAAATGGACTTTGAAAGCTATCTTTATGTCGATTTGTGTACACCATAAAATGAAATCCATTTTTCCAAATGTATTAAAGGTGACATATTTTTGTATAACATTTTTTAAATGATCAATAAAAATTTCAGTAAAATGAACATTTTTTTATGTTTTTTGGAGAAATCGGATTACCAACGTATATAAGTGATATGTTTGCTGTGATTTGGCTATATTGCATTTTTTCAATCTTGCTACATGGGAAATCACACTGATTAAACATTTTATCATTCAGCCAAATAGGGTGGTTATAATTATAAAAGTGAATACAATATAATATAATTACATACATAATAATAAATACAAGATAATTATCCCGAGGAATAAAGGAAGCGAAATTTTTTTTTTTATTTATTATTATTAGGTGAAGTGGAGGAGAAGTAAGGTCATACACATATTCATCATCATCACCATCGCCTCTAAATTCTTGGTGGTTTTTGGTCTCCTCAATAATTTTCCTCCAACACACCTCACTATTTTTTCGTTCATTTATAGGTTTTCTTACATCCATATACATATAATTTAAAAAAAACAGTTGACAAGAGTAATGTACGAGGGTCGATAAAAAAAAGTGTCAATTGTATTTTTTTATGTGTCCGTGTGTGTATGAGTTTTTATGTGTTCGTCCGTGTATGTGTTGTTCACATGTGTGGGAGGAAATGTATCATCATTATAAACCATTTCTTAATAGTTCAGTTTTCTAAGACAGATATGTCTTTGAAGAGATTAATTTTAACTAATCATCCTTTAATTTAGACATTCCTAAGTTAGTTTTGTGTTCAGAAATGTTTTTTGATATTTGGTCTTTGATCATCTTCTCCACGTGATCCTACAACTAAAGTCTTCCAATTTTTATGAATCTTGCGTTGATTTTTTTAATTTAATAGAAGATTAACTTGAGACGATTCTTAAGACATAAGTCGAGGCTTTTAAGATGTGGCTCTATAGATGCATATTGAAAGTTTCCTGGAAAGATAGAGTGACGAATGATGAAGTTCTCTGACGTATGGAAAAATACTAAGAAGTGCTGCGGGCTATCGAGACAAGAAAACTTGAGTCTTCTTTCTTGGACTGTCCCAACTCATTGCCTAGGTAGACTGTTGGGGTTGACTCTTCTCGTTCTCAGGCTGAGTCTTCTTCGGTTCTGTTATCGCTTTCATCCAGGTCGTTTCACTGTAGGATTTCGGAGTATTGAGTCGTCCGGGCGTTCTTTGGATGACTGTCGATGAAGCTCCATAGACATTGCCTACTTTACTGTGTGGTCTTGTGGTCTCCGTCTTTTGTGCTCGTACCATTTCAGCTGTTGTTCCTCCAACTTACTGTTTATGTCCGTGACACCCAGGCTACCGCAAATGCGTTAACTTTAAATCCAATCTTTTAGTGTTTCAAGAAAGCTTGAGTGTTTCTGACATATTATGGGAGGACCAAAATACAGTGTAAACCAACTCACCATCTAAGGGAAAATAAGTGGTAAAAGAAACGTAGAAAGACACCGCATCTCATGACTGAGGGACTGGTGTACGTGTTACTCGACTGAGTTATTTAGTGCGGCCTTAAATAAAGTCGTAATCACCAGAATGTCGACTTCCGATAGGAGATGGTACCGTTAGAAGAAGAAGACGACTTCCTAATCAGAGTAGCAGCATTGTCAAAACTTTTTCAAAAGGGCCTAAAGACTAAATAACTCAAATTATCGAGAGCGTTCAGTGCACGCTCCTTATTCTTAGTAAATATCTAGCCTCAGATGTACACGTAATCATTGATCTAAAAGTGTTTTGTACACTAAAATAATGCATATTATATTACACTTACAAATATTTTTCAGTAATGCATATTCAATACCAAAAATATAAAAACGTACATTTTAACAGTTTACTTAAAAAATCATTGCAGAAAAATTATTATATTTTTCAATATTCTTTTAATAAAAAATTCAATTTACTATTTCCCGTATTGTATTCATTTGCAAACCACACACAGTCTAGCAACGCGGTAATGCATATTCGATGCCAAAAATATAAAATCGTACATTTTAACAGCTTACTTGAAAAATCATAGCAGAAAAATTACAATATTTTCAATTTTCTTTTAATAAAAAATTCAATTTTCTATTTCCCGTATTGTATTCATTTGCAAACCACAGACAGTCTAGCGACGCAGTGTGGTCTGGGGTACCTTTACACGGCTCGGTCCCCTCGCAAGACTTACTGCCCCCGAGGGTCTCGCCCTCCAGCCCCCTCTTCGCGGAGCCCTGCGACACATTAACATTTAACTTAATGCGACTTTGAACATAGTTGGGTGTGCTGAGCTTTCTGTGAACCGAATCTGACTCGGGTTCTTGACTCGTTCTATTGCCTCAACTATTGCTAAATTGCCCTCTGGCGCAGAAATGCGAATCTGATTATCATGTTATTTTAATGACAAATGCAAGGATTACTGTTTGAGGGCGTTTAGAAATTAATCCTTCACTATCCAGTTGACAGAAATAAAGATTTTCCGTTTGACAATCATTATACATCATTATATTTGGAAAATCAAACAGCATCATAGTATTAAAAATCAACAAAAAACATTACATGATTCCTCTTAATTACCATGGAGTAGTAAAAATGAAAAACAAATAACGGTAAAGAGACGTAAATGGAAAATATAAAAGGGAATAAAATTTGAGTATAAGATAATAATAATACATAAAATTCAAAATTAATGTTTTGTGGTATACTATACATTTTATAACTTTATTAAATTATATAAATCGTGGAATTGAAAAAATCTAGCTCCTTAAAATGTGAATTGAAATAGAAGGAGGCTCTATATAAAACTTATATTTAACTTTTTAATTAAACTTGCTATTTAACTTAAGTTTAATCTAATTTAATTTAAAACCTAACTATTTATTTGATAGTTGTGATTATGTGACTTGTGTGGATTATGGTTGATGACGATGGCACTGAAATGTATATTTGCCGGAGTTTGTCTTGGCATTGTCTGAGAATAATTTCAGGTATACAATAATTATGTTCATAAAAAGATGTTTGAATATTTATAAATCTTTAACAAAATTAATTTATTAAATCTTGATCGTTTTTATCAAAGGCAAATCAATTTTAAAATCTATTTTTAAAATTATTACCTCAATATTTTCGATTCTAAATTTCTTATTTCTTGGTAAAGAGACAACTTATTCGTTTAATTTTTTACTTCTCAGTGTGTGTTTTTTAGGCGATTTTCTTTTGGCGCATTGAGAGTAAAAATGTTATTGCACATGCGCAGCTTGCGCATTGTAGCGGAAATGCGTGTAGCGGAAAGCAGCATTTACCGAGAATGAGAGATCACGAAATGCGCGCGGATCCATTAAACTATTATGGGTCGACCACAATAAAAAGACCATTCCCAGCTTTTTCCGGTAAGAAGAAAGCGAGAGAAATTTGCCTGGCAAGCCCGTATTACAAGCCTTAATATGATATTCCAAACAAATTTATATTTTTAGTTTAAACAAGGTTATTTACTTACTAGAAAAACTTATTTTGTGCTCATTTTTTGCATCGTTACAACACACATATTTTTTGCACACTTCCTTTTGAATGCGGTGTAGCTATAAAAATTTATTCATTTGAAAATTATAAATTTATATTATTCCTGTAATATAAATAAAGTATTACCGACTATTTTGAATTGAATACCAATCAAAAAGCTGCTCGATTCAAAATCTCTGAATGATTGGTTATTTGATTGAGAATGCCAACTTTATTGAATTATTATTTTAGGTATATACTTAGAACCCTTGTAGGCCAAAAATCGGTAAAACATGAAAGTAGGTAGACATTTGGACTTTTTTGAAAATGCACAAGTTTTTAAATTCAATCTCTACGATAACCGGCGATAGATTTCTTCGAATTGTCGTGAGACGTCGATTCGAAGACATGTATCTCTTATTTTAGCTATGACAATCAAATAGAACATACAATTGTACTTGTTACAACTTGTTACAAATGTACCAACTCAAAAATAAATATTCATAATTAAACTACATTAAAGTGTTATCAATTATATGTTTCATCTCCCTAGACATCGTATTATTGTATTTATGTACATTTTTTACCAATAGCATCAATTATCAGAATCACACCATAGAAGTAGGCTTCTACCAAACGTACAAACTCCTCCAAATTTTTTTTCATTTTCATGTAGTATTCTCCGTACCAGCGTATTACAATATGTATTCAGTTTATTGATTCGAAGTATACCCGAGCTGGTGGATCTATGATTTATGAGCCCTATGAGACGACAGTACGATATTGCTCCAGTAAAAATATTTTGTCGCCCATTCTAACATCTTTCTTCGTAAATATAACTTCATAAGAAACGTGTTATTATATTTTACATGCATCAGAATAACTTCACGCCCAGAAAAACAATTTAATTTATTCTAAAATGGGGCGTTTTAGTTACTAAATATTAATAAAAATATACTAACCATCGTAGTCGGTTCTCTAAAATAGTCTTTGAATAATTAATTAATTTTAGGAAAAAATTACCGTATCAATTTAAAAAAATGTTTTTTACAGAAAATTTAAATATTTTTTATAATCATCGTATTCTTTTTTCTCATCTACCCACCCAAAGTTAATACTTAGAAGTATTAATTCACATCACTTTCTTTACGAATAAAGCTTACTTAGTACTTTTCATCCTATTATTAACAACGCATTGGGTATTAGGACATTTTTCACTACTTACTTTTTAAACCTTTTTCAACGTATGAAATATATATATATATATTTCATAATTCGAATTCGAATTCTGAATTTAGATTTTTCACACCTTCGTTAACGTATAATTTAATTCGTACTTATAACACAACCGTGTCTCCGCGCGTCCGCATAACAATGAATTATCTTTTTTTTTTTATTTAAGAGATTATTTTATTTTTTTAATAAAAAAATTTAAAAGACCCGGAATTTGTGTCGCATTCTTATTATTTTCAAACTAAGCTGTGCACCAGATATTAACATTTTTTGATATTCTGCTAGATAATATTAAAATTACGATTTTTTTCCAAAAATATATTTAAATAAAAGCCATGCTTCTTGTTCTTACTGCACGCCCTTACTGTCAGTGTTAAAAGTAACTAACACTATATATAATATATATTATTACTAGCATCTCACTTTTCTGTCCTAACTTGCGTATTTGTTTTTAATTTATTTACGTGTTAGTCTAATGAAATGCATTAATAAATCATTTAAACTCTCGTACATTTTGAAATACCCGAGTCATTTGTATAAACGACAACACGAAACAAACAAAAAAGGAAATAATTTCACGTGGTCGCGTATCAGGTTTACATACACGGAACCAGCCGCCGCATATTTCACTGTCTGTTAACTCGGCAGCCGCATAACTCACCCCGCGGGGGTGATTTCGATGAGGGCAGCCCCTTGTCTTACACCCTTGAAGCCTTCCTACCCTCCTCTTTCTGGAGCCACCTTCAGATCAATGGACCAATCAGATCAACCCTGATCTGTAGTAAATCAGTCAGTTTTGTTATCTCATGCCACTAAATCATTACAGATTTTGTAAGAAAAATTTTAATAAAAAAAATATTCCACTATTTGAATAAACATTCTAAAAATAATATCTTCTTATGCGGTTCATTAATGTAATGTAATTATTTTACTAAGACGTTAATGTGAAAGAAAATAGCTTTCTCGAATTAAATATAAATATTGTAATACTAACCATACGCCCGTGAAAAATCACGGTAATTTGGTGGGCGACCGTTCCGTGTTGCCTGAACCATTTCGTGATGCGCGCTGATTACGTGTCTTACTCTTATTATCTAAACTTGTAATTCCAGCTTCATTTCAGGAAGTTACGGATGTTACGGAAGATAGATAACGAAATAATTATATTCATATATAACGATAGTGAAACGAAGATAAATTTTCTGCAATAATATCAATGTAAATATGTGGTAACATTATTATTAGTAATAAAAAGAAAACACTTCGTATAAGCATTCGCTTGCCCCTGTCCAAAATACAGGATTTCTGCGGAGATTTCTTAAAGCAGTCATGTCCATCAGGCGAACGCGCGTAAAGTCTTTTATGTGTTTAAAAGGTTTTAAAAAAACTGATTACGATAAAAATAAACATAAAATTTTTCATGTAGCCCGTTTATTTATCTATGACAAACAATTATTATTTTTGAACAATAACATATAAAATAATATAATTACGGTAAATTCTTGATCACACATCACGCGGGCTACCGTTTGTTCAGGGGCAATCCTGACTACGTGTGTTAAAATGTGGGGCAAGCAGATGGAATAAACCACTGTTTTTTAATAGTCAACATATTTCGGGGTCGACAGTTCCTTCATCTGGACATAAATTAGAAGTTTAGATATGAACAAATACAAAAAATATATAAATAATTAATTTTTTTTGTGAACGGTTATATTTTAATTGTAATTTTAAGTATTCGTTGTATGGATACTTAAAGGATTATGGGACTGGTGGAGGGACCTGATGGAGGAACCATTGCCCCCGAAACATTTTGATTTTCTAATACAATGTTTTATTTTTTAAAAAAAAATACAGTAATCAATTTATGTTATACATATTCGAACCCCAAATACTTGGTAACCAGGCTATTGTCTTACTGCTGGGCCAAAAATATGCATAAAAATAAATTTAAATAAAATGTTGAGTCAAGTAGATTAAAGCGACGTTCATGCGTCAATATTTTAGGGATCAATTGGGGAACCAGAAAAATTGTTGATTTAAGATAATTTCAGTGAAAAAGTCTTTTTCCTCCTTTTTCCTCTTTTATGCATATTTTTTCAAATATTTATAACTAATTAATTGCATTTTAATGAAATCCTGAGATAAATTAATGGAATGTCAATTAAAAAATTTGATATCTCAAGATATTTGGTAAAACCATTTATTCTTCAATCATTTTTTCTTTTTGTCTGTTTTTGTAAATGATCTATAAGCTTTCTTATAAGTAAATATAAATTACCTAGTTTTAGCATTAAATAACTTACTATTTGAGGCTTTTTTGGTATTTATACCTCAAAACTGACAAAATTCGGGTTACGTAATTCTAGTTTTTAGCTCACGAATTAATATTTAACCCGCCATTATCAACTATGTGCCTCTTTATTAAATAAGACAAAATAATATCTGGAAATAACGTTTTTACATTACAGTATTTTTCAAATATATTTAACCTTTATTTCATTTTCATAACCTTACAGCCAACCTTTTCAATGTCTTATAGATCTCTTTGACGCTAGGGGGATATTAAAAAATATGCTTTATAATATATTTTATTTTATAAAATCTGTGTTACTGGCAGTCTTTAGAAAACCTATTAGTATGTTAATTTTTGTATTTTTCACGGATAATTTTTAAATTTTTATAAAAACGAAATTATTACTTATTAAATTTTTTTTTACCAAAGCAAAACTAGCGAGGAATAATAGATTTCCCAACACTAATGTTTGGAAGTGGAATCTGGAATCGGCAAAGAAAAAAAACAAAGCAACCTGAATGCAATTGTATGGTAATGTGGTCACTCAGGTGCATATAGGTGTGTACGACAGAGTAAAAAATGAATATCTATTGCACTAGGAAGGTCTGTATAGAGAATTGGAAGCAGAGAAGTGAAGTTTAAGTGTTGAAGTTAACGTGTAAGTGGAGAAAATACGTAAAGAAAATATGTGCGATATTCAAAATATAATTAATGGGGGCATCCATGAAAGTTGTGACATCATCAGATGATCCAGATATTGGAGAATGGCCGTGTTAAAAAATTTACAACAGAATAAAATGCATGAGAAGATGTATGAAAGTAAGAGAGGCATGAGTGGTATTCAAGAATAGAACTCCTGCGAAAAAACAGAGATCTGGTCAGTAAGATACCTATAGGTTTATATATGAAAAATGAATTTAAAAATTAATATAAATAAATATAGTAAAAAAATCGAAATTTTTGAATTAAACTGAAGATCTTTTAAAAAAATGTTAATATTTGTTTCAAGAACAATGAAACGTTATATTTTTGTAATATCATTAGCATCTTTTGACAGATTAATAATTGAAAGTCTTAAAAAAACTCTCTTATCTCGAAACATTGTTAATTTTATCTTGCCAAAAAACCATTTAAGAAAAAAAACTGCCAAGATTCCACTGCAAGATTGAGAGCTCTTATCAATGTCTGAATAAGACGCGGGATTTCGTCCCCATCGCGTTACCAACGCAACCCCGACCCCTTAAAAAATCTCTGAACGTCAGATTCCACCCCCAGCCGTACCAGGTACTACGTGGCGGCCTCCAGCTAATTTCTTACTTCAACAAGGGGAAGCGTAAAATTTCAAACTTTTCATAGGAGGCTAAGTATTTCATTGTGTGAGAATTCCGAAAAATAAAGGGATGGAACGTGATTGGCCTTAAGAATGCCCGCCTTAATCCCTCGGAAGAGGGATGTTTTTCCTGCCGTACAATTAAGCTATCCGACTGCAAGGATTCACTCTTTGGTGTGACAAAAATTAAAATAATGAATTATTATCTTAGTGTGATATAATTCAAATGCAAATTTTTATGAATTCTCTAACCTATTTTTTTATCTGCCATGTATTATAATCTTTAAACGTTATATTTGGTGTTCAATTAGAACATTGAAAAATATTATGTTTAAATATATGTAAGTGTTTTTTTTTAGTTTTGGATTAATCGGTAGAAGTAACTTGTAACGTAACCTGCCTGTACACCTAAGCTAAATACCTAACTATAAAGTTTAATAATATAAGTTTTACGAAAAGCCCAAAGCTTGAGACTTTAAGCTACCGAATTGAGCTTTATTACGACTTTTGTGACTTTTAAGCACACACTTTATGCTTTAAGCTACTAGATGAAAACTTAAGTCGAACTTAGAACTTCGGAAGTATGTTTACATGAAAGCTAATATTATTATTTTTTTGTTAAGAATTTATATTTTCAAAATTGGCCAGTCGTGATCTATCTAGTGGTTAGAAAAATTCCTCCTCCGTTGTGTCCATAGCTAGCCAAAATTCTTTTGATACGTGGTGAGATTCGTATTCTTATTAACGCGACTAGACTAATATAGAACGAATTCTTACCTAACTATGGAAATAACAAACGCACGTAACTAATCCGTACTCGTAAATAACATAACGGATTTATTTATTAAAGATGATAGATCGCCTAACCGTTATCGACTCGAAATCCACGTACAATCTTCAAACACTTATAGACGAAATGCCAGAGACATAAAACATATTTCCGAAATTACTTTGGCCCTTCTAGAAACCGTTCCAGAATTCTACAGTTTCGCCTATATGAGCGATAGCCGATATCGTCCACGTCCTGAGTCGGCCTAAAAGCCAACTATATGCGGCGTAGCTGAGGAATAAACGCTAGTAGCAAAACTTCCTTACATAGTACAGTCATAACTATAATACCACCGGGTTTAAAATACTGAAATATAAAACAATACAATCGTTGCCAAGTTAACGGCATACGCTAAAGATTCCGCCCGCCTTGATTATCAATACCTCATAATAGCAGCTTAGAACAGTGTTAGCACAACCACATGCGGCACCCATTTATGACAGATTTACAAGATATAATAGCATACGTTATATTCAAAAACACAAGTAAGAAACCTACCAATAGCGCGTCCCACGTTGTCCGATCTGCTCAATCTGTTCATAGTACATAGTGGGGGAAGACAAACATATTTATAACAAATAGGCGCAACAGGGGATCAGGGCAAGCTTTGTCTGACATTATCACAGCCCGAGATTCTAAGGGAATGGAAGATACAGTTTTGTAAGTGAAATTTAAGAAGTGTCTAACCACTTCTGTTCAAACGTGGATTCTAGATGCCCCCCCCCCTGTAGGGGGGAGGGGGACGCGGCCCCAGAGCATCGCCGCATCCAGTGGTTAACTCCTGTTTAGACATAACCTCCCACACTAAGCTGCAGACCAAGATCAAGCCGAGACTCTATTGCTCCTGCTGGAATCCTCCGAAGTCCTCGCTTCCCGGCGACAAACATATCAGGAAGAAATCCCGCGTCTGATATTAAGGTTTGTATATTGTCCCGCGGGGCAGTCAAATTGACTGGTGTATAATGATGAGGATCCCACGTTGCGGCTACATGAGCCGGATTATTATGATGTTTACTGCTGATTAAAGGGCTGAATGAACTAACTGGGTGACTGGAAAAGACTCGTCCTTGAGCGCGTCAGTCAGAGCCATGTTAGCATCGCCAATTATAGTTGATGTGATTGATCCCACGGTGTAGTCTTATTGACTAGAGATATTAAATGATGGTAAAACAGCATGATTATTACAGTTGATTGTGTAATTCCTGATATGTTTCTCGCTGGCCGGGAAGGGAGAACCCCGAAGGTCTCTGTATACAGCAAGTTAGAAAAGGTGGTGAATGATGAGAATGATGGTGTTAGTAATGCCATCGCGCTCCTGAATGCGGTCCCGATCATAAAAGTTGATTGTTAAACTGCTGACAGATCTCGTTCATTAAAGCGGTCCCGAGCATAAGTATTGATTGTCGAACTGCTACCTGCATCTTATAATTTCTCGTTCATGAGGAACGTCCTATCTCGTCCTTGAGTACGGAGTTATTACATTCACATACATTCATAACCAGAGCCCGAGCTCGTCGCACCAAGGGGCCTGAAAAGACGTGAGAGGTTCTTCCCCTTGGATCTTTGAGGGTCGCCGCTCCAGGACCTTCAGACTATCCTGTAATTCTTGGCTTTAAAACCCTGTCTTAACCGGGTAGATACAGTTAAGATGGCCCTACCTAGTCCCAAATCTAAGATGTCTCTCTAACTCTAATCAGTCTCCATAGCCGAGAACGCGCGCTCCGACATTCGACCCTGTCTTGCCACGCGAGTAGATCTCCCTTCGTCTTCATCATAATCGAAATTCAGCCTCTCCAGATCACGGGGCGTAAAAGACGCAACGGCCTCTCGCCCCCCGACCAGAGGAGACGAACTCCCCATTCGGTTCACGTTCATTATCCCATTTATAATCCCCGCGTGCCTAACCTTAAGAGTCTAGCGCCGTTGATAAGATCGCATTATGCTACGTTGGAAGTTAATATTGCACAACCGGACGAAATGCCTATTTCCCGCGATCCTATTCAATTTGTAAAACGCAATAATATGTATTTATATATGTTAGTAAAACGTTTGAAATGCAGAATGCACGTATGATGACCTCGCTTCTATCCTAAATAATTAGATTCTATCCTAGATAATTAAGATATAATTCCGACGTTACGTCCCGACATCAGTACTAATTTGTTACCGCGTCCGTTACCGTCGGGCTCTGAACCCACGTAATGAAATGAATAGTGATTATGTGACCATGACAAATTATGTAGCACGAACATTCCATTTGATACACATAAGAAAATAAAGAATAAATAATATTAAAGGTTCTTATCTTATTTCTGTAGTTGGTCTGCTTCTGAGATGGCATCCTGATCCGAAGTAATATAACGGGTCCTCTCCAAAATTGAGCAATTACCAGCGCCTGTGTAGCCCTTCATTTCCCTTGTATATATATTTTAATATCAGCGCCTGTAAAACTGTATTAGATCCTAGAAACAAGAAAACTATTCCCTCTACGCCGAGCACATACAGAACATAAACCCCTTCAATCTAGTTCATCCACGGTTATGCAAAAAGGCGAAAGAATAGTAATAGTAAAAGGTCCTTAACTGACAGAAGTTGAAGTTCTCTGCAAACTGCCCATATCCTCTAGTGGCGCCTGTGTTTTCCAATAACAACTTTCCAGTCATGTATTTAACATAACGTCCTCCTTGTGTGTATGTGTGCTTCAATATCTGTCATCCAGTTAATGATTCCCAAAATAGTGTTTTCCTTGTATATATATTTAAATATCAGCACCTGTGAAACTGTATAGGATCCTAGAAACAAAAGGACTATTCCCTCTACGCCGAGCACATTCAGGACATAAATCCCTTCAAACTAGTTCATCTACGCCGTACAGTGATATCACATGCAGACATAAACAATATAATTACAAGTATGCTTGCGCCCTCCCCCACCTTGGTGGAAATATTCGCATTCGTATTCACCGAATAGTAGGCGTAACATTCGTATTCGTGAAGGTAGTATTCGTTGCATCAAGGTAATTATATTTACAATTATGTTTAAGTTCCCCCACTTTGGTGGGAATATTCGCATTCGTATTCACCGAATAGTAGGCCTGACATTCGTATTCGTGAAAGTAGTATTCGTTGCATCAAGGTTATTATATTTACAAGTATGTTCAAGTTCCCCCACCTTAGTGGAAATACTCGCACTCGCATTCACCGAATAGTAGGCCTGACATTCGTATTCGTAAAAGTAGTATTCGTTGCATCAAGGTAATTATATTTACAAGTATGTTTAAGTTCCCCACCTTGGTGGGAATATTCGCATTCGTATTCACCGAATAGTAGGCCTGACATTCGTATTTGTAAAAGTAGTATTCGTTGCATCAAGGTAATTATATTTACAAGTATGTTTAAGTTCCCCCACCTTGGTGGGAATATTCGCATTCGCATTCACCGAATAGTAGGCCTGACATTCGTATTCATGAAAGTAGTATTCGTTGCATCACTCTCAATAATAAAATCATATAGATAAATAATTACGGTAACTCATAAAAATATGATGTAACTTATATTAAACGAATAAAACAAAATCTGTCATATAAGTAAATAACGTGATTACGGAAGACCAAAGGTTAACTACCCCTGAACAAACCGCGAACTGCCCACAATAATGGAAAATGTTGTAGAAAACATTTCAAATATCTAATATTGAATGAATAAAACAATGTCATATGAATAACTATCACGGCTACGGAAGACCGAAGGTTAACTACCCCTGATCTAACCGCAAACGACCCACAATAATGGAATATGTTGTAGAAAACATTTCAAATATCTAATATTGAATGAATAAAAACAATGTCATATGAATAACTATCACGGCTACGGAAGACCGAAGGTCAACTACCCCTGATCTAACCGCAAACGACCCACAATAATGGAATATGTTGTAAAAAACATTTCAAATATCTAATATTGAATGAATAAAAACAATGTCATATGAATAACTATCGCGGCTACGGAAGACCGAAGGTCAACTACCCCTGATCTAACCGCAAACGACCCACAATAATGGAATATGTTGTAAAAAAAACATTTCAAATATCTAATATTGAATGAATAAAACCAATGTCATATGAATAACTATCGCGATTACGGAAGACCGAAGGTTAACCACCCCTGAACAAACCCTTCCCCATAAATACGTACGTCTGACAATCACTATAAAATGCACCATGTATCATTAAAAAGTCGTAGCAATATATCGAAAGATAATTATTATTACAGTCATGTTTGAGTTCGATAGATGGCGGTAGTAAAACAATTTTTATTCATACGCCAGGCCGACCTGTATAATTCTTGCATTCGAAGCAGAAAACCCTTTCTAGAATTAATAAATGCGGCTTAATCTAAATAGATACAATATATACAATTCGAAATACGTCTTTATAAGAACTTGATAGGAACAAATCGTGTTTAAACGATTGCCTAATGATACGCAATACAAACATGTAACGAGTTCAAATAAACCACACATCCATGTTTTAATAAAATAAATATAAAATCCAGATGCATTTTGAAAATATATTATTTGGAGGAAATTTCTCGTACGATTTGAATTTATATCACGCTTACAATCGTGATATCAAAAACACAAAATTAAATTCTCGTACTAATTGAAACAAGATCAGACAAGCAACCGCGACATTGAATACGCACAACTGCCCCGAATCTCAAGTCCCAAATTACATAAGTATTATGAAATATCACAAGCCGCAAAATTACGATTTATTTTATATTAGATCCGATGCGCGCTTAGTTATAATAGAATACACATAAAAGGCAATAGAAATAATTAATATTGGAAATGCTTATCTGTTCACTGTTCCAAATCTCCTTTGAATTATTACCAAACTCCGGCCTTTTCCTCGGTCCAGTTAAACTATCTTCCTTATTTCGGACTCTCTTCGACAAGGCCTCGGCCGACCTCTAAGCTGAAAACTCAAGTGCCGCTCTCCAATTTGTATCGCTAAAAACTAGTCCCTATCTCCCGCCATTTTTGATTCCAACTTGCGTGTAAAAGTCAAAGTCTAACTCTCAGAACCATTCTCATTGGTCAGATTCACGGCGAACGCCCGCGCCTTGTGATTCGTCCGATTCAGTTAAAATAAAGGTAAAGCACGCTTCACACGCGCGGCATATCTCTACGTTTCACGAACAATACAGGCTCGTCCGCACCTACTTACCTGGAAAACATATAATCACATAATATTTAACGGGTTGTGAAGCTTCTCTTTATTATGAGCTTTTAGCAGATAGATATTTTCGTATAATTTTTCAGCAATGTCTATTTGAATAGGCCAATATCGTTACAAACTCAATTTTCATCGGAGGATAACATCCTGTAAACATTACCAAAAGGATTTGGCTGATGTTATAAAAATTCGGATGGACATTTTTGTAGTGTTGATAATAAATTTTAGATTGACTGTGATAATAAAATAATATTATTTTAATTTGAGTGTCACCCTACCGTATGGTAATTATATTTAAAATATTTTTAATACATCCTTTACATAATATGTGAGATCTTGCCTTTAATAATATTTACATGTCTAACAGTTGAAAAGAAAACGAGAATTGATTATAGATAACTTAATTTAACCAACGTCAAACATATATTTTTAAAGGTTAATCAATTTTAAAGGTAATAATCATTTTTAATATTTGTTCTTATCTTCCAGCCACAATATCAATCCAAATTTTTCAAAATAATGTATGTAAAAAAGATATGTACCCATATGATTATTGCTTCAGATAAATAAATAAATATTTTATTAATTTATTTACTAAATAATTTATTATTTCCGATGAACCGAAAGCAAAAACAATAAACTCAAGTACATTTTTAGAATACACAACATATTAATCCTACTTACTTCCTTCAAAACATATTGAAAACATTTAAAACGTGAAGCTTTTGAACTTTTAGGCGAGAATCGATCTCGCTTTTTGGTGGCATGCCAAGGTTTCTGTTTACGGTCTCAAACATACATATTTTTTTTACACAGATGTATATCTGTTTCCAATAATAAATTAAAAAAACAGCGTTTTTTATAATATGACGGGTATAAAAGCAAAGGCAGTACTATCCCATTTAGGCCGTCCCGAGATAAATACAAAAAACCTGTAACTACTCCTGTTATTGTTATTGGAAATAATTTTTCAAAAACAACTGCCACCTTTGTTTACATTCATTTAAGTACGTGTAGTGATGCGGTTTTTATAATTACATAGAGGTACATTGAGATTTGTTCAAGCGCGAGAATCGTTCATTAGCGGGAATTCGAATATTGACGAGATGCTGGAGATTGGTTGGCAAATGTAGGAGAAAACAGAAACGAAGATCGCAGAATAAATGTAGACCACGAATAAGATGAAAATTTTACCTTTGAGATGATGGATGCTGATGTAAGGGAAGAAAATGCCTCTTTCTTCGATATTCCTGGTCCAACTGCAGACACAAACTCCGTCGTTTGCCGAATTGATCACTGAACGACACAATCCACGGCTGCGGTTTATTTCAAATATAAATGCTTATATTTGTTATATATAATAAATATAAGCATTTATATTAAAAAATAAATACAAATGCTTATATTTATTATATATAATAAATATAAATGTTGTGCGGGTTTACAAGATGATTTAATAGATGCGGTATTACCAAGTAGTTTCTTTATTCACGCGAAAAAATAATTGAGAAGAGATTGGCACGACTTTAGGAATAATTTGAATTATATGCGGTTGAGTTATAAGGAAGACAGATGTCGCTAGGAGTATTAAAATGGGAAGGTAGACGGATTGGAAATTAATTAGAGATAAAAAGGATTATGAGGACAGGATTGGTGGATCTCCATCTTACCGAAGTCCAATCTAGCCACAACCACCGCCTCTATTCCTCCAGATTTATCACTGGCCAAACCAACATGTGTAAATAAATTTGTGCCTTTTAAATATATAGATATTGCCGTGTTTCTTGCTTTTTCTATTATAACTATTGGATATTGCTTTCTTAGCTACGGTGTTTCAGTCTCAAATCGAAATCAACTCTCTTTGCGTATACAGCAGCCATTTTGTCACATAGTACGTTTTGGGAGTTCATTGGTTGAAGGGGATATTGCTACCTTTCCTTTTTACACCACGAGGATATTTCTATTTTTGCTTTTTTTTAATATAATGTTTTGGAAACATGATTTTGAAAAGCCTAGAACTATATTTTCAATAAAATCTCTAATTCCATACAAAACATTATTTTAATTTTTTGGACATTGCTGCCTCCGCTTTTGTACCACTCATATACTTAAATGTTAACTTTGACTAAATCCAATTTTGTGGGTCGCGCATAATTTCCATTATCTCAAACAGTTGTGCGCTTAACGCTTTGTTAGGCCCACGTAAAATATATATTTTTATGATAAAATAAGATCATACAATTGTTAAGAAAATGCCAGAAACAGGCAGAAAGTATACGGGGGAGACTGAAAAATTTATTGTCATTATTAGGGATTGGGCGGGTACGCGTGTGATACTGACACGAAGGAACCGTTTGAAGAAATATTTTCCTCTTTATGGTTTATTTTATTGTTTTCCACATATCTGCTTGAAACCTCACTCCATCACGAGAAACTACAAATTGTCTGGTCTTCAAAGATATAATTTTCCAACGTCTCTGCCTATTTTACGAGTGTATTTTTATTATTATTTATGAAATAACTCACGTTTTATTGTTTCCAGCGATACGACATAAATGTATTTATTTTATTAGAAAGTTATTTGTCTTAGTTTCTTTTCGGCGAGGTGCCGTCAATATTTAAGACAGAAAGCATAGGCACTGTAGGTATAATATCATAATAAATTCATCTGAAATTCTAGCTAACATTTCGTTTCACCCACGAGGAAAGTGTATTTATATTTTATCTCAGAGCTGTATCAGTGAGGGTGGGTCGCACTTTCTGCTACTGTTTTGCGCAAAGTTCGACCACGGCGCTAGAACTTTTGTGTCAAAATTATATGACACAAAAATGTATTAAAAATGTAAAGCAAAAAATAGCCCGTAAATTCAATTCGTTACAACTATACAATACGTAGTGCTTCGTGCCTCGCTGCCGTACAAAAATACGTGTATTTTTTGGGCAAACAAAATGCCCGTGTGATTACCATAATGTGGAAAAACATCGCGACCCATCCCTTCCGTAACGCGCATATGAGTTTTTGTCATCATTCCGCGTTATTCCCCTACAGCAGTGGTAGATTTTTTCCCTACCTTCAGCCATTACGTTGGCAACCCCGTCCGCAAATGTCTACCCCTAAATTCACCCCGCAGTCCATTGCTTTGCCGCACAAAGCGCAAAGACGATTTTCCTCGCGTCCTGCGTGGCACAGCTATCTCGGCAGCAAAGAGAGGCAAACAAAACATATTACAAAGCATTAGAAGTGGTTTACATGTTACGTAAAGGTTTTCCGTCAGGTGTTATGAAACTTAATTAACAGACTTCTTCTTCAAAAACAGAAAAATAACTTTGTAGTGAGAGTATTAATATAATTAATAACAAAATAAAATAAATTATTTTTAAGACATTTAAGAATAAATTAAATACTTTGTTTTAAACCACTTTATCGCCATATATTTGTCAACTGGTTTCGGTTGGACTCAACCTTCTACAGGACAATTATAATATAGACTGTCTATATTATAATTGTCCTGAAGAAGATTGAGTCCAACCGAAACTAGTTGACAAATATATAGCGATAAAGTGGTTTAAAACATAGTATTTAATTTATTCTTAAATTTCTTATAATGTCAAGCCACAAAGTGTTTTCTTGCTTTGAAAAATTGAAATATTTATATTAATTATATTAATTAACAGAGTTTAAAAATGTGTAAATCAACATGCTTTTTGATAATTTTATAATTCATAATTAATTGACTAGCGACCGGGCCCGGCTTTGCCCGGTATGATTTAAACTCGTCACATCTTCAAAGATATTTAATTTAATCAATGATTTAGTATAACGGACAAATCTGGTCGGTGGTAAATGCTTAATGTTAATAAAATATTTAATTTAATAAGGATTAATACTGAATTGGTCAAAATTGCTGAATGTTAGCAATTATATCTCAGTTATACATTTGATGAAATTTTATAGACAAAAATGGATGGTGTACGTTATCCTTAAAAGATAGATAAACGTTACCATTAACTTTTTTGGAGATAATTTAATTTTACACAATTCTTTTAAACACGATTTTTTGTACTCTGATGGATTAGGCAGCGTTTCCATGAGAGCTCTTTAGGGGCAATTCTTTTCCTGACTTAATTCACTAATACCGTTAATGCTCAGCTCCTATATATGCTAGGACAATTTTTAATACACTTTAATCTTTCTGGAAAAATGCAAATTATAAAGTTCTGAATTTTGTAAGTTTAATTGTTTTACCGCAACCTATTTTGGAACAACGACTATTTCTTCGTCAAATACCGTATCGACTTCTTAGTTGCTTAGTATCAATGGCGTGACTAAAATTTTTTTTTGTCTTTGATTCTGCTTTTAGGCGGCCCTCGTAGTCCATCGGGAAAGACGCTAGTTTCCCAACCGATTTGGGTTCGATTTCCGGTAAGGTCACAATTAATCTGTGTTATTTACTCAAGCCCGGATGTTTTGTGATATTTTTTTGCTTCTGTAATTGGGCCTCTTGGCCTGTAGAAGCATAAAATAAGATAAAGATATATTTAACCCATTTATTCTAGTTGAATTGGGTGCTAGTCGCAAAGGTAGCTCCCTACCCTACGCTATGTCGGTTACATGGGGCCACTGATATTTCCATATTTTTTCACAAAATCTCTTCATATGCCCTGCCCATGTTCTTATGGGTATTTCTGTAGGCCTACTTCTCTGTTCTTATCTGTTCTTATTTTAGATTTTGTTTTACTTGTATTATCTTTAATTCTCATTTGTTTTAATGTTTTAAAGATAGCCCAGTTAATACTAAGTTGTTATTCTATGTATATTCCAACTAACTAACTAGCTAATAAACGAAATGTGGTATGAGTACATTAATTTTATTTTGTGTGTACCAGGTTTTAAATAAAAGTCACCCAGATTATACTATTTTGTATCATTTATTACTTACTTATTTTTTTGACTACGATTTCATTATTTTTTTTAATTTAATTTATTTCATCACTTTTTTCTTGATTCTTGAACAATAATGGACTACTACCAAATACCACAAACATACTTTAATTATTTCTTATACCGGTCCTATACCTAATATAATTTAATCTCTCACCCTCATTTAAATAATGAGAAAAATAATAATATTCTACAAAGAAAAAGCTTCCCCAATCGCTTTGGAGCAATTAGGAGCACTTCACTTCAGAGATGAGTATTCTATCAATGGGGTTTAGATCGTGTGTCTAAATAAACGGATTATTCCATCAAAACCGTACTTAAGCCCTTACAAAAAAGCGTAATTACAAAAGGGTGAAGCTGCGGCTCTCCGTCTTGTCAGATCGCCTACGTGATTGTTATCCTTTTTCATAAACACACATACCTGGCGTCTGGGCGGTGGTGGGAATTTGTTCTTATTAAAACACCGGTTCGGGGTCCGTAAAGCTTCACCGGATTACGATATTACGCCGGAATTTATCCCAGTCCCTTTGCCTATTTTTCTATATAAAACCAAAGATAAATGCTTTTTTATGCGTGTGTTTCCTTTGGAGAGTAAACGGTTTAGCGGGTTGCGGTATGGGGGAGTCTTTTGTTGCGACTCGTGTACCTACAAGTTTTCGTATTTCGATTTCTTTTAGGTTAGCGTGTTCTGTCTTCCAAATTCAATTTCGTTTGAGTCTTCAGTTAAAGATTTTTATAATTCATGAAGTTTATTTAATATGTTCATTTTTTTATTTAATCACATGCAATATACAATTTGGGTTGTACTATGTATATTTCATTTAAAAGATTTTCGAACTCGTTTCAACATTCTTTTTTACAATAAAAATAGAAAAATCACGGATAAATTTTGTTAAAAATAAATATCGTATTCCGAGTATAAAATTGTAGGAATTTTAACTAAATCCAATTAGTCCAGGGGACTAGGACATAGGGAAAATCGGATATATTTAAGACACATTTCCTCTCCAGTTAAAGAATTTCGATTTCGAATCGCGATTTATTTCCTAAACCATTATAATTTATAAGAGTAGATATTTAGATTGACCGTTTCATAATTGTTTCCAAATTTGAATTTTTTATGCAAGTCCAACCCAAACCTGGAACCAAAATGCAAACCGGGAAATATCAGTTAGTTCATGTCTATGTATATATTTTGATGGTCTGTTTTATAAGCCTATGCTATAAATTAAGCAACATATCGTCGCTGTATATATATTTAATCGTATGTGACGTTTTAGTACATTTGAGATAAACGAATAATACTGATAGATTTTTAAAAATATATATTTTAAATAATTACTAGGCAGACTTTCCAGATGAATGGCAAAGTTTTTTTAGTATATCTCTATTATTTATACGAAAAATTCACAAATTGATTCGTTCATCTCAGAATGTACTAAACGGCACATAGGATTTATTATATAGGTACTAGCTGTTCGTACCCGGCATTGCACGGGTTAAGGATTAAGTTAAAAATAAATTTGTGGGGAGAAACAAAGGTTCCATTGTTTTGCAAAGCCTCTAATTAAAACAATATTTTCATATAATCAACGCTGGGGAGGATAGGATGTCTAGGGAAGAAATATGGATTATTTTTCCATCGGGAATAGTAGTAGTAGGGAATGTAGATTTGTACAGAAAATATATTGGGGGAGGGGATGGATTAGAGGGGGAAGGGGAAATGTCATCTATAGTAACCGACATCTCCTAAATAATAAGTTTGCAAATTTTGAGTCCGATCGGTCGAATGGTACAGATTTGCATCGAAAATATATCATAGGTAGGGGAAGAGATAAAAGGGTAGAAGGGAGAAATGTCGGCTTTGTAACCCGCTATATCCTAAAGAATAAGTTTCCAAATTTTGAGTTCGATCGGTCGAACGGTACAGATTTGCATTGAAAATACATCAAGGGAGGGGAAGGTGTAAAAGGGGAGAGAAGAAATGTCGGCTTTGTAACCCGCTACATCCTAAAGAATAAGTTTCCAAATTTTGAGTTAGATCGGTCGAACGGTACAGATTTGCATTGAAAATACATCAAGGGATGGGAAGAGGTAAAAGGGAAGGGAAGAAATGTGGCCTATGTTACCTTTTGGCCCCTAACGCATAAGTATGCAAAATTTGAGTCGAATCGGACAAACACTGTATATTTGTATTGAGAACAGGCATACAGACATTGAGTTTTACATGTATAGATATATGGTTCAATCATTTTATTTAAGCAAAGACAACCAAATCTAATAAAAAAATTGAATTCGGAAAATGTTAGGTACCTGTATCCAAATATTGAAAGGGTAGATACCAGCGCTTTTTTTTAAAATAATTTGTGTGAATTCGAATGGAACGCTGTGACAAAATTTTAAAGATATAGTTGAAGAACTTTAGGAGACATAAGATTTTGGACAATCGATTATTTATATTTTTATTTATATAAATAAATAGTAGGTATATATAAATAAAGTAAGTATATAAAAACATTTTCGTATTCAAATGCAACGTCGTGCCAAAATTTCAAAGCAATCGGTGAAGAACTTTCAGAGATTAGCGATTTCTTGCAAACGAACATTTACATTTTTATTTATATTTATATAGATACAGAGACGACATGTACAATGAATTCATGTATCACTAAATCTATCAAAGTATTGAGAAAATTCTGCTTTTTATACCATAATTAAATATTTTTACATTTCACGAATCCTTTTTAACACTTATTGCCCTCGGATTGTGATTGTGGGAGACGAAATGAAACACTCAAAACTGTTTTTACTCTTCACAAAATTCACTGACGATTCGCATTAAATCTCGCACTACTCACATTAAATTTAAATTATTTAATAATTTATTTTTTATAATTATTATCAATTGGACTTTTGAAATATTATACAAAGTTCATCAATTGTATATATACTTGACGTAAAACATTTTTTTAAATAATAAACCATACTAAGCAAAAAAATAAAACATTTAAAAAACATAACAATCATAAAAACAAAGTCTCTGGAAAATCTGATAAATCTAGTATCGCTCTAATCTCTATTGAATACTTTCAGAACTTAGATACTCAAGTATCTGCTCACTGACCGATTTTAATTGGAAATGCCCACCGCTTACGCTGGTTTAACTTTTATGGTTTGCCTTCGCTTGTCAAAACGCAAAATGTCGCAGTATAGAAAACGTTATTCCGGAAACGTTCTGATATTTTCTAGTGACTTCGAATTTTTTCCTAATTCTGCTATGTTGTTCGGAAGACTTCGATTATGTATAGTTGCTGATGTTTTAGAATCTGGTAAAAATATTTTTTTTTTGTTTTTCAGAATAAACTTGCATCCACATTAACAAACTTAAAATGTTTGTCCCAACACGGACGTAGCCTATTGAGGTTGGCATAATGAATACAGTTATAATTAATGTTAAATCAATAAACGAGTAGCTTGTTGGTCTTGTGGTTAGGACACTCGCCTCGTGATCCAAAGGTCACGGGTTCGAATCTCAGCCCAGACTAGCAAGTTAGTCCTATTTTCATAGCACAAGCGTTTAGCTTAGTTTGAAAATAGTAAGAATATTGATGTGACACGTATTCCGTGTTCGCATCTCTATTTAAAAAAAAAAAAAAAAAAAAAAAAAAAAAAAAAAAAAAAAAAAAAAAAAAAAAAAAAAAAAAAAAAAAAAAATTAGATTTTTTTACAGTGACGTTAATTTTGTATCGTTCTTGTATAGTTAAAAAAAACTTTTATGTTAAAAAAGGATGTGATCATGATAATTATTTCAATCAAATAACATTACTCTACGACATTCTACTCTCTCCGCTTCCAGTATGTGAGTTCGTATAAAATACTACGTTTAGACAACAGATGGCGGATATCCCTTCAAACTTCCTGAAATTCATTCAGATATGCATATCGTACCATGTCCGGTAAAAAACAGAGGGATTTCAAAATTTATTCGTTTCCGTTTTTTGAAGTCAAGAACGAAAATGAATAGTGTTGTAAAAAATTAACTTGTTTCGTGATAAAATAAAAGGTGTTTTATTTTCTCATTCACACTATAATCATAAAGTATTGAACCTTTGGTCGGTAGAGACATGATCATTCATCCACACTATACTTACTCTAATCTCCTTGAAAGTAGTCGCCTTAGTAAAGCACATACTTTTCCCATTGGTCCCGCCATTATTGGAAACAATATTTTCGAATTATTTTCAACTGGGTCGCCGCGTTTCACATAATTCATTCTCTTGCTTTAGATTGCATCCCTATAAATGGCATTTTTTACTTGGGAAATAGCCAAAAATCACACGGAGCCATGTCGGGAGAGTGAAGAGCTTGAAAAACTACAGTTATGCTATTTTTGGCCAAGAAATCTAAATTAGATGTGGACATTCATTTAAAGCCTTTATCCTCAGTTAAATTTGCATGTAATGAATGCTTAGCCTCACTTTGTTCTTAAATTTTCTGACTGTTATATTACTATCCTCCATAATCAAAGTCTCACTTGGCCAGTCAATTTTTTTATGCTTGTTGAGCACATGTATGAATGTCCTCTATACATCTCCACCAATGAACACCTCCCGTACTTCATTTCTTGGGCGGGAAAAAAACTTCGATATTTTTTCAATACACCACGCTAGTAGGTTTATAAGTTTTGAAGTACTCTTTTTAATTAATCAAGAAAATATTACAAAATTTTCGGAGTTTCCTTACTAAAATTATGCAAAAAAATATCTAAAATATGATTGATTATGAACAGCGAATCATGAATCAAAGTAACACGGTAGTACGTAACTGTAGCGTGATCATGATAAATTTATTCCAAGATATCTTACAATCTTAAAAACATAGTATAATATTTTTAACTCAATAGTTACGATGATAATAATATCAGACTTTCCTGAAAAAGGAAAAATTATTGTTTAGATTTTTTATTGTTTTTAATTCAGTTAACTTTAAGGCAATTTCAAAAAGATTTTTACTGCTGATTATATACTTCATTCAATAAATATTTATTTATTTCAAAGGTAAATATCTTTTATAATATAATATTACTTATTATTAGATAGCACAGCGTACTTAAATAATGTAATGAGATACTAGAATCCGAGTAAAATACGAACACAAAAATTCGAGCATAAAATATAAAAATTACTTAAGATTGCTCTAGAATTTCAGGATTATGTACATCATTCGGGAGACGCCTGGAACAGCCCGGAAACGACAGGAACCTTCTTGAAAATATATAAAGAATGTTCTCGAGTATTCTAAAAACCAATGTGTTTCGTATAAATAGCTGAGCCAGTGCCGCGGCGATTCAATGCTGTTTTGACGTTTTTACCGGTGTGATATAAGTGATAAACGTATTGATCGGTGTTACTAACGCGTGTATGATACCAGTGACGCACAGATTAATTAAAGCGAAATATCGGGTAACTACTAACCGATAAGTGAGCGATTTAAATAACGTGCGATAGCTGAATTAAACGGAATATTTTAACAAGCGATAATATAGTATTCATAGATGAGTGATAAATTGCAAAATAGTGTGAATTTGAGAATGACTTTTTATTAATTATAATAATCAAATAAGTATATGAACAATAAATGCTTCAAAGAAATAATATGTGCTGATTATGCATGCGCATTAATTACCTTATATTAAAAGTCTATTAATGAAAGAGAATCTTTGATAAATACTTTTTTGCTTTTGTCACAATGCGGTAAGGTTTTGTGAATGGATATTTCTAAACGTTACATGAAATAAATGAATGGTAAGAGGTCCTAATTATCATAAGGAATTATTTTATTAAAAAATATTTAATTTGCTATTATGCGTATATTAATACCAGTCTTATTCTTAGGTAGCCAGTTACTTTTCTGATGTGAGCACTGGCCTAGTAAGCGTTTTGTACGCCAATATCTTGGTGTTTCTGGACAGCAGTCTGGATTTTATATGCTTTTGTAGGCGGAAAAAACAGTGATTTGCTCTCACTATGCGCTTCTGGATCTCCTCTATAGTATTATTTTTGTTTGTTATCAGGGAGCCAAGGTATGTAAATCTTGGTACCGTTCCAAAATTTTGACTTTACATGATAGAATTGGGATTTGTTAAGTGCACCCTACGGCCATGTATTTGGTCTTCTGCTGGTTTACTATGATACCTACATTTTTTGCAGAACTTTCAATATTTATGAAGGCATTACGTAAAGCATCGGGAGTTTTTCCTCCTAAAAGTACTCCATATATAATTGAAATAACATTTCTTTATGTATACATACTTTTTAACGATAAACGATATTGCATTTCAATATTATATAGAGAGTTTTTTATTGGTGACAATTAATTTTACTTAAGAGAAAACTTTCCAAAGAACAGAACTCAACTAAATTTTGTTGTCTATCCGTCCATCTGTCTGCTCTTCGAACTGTTTGTCTGTCTGTCTGTTCCCGTAACTTCGTGTAATGTCCGCAATTTCGTTCGAATTTACGGTTAAAAAAACAAATGAGATGGGGCTTGAACCCCAGGCAACCAAACCCAAACCGGCCGCATCATGCATATTGCTACGGCCGCTTCTCCGTGGACTACCAAAAAAATAGTTTAAATGTATACTAGGACCTAGCAAAGACGTGAACCAATGTTCTGTAATTTTTGACGGATTACAGATAGTGACAATTTTTGAAAATACAATTACACAGTAAATGAACTTTTTTGGAAATAAAAGTATTTGGAATGAAGCAATATAAGAAAGTCATGTACATGTACAAAGCTATTCTTAGCTTCGAGGCTCAATATGGCTGACCCATATGGCTACCGTTACGCCATCAAATCGACACCCGCGAAAATGTCTTGTAGTTTTCTACGTATCTACCTACACGGTCCACGTAATATGAAGTCTCTCATCTTTTTCAAATCTATACGGTTCCGGAAATAGCCTTTCGAATTTCCTCTTAGTATTGCCATATTTGTCCAATTGGAACGCAGCATTTCCTCTATGTATTTATGAATAAAAAACAAGACGAAAAATAAATTGAGGCTTCCACGCAGGAGAAACTGATACAGACTGAAGTGTTCTTATGAAGTTAAGTATCTTCTAGGGAGAAACTGTGAATAAATAGTAAAAATATTGATTATTTTGATCCAAAAAATATCAGAATTATATATTAGTTAATTCATATTAAGATTTTAATAATAGCTAGCTTTAACCTGACGGTACTTTTTCATGTCAGTTGCTAAGGAATAAGTATTTATTTATTTTATTAATAAAAAAATTGAAAAAAAAAATTTGAAAGCAAAAAATTAAAAAAAAAAATGTCGAAAAAAAATTTTGTAAAAATATAATTTCAAAAAAAAATTTATTTCGTATTAAAAAAAGTCAGAAAAAAATATACAGATGTAACGGACGTTACACGAAGTTACGGGGTCAGATAGACGGACAAAAAAAAAATGTAATTGTTATAATTGGGATTACATATTTTCTTTGATATAGATGTAAAAATACTTTGATATATAAATATTGTATTACTTTCAAATCATGGCATAACAGGCACGTGAAATAAACTCTTGAATCAAGAATTATAACATATATTTGCATCCTCTTGTTTTTTAAATCGATTTAAAAACATAATATTTGAAACATAAAATTGCGATCATGTATACTACAGCGGTTCATAGCTTCCTGTTTTATTTTATATTATTATTAAACTTAAAAATTTACTATTTTAACTAGTCAATAATAATTGAATAATATTAATTTATAACTGAACTGACTTTATATCTTTTTTCCTATCTCTAAATTTGTACTTACGATTTTTTTTTCTAAATGTGTCTATTTAATTTGTATTCAAACATTTAAATCATTGAAACAGCTCATGTTCTTCCACGGTATCTCAAAAATGCTAATGCAAACAACTAAAAATTTCCCAAATTATTTCACATACTTAATACTGTATCTTAGAGTAACGATAACTTTATAAGTATAAATGTATGTTGCGATACTTGACCGATAACTATTTTTGATGGGATATTTCAAATGTACTTTTGTGTAATAAGTATCTTTTTATTTTAAATATTAATAAAGTTTAAAAAATTAAAAGATAATTTTTGAATTCAAGTAGGTAAATGTTTTACACTTTTTGGTTAGTTTTGAGATTCAAAATTAACCTTGGCCCCAAATTTTGAGTATATTCTAAAAAAAATCAAAAATATATTTTTTTGAAAGACAGTAAAAATATTGCGGAGTTGATATACAAAGCTATAATTATTACTCATCACATAAACTATTGAAATACAGTGGCACAGGAGAATTAAATTCATATTAAAAAAAAAGTAAATACACTAGAATTAAAGAAAAAAAATATGAGAAGAGCACACAATTGGATGGAAATGAAGAAATACTAGTTAATATACGGGATATCATATTAGTTAACATAAGAAATCCTAATGTCCGTCTGTCCGTCCGTCCATCCGTCTGTCTGTCCCGTAACTTCCTGTAACTTCTGTAATTTCTTTATTGTATTTTTTCTTTTCTTTTCTATATAAATAAATAAATACTTATTCCTTAGGAACCGACATGTAAAAGTACCGTCATTTTTGACGGGTTACAGCAAGTAAATAAATAAAATTGAATGAGTCTTACAGTAGTCGCAAATGAGGTGTAACATCTTTTCTTAGTAACGCTTCGTTCATTTCTCAATAACGCTCAGTGAGACTCTGTGGTAAAGAAGTCTGTGGCTCCTCATGTACCGAGTACATGGGAAACCGCAGACTTCTAAGAAAGAGTAAATAGATCAACCTCTCACTCTTCACACGTGTACACTTTCAGTGATCTTCCAGACTATCTCTGTTTCATTTGTCTCTAATTAACTAATTACCGATAATACCGTTTCTGCACAGGAATAGACAGTAAGAATGCAACGCCACACACTTTATCCTGGAATATCACTCTTATGGATACTCTTAGATTGTTGAAGCTTTTAGCAGGGCTTTCCGGCAAATTTTAATTTATCTGGTTGTGCCAGATCCTTTGGAAATGCTCTATTTTTCCTTTTCCAGCAACACTCACCTCATATATTTTCTATAACGATCCTTTCCATATGATCGAAGGATCTCGGTGATCCTTTATTTAATTTATCTATCATGCTACAGCTAGCTAACACTCACTCACTCCTAATTTGCTAATTTTTCACTAAAACATGCAAATATTTACCATTCTTTGAACCCCAGCATCAAAGATTTCACTTCTTTAAACTACAAATTTTTATTGTCAGTACCACGTTAATAAACTCTCTGACCTCTCGAACAAAACAATAACATTATCGATCATTAAGTTTGATACCTCTACAATTTTAATGCAATATCTATCAGTAACACAAGAACATATTTTTTTGCATTCGGTAAACCAGTAGAATGCTTTATCATGTCACAGGTTTACAGAATGCAATGAAAGTTTACATTAAGAAAAATTTACATGATCTACGTACACTGATTTTTAATCAAGTAAAGTAAATTTGAACAATAAAACATCTTGCTTCTTTCATAAGGGAAGTGAAATAAAGCACAATGACTACTATTGCTTAAAGTCTTGGGCTTGTTTCGGTTAGTCTTTTCATTTCTCCACATTCTTCAACAAAGCGTCCCGGCCATTCTTTTTTTGTTTGCTCAGAATGCTATCATAGTAGATCTGTGTACACAAGAAAGTCCCTTTTGATTCACTTTTGAATTCACTTATACATGCCTCATAAAAGTGTTTTTGTTAGACACCAATAACAAATTACTTCGAATTGGGGCTTTATAAAGATTCAATCATTTATATTATTGAGTGTATGGAGTATTGTGATTATTCTTCAGTAACTACAATAAATGCATTAAAATCCCTGAATTGTGTGTCGCTCTATTTTCCGTAAGTTTATGTATGAAGTAAGTAAGTATTCCCCAGTAGTGAGTGAATAAATTATTCCTTTCATAGACTGAAAGCGACCAGTATAATCTTTTTTTTTTTTTAATTAATAAAAGTGTACTTTGTTTTCACCACTTATTGAGAATATCAACATGTTTCAGGGCCAATGGTCTTTTGTCAGGATATAATGTATACTAACAAATTAGAAATCAAAAATCGAAGTATAGTCAAATAAAAATATGAAAAAAAGAATATATTGGAAATGAATAATAATTTAATACTAATATAACATAATTCATCAAACTGTAATTCTGTATAATTTGTGTGTAAAATTTATAAACCCTTATTAATATCAAAAGAATGATCCATAGGCAATAGATGATTCGACTGAAAAAGTTAACTTTATTTTGACAAGTAATTGAACGTTTCGGCGTTAACTTTACGGAAATCCATTTTTAATAAATTGTGAAATAAAAAATATTTTAAACAAATTATGAAATAAAACACTGAACTTTGTTTTTTTTTGTAGTGTAACAAGTCTCAAATATAAAATAGTGGAAAAATACAAAGTTCAATGTTTTATTTCATAATTTGTTAACTTTATTTTGTTTTGATTAGATAAACACTTTTATTTATCATGCACTAGATAAGTATTTATTTTCTTTCTGTCGGTGAATCTTTACTCAAACCCACTATCTTCTCATATCCACTCAATCGCCAGGAGATACATTCTTACTTTACCAATATATCCACTTTCCCCTATGGACCCGCTCTCTGGCCATATCTATTTTACCGACAAAATTCATTAGTCTACTGGTTTCGTCAAAATTTTCCGTTAAATATTTACATAAAATAAGATTTTATCTTCAGTTACTACTTACCCCCAAAATTGTAAGAGAATATTCCTTTTTTTTTTTTTAATAGAGATGCGAACACGGAATACGTGTCACATCAATATTCTTATTATTTTCAAACTAAGCTAAACGCTTGTTCTATGAAAATAGGACTAACTTGCTAGTCTGGGCTGAGATTCGAACCCGCGACCATTGGATCACGAGGCGAGTGTCCTAACCACAAGACCAACAAGCTACTATTATATTTTAAAAATGAATTATTCAGGAATGAAATTACGTGAAAATTAAAATTATAAGTAACCAATAAATTTGATTCATAGTTTTATGAAAAGTAAAAACGTATTTATTTTAAAATGTATATCATGCCAATCAATAAAATAAACATATTAAACATATTTTAAGGCTATATTATTTTTATCCAACGCTTTATTGAAATATTATTTTTATTATATCATCTTGTTTTTACAATTAACAAACAAACGAAACATTATTTAATTAACATAGACATATTTTATATACTGTGATAGTTCTTACATAGTAATGTGGCTGTTAAAAAAATGTTCTTCTTAGTGCTAATGTTTCATAAAAGCATGATTTTTTTAAATATTTTTTTTATCTGTTTTGGTGACGTGTGAAAAAATAATTTTGCGCAATTAAAATTTTGTTATAATTATTTTGAGTACAGCTGTCCTGCTGATCATCGTTTTTACTAACCAAAATAATTTAAGCAAAGTTTAAAACAAAAAAAGTTTTTAAAAACTTTATTTCCTCAGAAATACGTCAGTTAAAATGGAGGAACGCTTTGTCAAAACTTAAGCTGTATTTTTATACAGTAAAATCCAAATTCTTTCATGGAATCTCGCCTGGAGACTTTATGTGGAATGTGTGGAAATAGAATTAAACATCTTAGCTCAGTATTTTTTATTAATGCAACATTCAAAGAAATCTCAATGATAATTATAGATAATCTCGAATTTTTAAATTAAGTTACGGATACAAAAATCAAGTGCACTTTAGATAGATACTAGTAGGTAGATACTCAATACTCGTATTATCATGATTTTTTAATAATGAACACTTTGAAGAGAAATTAAACTTAATTTGAATTTGTCAAATTGATTACGTTCGTGAAATGTAATACGCATAAGATATTGAAACAAACGGATATTTTACACCAAGCCTGAAGATGTGTTGACATTCGATTCTCGAAGTTTCGCTAGAGTCATATCAAAGCGTCTTCAGGAGAATACCCTATCGCCGCGAGGGTCATGTACGTCATTGATCCACGCGGAATATGTTAGTATCCTGCAGGCGCTGCGGTGGCTCCAACGAAACGTCGTTTATATAAAGAGATGATTTTAAACAGTATATAATAAGAAAGGTTCTATATAAGTTATGGCTCTAAAAAAATTGCAGCTTATAGTGTATATTCTGATATAAATGAATAATAAAAACCCACATTTTCGTAAAAAAAATGACGAAATATGCATTTGCAGTGAATGTGCCGCCTTAAGTATCAATTTGTTTTAATCCTAAATATTTGTTTACTCCGACGTGACTGTATCATCGTGAATTAACTGAAATTAATTATAAATAATTAGATTTCTTCAAGCACGAGTTAAATCTTTGATATATTTTTTCTCGTACATAACTATTTACGCAATTGCGCTTAGCGTGATGTTAATATTGAGGCGAATTTTTCCATGTCAGCTCTTAATGAACATGTGTCGCAATTGCGATGGTATGAATAGATATATACAGTAGCAGCGGCAGTTATATAAAATAAGGTGTAAATGATACTCAGTTTTGTAAGTAGCGATTTATTGGAACAAGTATACAGGTCGTGGTCGCGAACTGAATTATCACTTGTTTGTTCTACAATGATTGTTGACAGAATAATCGTATCTTTGGTAAATGAGAGCGCGTTGGCCACAACTTTCCCCCGACTGGCTGAAATGGATTAGATTCATACGGCTAGAATCCACGGCTGCAGATGACCACAATATTAGTAATTCAATATACTCGATTTCTGTAAGCGCTAGGTATACGTAGCCCTTTGATGTTTTCATCCTCCATTATATAAGTGTCCCATGGCTAGTGGCAAATACTTTATAAGTGGATTCCTGTTTTGATTTTGAGTCTAAAATGTTCAAGCAACCATGACCTAATGTTAATAGTTATGAAGATTGCAATATAAAAATTTGCATTTGTTCCATATTTCTGACATTTTTTTGCATCAAGTTGAAATATCATTACAGTAACTTATATTGGTTATAAAAAAATTGTTTTTTTTTATTTCGTTTTTTTACAATTTTTTTAATACGAATAGAAAAAAATGATAAAAACCTTGCAAAAATTAAATATGTTTTTTCTATCATTTTATTTGAGTTGTATTAGAACGAATGAATTTTGCATCATCAATATAAGTTACTGTAATGATAATTCAACTTATCGAAGAAAAAATGTGAGATATATTGAAAAAAATGCAAACTTTCATATTCCATATCTCTGTAGCTATTGATATTAGGTCATGGTTGCTTGAACATTTTCGACTCATTATGAATGCAGAAATCCTCTGTTCTTTTTTACTCCCTTTATATTAACTCGTGGCGTCTGCTTGCTTGTTTGCCTGCTTGATGTCGAAAAAGCTTTGGATCAATTTTTGACCCTTTTCCCGTGATCCCAATCCCAATCGAGCTGCAATTTTGCAAGCAGACTCGCGGCAACGATCAAGAAGGACTATCTAATTTTCGTTAAAAAAAATAATTTTAGCATAATTTTGGATTTTTAGAAATTTTAATGGTTTTTTCAAATCGGAATCTTTCCAAAAGTCTGATTACCAACGGCGGCCTGATAACGTCACGGAATATTTAAAATTTGAATTACTCCGTCGGTAGGTATAATAGGTACTTCACTACAAATTTCGAAAATTTATGACAATTGGTTCACAGATGACAGCACACTTCGATTTTTTAGGAAGATATCAAATAATATAGAGATTTTTGACATAGATATTTGTCTAGATATGTTTTATTTTCAGTCAATCAATTTTTTAATTACATGATGGTAAACTTAATTCACAAAGAAAGGGAGTAAAATAAAAACATGTTTTTTATGGGTTAGTTTTTTCTATCCTTAGTTCTTTTTATTAGCTATGAGACACCCTGTATAGTTGTAGAATCATCATTTAGCAATCAATGTCAACTAATTTTGCGTAATTCGTTTTACGCGATTTCGCTTAGCGCCATGTAAATGCGAATTAATCACGCTAAACGAGGTCTTCCTGTATTGAAGATGTCAAGAACGTCGCAAAGTATCCTTGGAATTAAGGGATTTAAACACGGGTAGCCGAGGCATCGGGGGCGATTATTTTAAAGATTTCCCGTCTTCTCCTTAAGTTTTTATCTCGGGGGGAGGCTGCGCGTGCTCCCCCCGACCTCCCCGTGTTATGAATGGTCGGGGTGAGATAAGCAATATAATGGCAGACGCGGCACGGCTCACGTACCGCGGGGTTAGGCCCTGCGGCCTAAATGTACGGCGAGATAAACAGGACGGGCGGGCCTATCTGGCCCATCGGGCCTACGCGTAATACCGCGCAATTTTTTAAATAAACACAAGCCAGACATGAAAAGATGGCTTATTGCTCTAACATACTAATGAATGTTTCTTTCATGTTCTAAGAACGTAGCGAGTATTTTCATATACATGGTGTGTTTTCCTTAACGATGAATAAATATGTACTTATTTCAAAACTATTCCTGTTCAAGTTTTAAACATTTTATTTTATTTTATATGTACAAATATAGATTCACATCTATACATCGACTATATTAATATGTTATTATATATTTATGATAGATATATGAACTTATTAAAAAAATGATACGGGTACCTTTATTTAATTCTACTTAATTAAAGTAATTTAAAAATAAAAAATGTTGGTGTTACATCGAATATAGCAGATGATATTATATTGTAACGACATGTGTATATAGTAATCGGAAAGAATTGCGGTAATCAATAATTTTATAATAATAACACTAAAATTGGATGATACCAGAAGGTTCTACACAAATTTTAGGTCAACTGGACTGATATCGTGAATTCACGAAACGTCGCGAAATACATTTTTCTATAAAAGGCCGGCCGGCCGCTGTGCAATCAGTCTTTGATTGACGTTTAATCAACACGACATTGGCAACGGAGCGAGCGCAGCGTGACCAGTGCGTCTATTCCAGCGATAGTAAATGAAGGAAGTTCCTAGCGGCGGGCGAGAAGTTTGTGCGAATATTGAACGAAATTTTCTAGAATGTGATTAAAGCAATAAAAACAGCGAGAACTAATGCAAATTAAGATACAGTATAAAAATAAGTGCCTGGAATATTCTAAAAACGTTAAGAATATTCCACACATAAATTTAAGGGCAGTGTTCCGATTTAATTTGTGTCCACTGACTTTTTGCCTAGTAAATAACAGTTTAAATTGTTTAAGTGTTTTCATTTTCCTCCCACAGCTACGTTCCATGACAATATATTGTGCATAATATTAAATGTCTGTCTGTTCTACTCTCGCACCGTTTGACCGACCCTACCCAAAAATTGTGTTGGTTCATAGTACACCCGCACCCTCTTCTGTGAGATATAAATTTCACCCATTGACCAGCACAGTTCTCCGTAGTTTTTAAGGCCAAACATTCACAGTTTACCGTAACGAAACTTCAAACTATGTTGGTTGGCATTAACGACGACGGGCAATGAACTTATTTTACATTTTGTCGCGAACTAGACAGTTTATGATCCCTTTTTCACAATGCATCGCATGGTTAACGTTCACACGTTTTGCCGTGGTTTTCATACATTCTATTGTAACTAAAGTAAAGGCTAATCCATTATGATAGATAACCTTGGGTTATTTATAGAATATTCAAAAGGAGGAGAATCTTTATAAGCTTAATTTAATGATTTTAAGATCTCTTATAAAATATAACAAAACGCTAGTTTTTCTTAAGCATTCAGTTGGCTCAGCATACATTGCAGCCTGTTCCATTATTAAATTAATACAAAAATTAAGACAATACTCGTATATGTTGTGTCGAAATTCGAAGAAGACACACAAGACATATAGAGCTCAAATTTTAATATCTACCGTTTTTATGATTTATAATATTCATGTTTTTCAACGCCGTGCATACGCGATGTAGTATTATGTACACATATATATGTACCGAGAAAAAATTTTGTATCGTAACATAATATATTGCTTTCAGAAATATTGTATATTAACCGATTTTAAAGCCTAATTGGGAATATTACACATTTTGTTCATCTTTGTGGACACCGTGTTTTTAGAATATTAAACTGACGCTGGCTAATAATAGGTCGCCGCAAATCTATACTAACATGATGTGCGTTTAATGCATTGAAATACTCTTACTTATCCCATTGAATCCTAATCTGAAACCATGTCTACTAAAAACTTATCATCTATTGCACATTATTACCAAGATAGCGATATAGTGTACTGAGTTTTATTAACTGTGCTTGTGATGAATTTAACCTGCCAACCTATTACAAGAAATAAGAAATAAAATAATAATTATATCGAATATCTCCAAAAGAACTATTTAAGATTAATTTATTACTTGTGTTGTGAGAGTCACGACTGCGCCACTGACGACAGGACGTCGATTCAAAAAAATAATAATATTATTCGTATTGGAGAAAAGTTTCACTACACCCATGTAGACGCGTAAATAGGTGTTGGCTCGTGATAGGCCTGATTTGAAAAAAATGATAGAAATTAACCAATGAGATCTTTGGTGGAGGGGGAAGCTTCGAGAAGGAATTTCCGATGAAAAAAGTTTATAAGTAGGTGTTGGAGCGTTAACTCGAGAGTTTTTTGGAGGGTTTTGAACCGAGAGGCCACGCTGGTTTCGTTTGTTTCGCGCGTTTTTACGTTATCAGAGATATAGTTTCCAAAGCAATTTGTTTCGGTATTTGACAATCAGTTACGAAAGCATCCAAATTCATCGCTGTTATAGCGTCAAAATGTCAGTATTAAAATATAGGATTATTACAAATGCCTGCGTTTTGCCGCATTTTCGAAAGACAAACAAAATTTTATCTGTTATGACGCCATCATACAAGCGTCAATATAGAGCGAAATAATTAACGTCTGGATTATAGTCGAAATTTAGGGATGCGTTACTTAGTCTTGTGCTTCGATTGTTTTAAAATCATTTTTGAATTTAAATCGGGATCTCATTATTGGAATAAAAACAGTTAGGATTCTTTTAAATGTATTTATAACCATCAAGAGAATGAAGAAGAGATATGTGCCAAATGGGAAGCTGGAGGAACAAGATTCACACTTATGCAGAGTCTGGAGGAAGGGCCTTCTGAGCTACGGATTCAAGCCACTACAAGATTTCAGGATGAGTACCTTTTTAGTCTATATAATAGTATTGTTAAACTGTTTCTAAATGTTCTAAAATTTTTCTAAAGCAAATTTATCTACAGTTAATATCGAAGTAGGCAGTATATTCTTAGGAAAGATACATATTTAATTTCATTAAGCATAATTCAAATCATTTGAAAGAGGATTTAAAATGTAGTCGAATTTGGTTGTTTTGAGATTGCGTCGTTCGACCCCTGGGAGACGTTCAATCATGAGGACAAAAATCCATAATTACGTGCATATTCCCTATATATAAAGAACTAGTTCTAACTAGGGAATTTCAAGAAGTACAGATGGGTCATTCCTCAATGGGGCGAAATTACACCTGTACTTGATTGAAGGAAGAAACTTCTGGGTGAGAGCGCTGTAGTTGCGAAATAGTTAATTCCGACTTGTATGAATATGAGAAGAGACAGTGTTTGACTGAAAGCGGTAACCAATTCATTTTTAGATTCATTATAAATAATGCATTTAGGATTGAAATAACATGACTCGTCTTGCGATGGCATCGTTCAGTTTTGGTGGTAGCAAGCATGGAGTATAAAGACCATGATATACGTCCGACAATGGGTTTATAAGTAAGGCTTTATATACCTAAAAAGGAAACTGCCCGAAATAACTCATTAGGTATGACGTTTGGTCCGAAGTCTGTGTTGTTGACCCCGGAATTAGTTCGGCGTGATTTCTGATGGATCAGTTATACTAGAACAACCAAGAGTTATCGTAGTGATGCCTTCAGCATCAGGAGTGCGTGAAGGCAGATAGATTAATCCATATATATTGATTACGAGTAACAAAATTATGACGATATTTTAGATTCATTATAAATAATGCAGTTAGGATTGAAATAACAAGACTCGTCTTGCGATGGCATCGTTCAGTTTTGGTGGTAGCAAGCATGGAGTATAAAGACCATGATATACGTCCGACAATGGGTTTATAAGTAAGGCTTTATATACCTAAAAAGGAAACTGCCCGAAATAACTCATTAGGTATGACGTTTGGTCCGAAGTCTGTGTTGTTGACCCCCGGAATTAGTTCGGCGTGATTTCTGATGGATCAGTTATACTAGAACAACCAAGAGTTATCGTAGTGATGCCTTCAGCATCAGGAGTGCGTGAAGGCAGATAGATTAATCCATATATATTGATTACGAGTAACAAAATTATGACGATATTTTAGATTCATTATAAATAATGCAGTTAGGATTGAAATAACAAGACTCGTCTTGCGATGGCATCGTTCAGTTTTGGTGGTAGCAAGCATGGAGTATAAAGACCATGATATACGTCCGACAATGGGTTTATAAGTAAGGCTTTATATTCCTAAAAAGGAAACTGCCCGAAATAACTCATTAGGTATGACGTTTGGTCCGAAGTCTGTGTTGTTGACCCCCGGAATTAGTTCGGCGTGATTTCTGATGGATCAGTTATACTAGAACAAACAAGAGTTATCGTAGGGATGCCTTCAGCATCAGGAGTGCGTGAAGGCAGATAGAATAATCCATATATATTGATTTCGAGTAACAAAATTATGACGATATTTTAGATTCATTATAAATAATGCAGTTAGGATTGAAATAATATGACTATGGAGTGGAAAAAGACAAGAACCAATCTATTTTAATCCCATTAGACGTAATTCAAATCATTTGAACGCAAGAGAGGGAGCGAATGAAGTGGGTTGATTGTTTTGGGTTTGCCCCGCTTCTTGCCAAGGAGACGTTCAATCATGAGGACAAAAATCCATAATTACGTGCATATTCCCTATATATAAAGAACTAGTTCTAACTAGGGAATTTCAAGAAGTACAGATGGGTCATTCCTCAATGGGGCGAAATTACACCTGTACTTGATTGAAGGAAGAAACTTCTGGGTGAGAGCGCTGTGATTTCGAAATATTTGATTCTGACTTATATGAACGGGAGGGAGAGAAAGTGAATCGGGTTATTAATTATGCGCAACCGATTCAGGATACACCCCTGAATATTGCGATTTCGTTCGGACGTTAAATTTTGCTTCAACGATATTTGAAATAAAGTATTCCCGTTATCTACACGAATTATTTTGCTCAGATAACTCGTTTAATTATTGTATAAATATAGTCACATGGTCATAGGAAGTTGGTGAGGTAGATTTATTCACTACGCTTTGGATATCTATGAATGTATTGACACATGGTTAATATATTCTGTTCACGTGGAATGTTCCATTGGTTAAACATACTTGTCTTCATTCTACGAGGAGGAATTCACATTTTCATTTACCAAGAAATTATCTTTATACTCCACAGAGGATAAATTGCAATAATCAGCTTTAAACTAATAACCAACATTCTTTTAGACGCAAGGACCCCTAAAAAGAATTAGGTGCCACTATTAATATCTTCCAACTTAATCTTTAGACGCAAGTGATCCCTAAAGTTTTGGTATACCTTGGATTTACATTTTCTTCGGAATGCTGACGATTTGTCGAGGCAATGGAACATACTACGTGGCTATATCAAGATTTAGCTTCGGGTTGTTTATCAAGGTAAAGGAAACGCCAGAGAAAATGTATAGAAGGAAGTTTTTCATGGCCATTTTAGGGGCGGGACGATGGGGCCCCTTTAGCGCGGAAACCGAGGATATGTCATTACCCACGGACATCAATCCTCCTTTCCATAGATTCATTTTTAAACTTGTTAAATAAATTCCTAACGAGAAAAGTGAAGTTCTGTTAGCGACAGACACCACATACTCGGAAGTAGACCTATTTTCAAATTATTAGACTCTCGGTTTGCAGATAAATACAGTTTCTACCAAGATAACCAATCCAGAGGCGAATCACTGAAACAATCTGATTATGTGTTTTTCTCCAAACTATAAATTGTATATAGAAGCAGCCAACAAAAGTAAGCAAATTTAAAAACAAAATGATATGTAAATGTGCCTTTTCTTTCAGATATTTTACGTTTCTGTTATGGTTAGTTATTCCAGTAAATGTAAACTCTAAACAATAAATTTTATACGTATTGTAGTCAAGTCCGAGTTAAAATTATAAGTATATTATTATCTTTGTATGTGTAAATATAGAATTTCCAACACGTTTTCTGAAATATTAGGGTCGCCACGTGCGTCACAATAGAGGGGGAGTTATAGACTAAAGACGATATCACGAGCCAATAACTTCGACGTTTCTATAGTAATTGAGTGAAAGTATAGTGATTTATTTATTTATAAATTAGAAAAAAATCGACATCATGAGCCATTTAATAGATAATCTAGTATAGAGACATATCCTGGTAAACTAGGATAAAAGCCATTAGGTAGTATTTGCATTTAGAATGAAACTTGCGATAACTTAATAGGATTTTGATATTAATTAAACATCGAAAAGAAACATTACGACCGCATCGCGTTCTTACAAAATAATCCTTTCAGTTCATTCAAAACGGATAATTCTAACCTTTTATCAACGTAGAGATACTTATAGGTTATTATCTATTTTATAATGCGTATTTCGGAACAGTACGATCGAGATCAGAAAGAGTATTTTAGTTTACGTATCGGAGTTAGACTTTATATTAGAAGGTTTATTAATTTTGGTTAGATTCAGAAAAAATTTAGTTGGTAGCTTCGGTTCGGTGAGCTTTTTTTTGAGCACTTTATACACGGTTAGGTCAGGTTTTTCAACGATATTTAATATCTACCGTTTTTATGATTTATAATATTCATGTTTTTCAACGCCGTGCATACGCGATGTAGTATTATGTACACATATATATGTACCGAGAAAAAATTTTGTATCGTAACATAATATATTGCTTTCAGAAATATTGTATATTAACCGATTTTAAAGCCTAATTGGGAATATTACACATTTTGTTCATCTTTGTGGACACCGTGTTTTTAGAATATTAAACTGACGCTGGCTAATAATAGGTCGCCGCAAATCTATACTAACATGATGTGCGTTTAATGCATTGAAATACTCTTACTTATCCCATTTAATCCTAATCTGAAACCATGTCTACTAAAAACTTATCATCTATTGCACATTATTACCAAGATAGCGATATAGTGTACTGAGTTTTATTAACTGTGCTTTTACCGAGATTTTTCACCTTTTATATTATTCTCTAGGACTATTGAAGATTAATATTCACCTACCATGGCAAATCCAGAGAGAATAAATGCTTCAATTTTACAGCGTTGAAATTTTCAATTTTCTCGTAAATCCACAATCATAAACTACTGCAGATAGAAATGCTTTTCATTTATGAACTACAGTTTTGAACTACACTAGTTAAAAACTGCGGTGAACGTATGATTCTAGTTTGAGAAAATTTATTTCTTACCCACAACAAAATTGCTATTTCTTAAGGAATACGGCGAATAGGGGAATACGCATAGAAAACATAATTAGTAAATAACAAATTATGATAAGATTTGTACTTCGTTTCACCAGAAATGTCCAAAATCCTTACATGCATCTGTACCAAACTCTTATCCGACCGCACTTCGAATATGCATTCAGCATTTGTGATGTGCATATTGAAAATACATAAGAATGCTCAATTTTAGATTGCGCATTTCACGGCAGCACTATGCAGGTACATTGAAATATTGTGACATTTTAAAAACAAACACGCTCTTGACATTTTCAACTTGTATTAGATCTATCAAAACTTCTCATAAACATACACATCCTAGCAAGGGCTATTAGAACACACTGCCTCTTCCACATTCCTGTTGCTCGCACCAACTCCGGATTACGTTCACCCACATTGGGAATGTGCCGAGCCTGCAACGATTTGTTCATTGACATTGACATCTATATTGTGTCTCCATACGATCTAAGATTACAAGTGAACATTATTCTGCATCGCAATATTGAATTAATATTTAATTGATAATACTCTGCGATGCAAGATACAAATAAAGTTTCACTTATAATATGTTATATTTAAGTGAAACTTGTCGTTTATTTTTTATTCACTTTTATTTTTATGATGTATTTTTCAAAATTATTGTCAATTTGAAATATGCTGGGATATAAGTCAACATTTTCAATACTGTCCATATATACTATTGTATATATACACGTATCACTTACTTATATCTGTAATATTTCCAAATAAATAAATACATTGAATAGGAGAATACGTTGAATTGGAGAATATAATAAATTCTAGCATGTTATAATTGTAAAAACAAACAAATGTTAATTTGTAATGCAATTATAGATTTAAAAGATTCAAAGCATACCTTATTGAAAACAAAATTGCCCCTTGTAGAAAAAAATAACATTATTCATAACTATTTTTTAGAGCAGAGATTTTTTTTTGTTGTTGTCAATTTAAATATGTTTATATATATTATAGATTTTTTTTAATTTTTCCTGCAATGAACTCGTTCGCTTAAGTTCATTTTAACAGTATACCATAATGTTATTTTAATTTGAATTAATTTATCTCATATTAATTTATAATAATGAACGTACAAATTAGCGTTCAGTATGATAATTTTTGGTTCTTTTTTATTTAATTTTTTAAAATAAAATTGAGAAATAAATACAAAATCACAAATATTACATTTGCGTCATAGTTGTAGTATGACTCATAATCGAGAAGGTGAATCTACTGAATACTGACAACAATACAACAGCGTAAGAAATGCAGGGTCAGCCATCCGTAACCGCATTCTCTTGAAGTTCCCAGTACATTCCGTTATGCAATAATACATTAATTTGGAATCGTCTAGAACCCTCTAGGATAAATCTCTCGAAATAATTTATCGATATAAGGCGTCACACAACGCGGGGTCAAATAATTCATTTCATAAGGATAAGTGTGCGACATTTCAGCGTTAGAACCAGTGTGATCAGTAATTCTTGACGGTGATATTACCACACGGGATATTACCAACAGAGCGTGCGCAGTGTGATACCAGCGAAAGTGAATAAAGGGATACCGGGACTAGAAGTTTCTACGACTTTACTAGTTTTTTTTTTTTTTGACGGAGTTAACTAGGACGTAACCAAAGCAATAGAAACAGCGTTAATTATTCCAAATTAAGGAGCAGTACTATAACAAGGGTGTGAAATATTCGGGGGACGGGAGACGGGAGACACGACTGTAAAATTATGAACGGATCTATAATTTAACTCGGGTTCAATAACTTTTTTTGATGATAAATAAAACTAAATTAATAATTGTTTTTCATTTGTCTCTCAAAGTCTTGTGACAATATTACTAAACGCGGCGATCAGGTTATTTATCAAAACTAATCATTTCTACTTGGAAAACGTATTAGGGTTAAGTCATATTTTTAACTCTTTGACATGCATTTTTCCAAAGGGTAAATAAAATAGGATTTAGACATTCGAAGCAGCCATTCGGGAAAGGCTCATAGAAGCATATTATTTGAGATTTGTTTCCTGCACTTGAAGCCTTTTCCGATACGGACAAATTATCCGTTATCCGTTTGAAAAGTCGAGAAATATATATCGAACGTTAGCTGCAGACAGTTTAAAACTCCAAGGAGTGGCTTCGATCATTTATCTGCTTGGAAAACAAATTCTTTATTTTGAAATACAAATTACTTCATTATTGTGTATTTTATGGATTTTAGAAAAATTTAAGAAATTATTAACGTATTTTGGAAGCATTTAAATTTTTTGTACGATAATTTATGATTTTGATTCACTTCACTCTTTTTCTTGCATGACCACCTCTTTTGCACCTCCTGTACCTCTTGTGACGTGCCCAAAGTATTAAATTTCGCGCATATTTGGGTCATTCATAACCCAGTGGACATGACACCGGCTTCTGATGCGGGTTCGATTACCGATGAAGTAACAATAATTCAAAGCGATTTACTCAATCCTGGGTATATGACTATTTTGTGTTTTGCTTCATTATTGCTACATTTATTGAGTCTCATTGCCTGTTGTAGTATTTGTTTATTTATTTGAGCGCTATTAAAAAATACACAAGGAAATAATTAAAATAACAATCACAAATTAAAATAAATTGAAGTAAAGTAATTATAAAAAAAACAGATATTAAAAAAAACATATATCAAAAAGGAAATCCTAGCTTAGTGTCAAGGCAAAACTGACTGTTTTCAAATCTGTGTACAGACCCACCCTAATACATGGCCATCAAATTTGGATCCTGACGGGGAGAGTGAGATCAAGAGTCCAGGCTGCCGAGATGAGTTTTCTAAGGGGGGTAGCGGGAGTCACACTGATGGACAGAGTGAGAAGTGCCGACAAAAGGCACACTCTCGGCATGGAGCCCCTACTCCTGCACATAGAAAAATCACAACTGAGGTGGCTTGGACATGTGCTCAGAATGCCAGAGGAACGAATACCAAGAAGAATCCTCTTGGCAACCCCGGAGAGAAGACGGCCGGTGTGACGACCCAGATTCAGCTGGGAGAGACAACAAAAAAACGTATTTGAAAACAGAATGGGTCTGGACTGGTCGACTCGAGCAGAAGCAGCGCAAGACAGGGGATCATGGAAGCACCTTTTCGATTTTTTGGGCCTCCGACCCTACTAGAATAAGGGGAAGAAGATGATGATGATACATTAAAAAAAATATACACAAAAAATTTATTGAATTAAACACTATATGATGTAAAAAATAAAAGAGTAAACAACAAATTATGAGTTAAACGGTAAAACATTAGCAGACTTTAATACAGAAACTATCGCTCTCTAAGGATTGACAGCATTTGTTTTTTAAAGTAGTCAAGCTGTCGTGAAATACAACAAAAAACTCAGTGTAGTTTAAGCGGTGATGAATGTATACGGTAGTTTTTTCTCGCGGTATCGTGATAAAATATATATTTTGAATGCGAATGGAATTCTAAGATATATATACTTTAGAAAGAAGATCAGTACTGTCGATTTGACTTGTGTTGAAGATTTGAATTAAATTAAATTAAATTTAAATAATATATAACGGATGTCATAATTATAACAGAAAGTAGCCATGCTCCAGTAGATTTCTTAAAGCGATTCTTGTACCACAATATTAATTATAAAAAAAATGTATTGAAAAAAATGTATGAAAGATAAATGTTGCTTTATATTTATTTATTGTAAAATATACCTGTTTATTTTGTGCATTGTAAGTATAAATGCACCACAAGCACAGTATCACTGATGCGTCTTTCTGACTCTACTAACGAGTATAATATTTTTATCGAGAACATGCACTTTTGCACCCTTAAATCATCAATATTACTTATACATATTTACAACTTTAGATAGTGGGAAAAATCTTTATCTTTAGAAATCTCCAAATATTTCATTCATAAACCATCTATCTACATGGTTCATACTACCCCGCCAATCAACAACAAAGTATTATGAAATTTGAATTTTGTTGCTGGCTCATAGCCGATTTTAAATAATTCCGACTCTTAATTAAACACCATTTTGGAATTCTTCCGTCTGAAAATAAATAATTTTCCCTATTACCCACTTCGTTTCCCGCGATTTGTATTCATAGGGCGAGATGTTTTTCGTCCGCTGTTTGTTGAAGGCTGTGTTGACGCCCTTTTTCTTTTATTTTTACGAGATGTACCTCCTTGGTATATTCTTGAAAAAAGTAGCGAAATGAGAATGATTGTAATAAATATTCATAACCTCGTTAATGTATATATAACACAATATAGAAAAATTATTTTATGTGTATGCTAATATACCTACGTTTAATTCTACAATATTCTTTATTATGATTAAAGAGTGCTTATCTTTTTATATGACAATCGCAGTTCTCGCACTACTGTGGTTGGTCTGGCAAAACAAAGAAAAGAAAAGCAGTGAAACGACACTTCTAATGAAAATTCATGTAATTCTCTTCGAGACGTGAAGAACTGGAACGGAAATATATTGCTTTCTGAGGTGAAACAAATTTGTATAAAACAGTAATTCAATGAAGATGCAATAATTTACAGGTAAAATAATGCGCAAGAAAGTCTTCAATTTATATCAGCATATTATAAACAAACATATTAAATTAAATTAACTTTACTTAATGCATCAATAAATTACGATTCGCTCGTGAAATAACTTAATATTTTCATTTTATCGGATATAAATATTCCAATGACTTTATCTTGTCAAAGTGCATCTAAGGGTCCTCACTTTCACACGTTGAATGATACTTTCTACTACGAAAATGTAAAATATAACTAGCAAATTTGCTCACCATTCTCCATGTCACATGGACTTGGCAATACTTGTAGGTTTAGTGAATTTGTGTGCTTATTTCAGGAAGTCTTAAATACATTTATGAGAAACCTGCTGTCGATTTTGAGATGTCGATGTTTTTGTGGTAATATTTAATTTACAAATTGTAAATTAATGATTGAAATATCTGCTTAATACTGCTTGCTTAATAATGCAATACATTTTTTAAATTATTAATATTTATTAAAAAAAAAATTCTATTCACTTCATGTCTATAAGTAATCAAAAGTGTATTTTTGTTTAATAGTACCTCGTTCCGTATAAAAAATGGTAATTATGTTCATAGGCTAGGCTTACATTAAAAGTTATTCATGAGTATTACTCGGTTAAGAAAGTCCATATTAAAAAATAAAAAATATTTTTAGGTATTTTTATTTCGAAAGTAAAGTAGCTAGATTTATTATTATCGAGTAAGGAATTTCTCTTGAATTCTTCAGAGCGTTGTTTGCCCTGCTCAATAATGTAGAATTTAAAAAAATGTTCGACTCAAACCTCTATTTTTACTTCGATTTCGCGTAACGAAATTCAAAATATATTAACTTTTCTTTCTTAATCACACCCGCCATGAATATTTGAGCGCCTGGCTCGCACGCCAAGGCTGTAAGGAAGGGACTTGTTCCGAAATTTTCGTTTATTTTGGTGTTTTTGCACGGTCTCGAGTCGAAGAAAACATTCTCCTGTTCGAGCTTAATACCCACGATTGTTGAAAAACATACAAGGCGCGTGTTTACGGTTTGCAATACCGACGCCTGACGCCTGATGCCGACGCCGACGCCCTTGCCAAGCGTTTTTAATAATCAGCCAACGCACACGTGCAATTCGCCGGAAATTTCTCTTGTGAAACCTTTGAAAACAATTAAAATTTTCACTTAATGCTCATCGCGCAATAAATGTTGTATTTTTATCTCCTTTTTGCCTAAACAGGGAATAAAAAATTACCATTCATTACGAAGGCAGCTAAGAGCTCTCCGGCTGTTTAATGAATTTATATATTTTATGCTATTTTTAATTAAAATATGGTCTTTAAAAATGTTAGAATTTTATGGAAATATCTTTAGATACATATTTAATTTTTATTATTTAATGCAACTAATAGAAGTAGTGAAGTAGCTTGTTGGTGCAGTGGTCATGACGCTCGCCTAGTTAACTGATTATCGGCGATTTAAGCCCCATTCCTGGATATCAGCAAGTAGGTCCTTTTTATACAGCACAAGCGTTTACGCATGTGCATGTTTATGCATAGAATGACATAGAACGTCTCTTAAGAATATACTGTTAAGCAATCCCTCGTAATATGCCAATGACGACAATAAAATCTAAACTTTTATGACCTTTCTACTTTCTGAAACACACTACCATTCTCTGAAATTAGCTACATCATTCGAAAAATACCTGTAAAGGCCTAAAAGCGACGGAAACCTTCCCCTTAACACTAAAAAATCTAGGAGATTCATTAATCCAGTTTTTATATATAAATAGCGTGGATCTAGGCCGCCGCATAGATTGGTTATGTTTAACAGATTGGTTAGAAGTCGGCCGTGAGCCTTAAGATTATGCTCAGTGTGGCTATTCGTGAGGCAATCGAAGTATTTCTATAAAGTTTAGTATCTTTAGCCATCTTCTTTTCATTAGCCGTGATATATTTTTGAAACATATAATTTTAGGTATTTCAATAAAGTTTTTATCTTTAGCCATCTTCTTTTCATTAGCCGTGATATATTTTTGAAACATATAATTTTAGGTATTTCTATAAAGTTTAGTAAAGAGATCACGTGTGGGACATCCATTCCTTCGTTCGGAACTCAATTAGAATTGTGTAACTTTTCGCATGGGTAAAATTGTTAACTCAACTTATTAATCAATCAAAACATACCTATTATTGTACAATCAAGAATATACCGTCATCTGTATGTGAATAAGTTATTTGCTTTAATAATCTTTAGGTCTAAAATTCTATTTTTAAAATGTTATACGGAAATTGAATCCTTGTTTATTTTAATTATCAGATTATTTATTCATAGTGTGATTGTTTCAACAGCTGCATAATATTTTTGGTTTCTGCTTCCTACCGGAACATACTTTTTTGTTGCATCATTCGCCATAGATATCCCAATACACAACTTCCCATATGAGAATTTTCAATATAATAAAACGAATTAATTTTTATTAGTGGTGATAAACTAAGTTAATAATACAAAGTTATATCAAAATACAATAAAAAAATGTGTGCAAATATCACCAGACACCAGAACGTTCACCGTTCAAGAGTATTTGCTGCTTTCGACAGAAAGATTTTAAGATTTATATTTAAGATACTATTGGATTTTCAATTTTAGAATCTTTCAAATATTCCTAAGGATTATGGATTTCTTTTATATAATCAAGATTCGTCGTTTTCCTTCTCGCTTTTCAAATTTCTTCTTATTCCGAGATTGGTATTTAACGAACCTTAGTGGCTTTTCGGATAAAGTACGTAAAAGACGTTTTTGAAAAGCGGATATCAGTGGCTTATGTGCAGTGAAGTGAGTGGAATAAATTTAACGTAAGAAACGAAAGTACGGTAGACGCGGATAGAACAAGACGCCACTGCATCATTCATGACCCAGCCCGGCACCCGGGCGATTTATGGGATTTAGTCAAATTCAGTTGGACAGATAACTTTTAAGATTAGTCGCGAAGTTAGCATTATTTAATTCCGGGAAAGCCTCTTTGATCTAGCAAAATTTCTTTCATTGCTGGAACTGATAAATTCAACAACAATTTAACTAATTAATTTCTTAGAATTTTACCGTCATCAGCCCGATCCCTGCGTTGAACTAAATTCATCATGGAAATTGTATTGTGGCCTGAAATGTCAATAAAAATTTACATACCCGAAATATGCAAATTGTGAAAACATTATATAATAGAAGGTATACCATTTAAATTTTTTTAATTGTTTTAAACTACTCGTCAACTCCATAGAGTTTTTTTTTCTAATTATCAAAAGTTTTTTTTTCTAATTATCAAAAGTCACGCTTATCAGAGATCTATTAGAGTACGCCTTTACTATGTAAAATTCACAATTCGCTATTATATTTATTCATACAATACACAATAACAAGTTAAGAACAAATCCTCAAATATATGAAATATCAGTGTGATCATGATAACTTTTACCTATTGTAACCTCACAATATACGATTTCAGATCTTATGTTTCTGCACAGCCTATCGAATGTGAACATCGTTTGCCATGAATCTCTGGCCAAAATAAAATTGAACACACCTATATATCGGATTTACGATATTTTTTACTCCAATAACAGAAAAACGAACGCAGTATTAAAAGATAAATTAATATTAAACGTTTAGTGAAAAAAAATACAAATATATATTTTCACACACCAATTTTATAATGTTCTTTTCTCTTCTGAATCTGTCTGATTTTCGCTGCCTTAGATTTTTTTACCAGGATGTTTATTGTCTTCTATTATCTCTTCTGCTCACATTTTTGCCTTTAAAAATAAGATGCAATATCCAATTGTTTTCTAGATTTCTCATAATATAGCCAAATATTGCAATTTTCAGGTTTTAGTTAATCTAAAGAATTAATTTTCCTTTCGCCACCGGATGATCACTTTGTTATTGGCAACCTCAAATTCCAGACTTTACACATTGACTTTAGACATTGTTTCAGCGAATGTTCATGATTCCATTTCATATAAAAGTAAAGAGAACAGTAGGATTCTCATTTGCAAATTTAAATACATTTCGTGACTGTAAATTAGGTACTTTCTTCAGTGGATAAGTGCAGCTCGGGCTCGCTCTGTACAATATTTTATTTACATAGAAAGGTCCCGGTTTTCTTTTAATCTATATCCCAGATGGGCCACTCTTACCAGTCTAATTCCTTCTATACATATACAAGGTTATTTGTAAAACATTAATAATCTCGCAGGACTATATTCCTGCCTTGATTATGAGTTGAAAATGTTCAAGAGTATGCGACATCCAAGTTTGCATTTTCTTTTCAATATTTCTGACTATTTTTTTGTAAGACGTTGGACTATCATTACAGTAACTAATATCAAATATGAAAAATTCATTCTCTTTAATACAAGTCAAATAAAATAATAAAAACCCTCAATTAAAAATTTCCAATTGGAAATATTGCAGGATTTTTAACATTTTATTTAACTTGTATTGAAACGAATGAATTTTTCGTAATCGATATAATTTACTGTAATGATAGCCCAACGTTTTACAAAAAATAAGTCAGAAATATTGAAAAAAATACACTTTTTTAATTTTATATTTATTTATTTACATACTCTTATATGATCACACTATATTAATTAATTATTTGTATTAATTAAAATTTAAAATTAAATAGCATGTCCCCAAACAGCAATTGTATGCTGGTATAAGGGGACAGGAAATAAAGTAAAATAAGTGGGTACCAACACGAGTCCCTTCAGCTGTTTATTGAATAGTTCTACACTATTTAAGTCTTTTGTGGAATTGGGGATTCCATTATAGAAATCGATCGCAGTGTATAGGAAACCATATCTCTCTCTATTAGTCCGCGGTATATCATTTCTTATATAGTCTCTTGTTCTTGTGTGTTGTCTATGTACGTCACTGTTCTTGTAAATGATGATATTCGTTTTTAATAATTTATTCTTTATTTTATAAGTCATCTCTATCTTTTCCACATAACAGATCTTCTAGGTAAAGAATACCGGTGATTTTGTACAAATCAGTGGTTCTGGTGTATCGATTTAGGTTGAAGATTATTTTAAGGGCTCTGTTTAAAGTTCTTTGTATTATTCCCTGCGCCTGTGAATTACACTTTGACCAAATAATAACGCCATATAAAATATGAGGAAGAATGAAAGCCTTGTAGATAATTTTTTTAGTTCTTGTATCAAATAGTTCAGCTCTTTTCATCACACCAACTATAGGCCCAAGTTTTTTTAAAAGAGCTCGAATATGATTCGTCCATAGAAGTCTCGCATCAATTTCAAGCCACAGATATTTCACACAATCACTTTGTTTTATAATATATCCCTTTATAGAAAGAGTTAGGATGAAAGGCAGTTTATTTTTTGCTTTAGAATCATGTAATTAGTTTTTTTACATTAATACTAAGTGCATTTTTATTCAGTCACAAAAGATAAATATGAAAATCACCCTTTAGTCTGCTCTGTAAGTTTCTTTTGCCATAGCCGCTATATATAAATACAGCACCTATTGTCAGTATAAACAAAATATTTTCCCAGTAAATTAGCATATTGCGGATCATCTATATATAATAAATATAATAATGGACCCAATATTGAACCCTGCGGAACTCCGATTTCTATAATTATATGATCACTCAACTCGTTGAAATGCTTTGTCATAGTACATCTTCCTTTTAAATAGCTTTCAATAAGTTTTAGTGTACTACCCCTGATCCCAAGACTGTTTAATTTTTTTAATAAGATATCATGGTTTACAGTGTCGAATGCTTTTGACAGGTTTTTTAAGCTGGTATAACGCAATTCCCTTTATCTAATTCTTTTTTAATGAAGTTCATGGCATCCATTAATGCAGCAGAGATATTGCTTCCTTTCTGGAATCCATATAGATAAGGATCAAAACCTCCATTTCTATATTTAAATTGAACAATTCGCGAATGCAATCCTTTCTTAAAAATTTTACTGAAAGTACTTAATAGGCTAATTGGACGATAGTTACCAGCATCCTTTTTACTAACCGATTTATGAATTGGTATTATATCGGCAATTTTTAAACATTGGGGAAATTCAATATCTTCAATACATTTACTAAGTATTTTTGACAGAGGATCAGCAATTATATTTTGCAGATTTTTAATAGCTGATGTTGTTATTCCATCATACCCACAAGCCACGTTCATTTTAAGGCTTTTTATAATATTTATAATTTCATATTTATGAGTTGAGCTAAAAAGATGCCTTTTAATGAGATTGCAAATATATTGTTCGTCAATCCATAATAGCCATTATTTTGTTGTGAGTTTAGGGCCAGTTTTTTTTTCGACAGTATGAAAGTATTCATTCATTGCATTTGCTATGGTTTGATTTCCACTAATAGCTATTTCAGATACAGTCAGTTCCTCAATGCCATTCAGTTTATGTGCTTTACATTGACCAAAGAACCCATTTATTACTCTCCAAATTTTTTTCCGTCCCTATTGGTATACTTTATTTTGGATTCTATGTAATTTTTTTTAGCCTTCCTAATTTCCTTTGATACTTTATTTTTGTGTTGCTTGAATTTATCTTTAAGGCTTTCGGATGCATTTTGAGTGTTTTGCATAGCATATAGTCTGTTTCTAAAGGTAATCATTTCCATTATGTTCGGGGCGATCCATCCATTATCGATTCTACTCCGATAACGTTTTATAGAGGTTGCTGTTAATTTATATTCAGTTATAATTGTCATTAGACTTTCAAATTTGTCACTTTGATGTCCATAACTATTGATATTAGTTCATCAGTCCTGTGGGGTTATTAATGTTTTCCAAATAACCCTGTCCATAGGCTGTAACCGTCCGTTTCTTTTTATTTGCTAATAATGATCATATTTTATCTTGTTTGCATTTGATTGAAAACCATTTGCTTAACATGCATAAACCACTATTGACCTTTCATAGAGTCGACTAGAATCACTGAACCGTCAACGATAATAAATTTCACACTGCAATTTATTCATAATTCGTCCATTGTCTTATTTTCTCTAATTATTAAGGCTTTTTCTACTTCATAGAGAGCCCCATTAAATATTTTTTCTTCATAAAGATTAATGAACATCTGTGAGAGAATTTATAACCACTATTTGAGATTATTTTCTTATCATATTTTTAGGCCATTACCTATAAAATCATCATTAATACAACCATCTTAATATATCTGACAACCCGATAAACGATTTTAAAAATACATTGTGGTCAAAATACAAAAAATTCAAAATACAAAAAAAATTAAAAGTAGAAACTTCCACAATACCAGTTACGTGTCGTGGAAACACGATGTTAGTTGTTAAGGAATCACAAAATCATCTTACGGTTTATTAATTTATCAAACATCAAGGTTAAAATCTGCCAAACTCAATGGTTAGGAAACATAATATTATGTTAGTCTGGTGCTTTGACTCAACGAACGCACAAATAACTTAGAAGAGGAGCATTATCCCTTTCCAATAAAGCCTTGGGGGAGGCGGCGGGTGGCAGGAGTCCCGAGGGGCGGCTTGCGGTCTGTCTCCGCATCTTTGCTGGTCTCCTGGTAAAAGTAAGTATAAGGAAGGCTCTTCACGGGTCATAATCTCTTTTGATGGGGCCATTTCTGGGGTTAATAATGTAAGGGCGCGGTGCGTGGAGGGTTTAGTAGTTTTACCGCCGACTTCAGCTGCTCTCCTGATACTTACAGATTACGTAGGCTTCAAAATGTACAAAGCCAGGATAATTAAATAACTTTCTTTCTCGATCATGCCTAGTTTTTCCTTTAGGGAAGGAAAATACAATTTAATATTACATTTTTATTTATTTTTAGCAAAATAGTGGAATCGCAACAATTTGCATTACAATTGACACCAAATTATTTTATTACTATCCTGGTATTTCATTTAAAATCTTTTTTGCATTATATCAACAGGTATCTCAGATTCGGAGTTTTTATTTAATGGCAGTCTTGTATTACGTTCATGCTACATTATATTTTTTATTTCAAACAAAAAACGAGTCAAAAACATTTCATTGAAAATACAAAAGTCTATTTATTTTCAATATAAACCGAATATTTATATTAACGTTAACAGATATACCTTTCATATTGTTATTTCTTTCTAAAAATAGTAATAAATGATTCACAGAATTTTATTTTTACTTGATGGGTTGTACAAATGACATACATACATTCCGCCTACAGTTGTTTTTGAGCTAGAGTTTGGTCTATTTCTCCACATTTCCTTCAGCGAAACGTAGAGACGTGGATGCCACAAGAAGTTTCCAGTTTCTGTGCACGGTTGAACAAACCAGAAAGAAATATTTTACCTTTGTTTCTATTGTGGAATAAATTTGAATAGATAAGTTTTCATTATTTATCGCAACTAACTCGAGGTTGTTATAAGCTGATGAAAAAATATTGTTAAAAAAAATGTTTTTAAAACCGGTTATAAAATTTTTTTATTTTTTATAAAAACTTTTCAAATTTTTCTTTTATAACTATTTTTTTTTGAAAATAAAAATTAAATTATTTATCAACATCACTCTCCATTGGTTCTACAATCTAGATGATGGCTAGAACATTAAAAACCTAGATGATGGCCATCTCAAGAGACTTCCTCCACTGGTCTTGTGTCAGCTCTCTCCATATCTGGATTTCCCAGGCAGATATGCCTTTAAGGACATTATCGCTCCATTTTAGTCTTGAATTCAGTATAAACTGGTGCTTGTTGCTAAATCGCTCTTCCCACATGAACCCGATTATGGCCAGCTACCGATGTCTTCCTAATTTTATAAATTTGTTACGCTTAGCTCCTTAAACAAAGTATAGAGCTCATTGTTGTAGCGCCTGCACTAAAGTCCATTGCCTAGAACCGATCCAAAGATACGTCTCAAAATTTTCCTTTGAAAAACGTCCAGTGCTCGCTTGTTCCTCTTAGTCAGTAGCCACGTCTGAGCTGCATATGTGAGCACCGGTTTGATGAGAGTGAAGCAAAATATATAATTACACTACATCTTCTATATATTTTGCCGCTGAAGGAGTAATTCTCGTGCTCAGCGGAGGAACAAAGTAACGCAAGTAAAAATGTTTCTGAATTAAATAGGTACAAATAATTTTTAAGTTATAAGTATTTATAAGACACTAGCTGTTCGTACTCGGTGTTACACAGATTAAATATTAAGTTATAAATAAGTTTGTGGGAGGAAAAAAAGATTATTATGTTTCCAAAGGCTCTAAAAATAAATGTTTACATTTTATCAGGGCCGGGATGGATGGTTTATGCAGTAGGAAATGTGACCTATTTTTTCCATTTGTTCCTTAAGAAAAAGTTTACAAAATTTAAGCTGAAATCTGTCAAACAGTTTGGATTTGTACAGATAATGTGCCAAGGGAAGAGGGTAGTTTAAAGGGAGGGGAAAATACCAAGTTTGAGCCAGATCGATCAAACAGTATAGATTTGTATAGAAACTATATCAGGGGGAAGGTGTGTGGTGAAATAAGAGGGCGAAATGTCACCCCCTAGATTTTAAAGGGATTTTAAAGATTTTACAGGTTTACACAGGATAATATATCAGGAATGACATAAAATATGAACAAAAAAACAAACATTGTTAATTTTTATATATAAGATATATAAGACCTATTGTAAATTAATAGTTCTATGCCTATAACCTTCGCGGAAGTGCAAGAAATAAGTTGATAAAGTTTTATCGTAATCGGATGAACGGTATGTCAGCGCATAAAATATGAACAAACAAACATTGACTTTTATATATAAGATTATTATGTTATTATAACATAAAATAATGTTCCCATTTCAAAAATATACCTGAATTTTTTCAATATTTTTAAAATTTGCTTAATGTTTTTATTTTTTATAATATGTGGAAGTTCAAAATACAATTTTATACCTAAACTTTAAAGTACATTAAAAAATGTACTTTAATAAATACATTGTAATACTTTTTTTAGCATACAATACAATTGGTTATGTATATGCATATTTTAGTGTTTTAATAATCAGATATAAAATGCCGTAGAATATAAATTTCCCTTTAGATAATAGTATCAATCAGAGTAATAGCGTTTTAATGTTACTGTAAACGCACTCCCATATAGTTAATGTCTCTTATTTATTTGATATGTTCATTAAAATGAGAATGTTCTAAGTGCTAAAACGTGTTAATGCCCGATCGTGTGAATCGATCCAAGTCTAACATTAAGCCAATTTACTTCCAGTGACTTATTATCAATTACGCGAGATGCCGAATAAAGATAAAATTGTTGAGAAACCTAACAGAGGAGCAAATGTGTCTGTAAGATGACAAATATTTTTCCGATAATGCGACAGAGTATGAAAGAGTCAAGTGTCGCGGGTAAGAGTTAATCTAGTTTTTCAAGCAAAACCCAATCACAAATTTGATTTTATGTTGATAGAACGCTTTGCACTTGTCATTGTGATAAAAAGAGTTGGAAAATCACTGACGAAAAGTTGATTTCCATTTCTTGGTATTATTTTAATATTTTTTCAGTTATAATGAAATCAAAAGACTTCCACTTCACAGAAGTTATACGTTTTATTTAACAAATACCGCATAACCGCTCAACAAATATATTAATTAAAAACGCAAAAAAGGTCACAGTAGAGGTGTGGGCATATATATTTTTACGTGAAACCTAAAGGGATCCGATGTGTGCAAAATTCTAGAATATGAGTTGCTATATATATCTCAGAATTCTAGAATTCAATTGTGAAAATATTGTAATACAATTATGAATATGTAAGACTTTATTATACTTGACAAACATTTATTTTGGTGAGAATTGAGTAAAACGATAAGGAAGAAAGACCTATAATCTTCTCAGGGCTCTGAAAATTAACTAGGCCATTTGGTTTAGATCGGCAGTTATGTAGAGAACAAACAATCGTAGTACATACTTGTAATTTCAGTGATTACATTAATAAATGAAAACCACGAAAAGTTATTGAAACGTTTATGTTATTAACATTTTATTTATTTAACAATGTATGACATTTATTTTATAACTTGTATTAAAAATATTAAAAGAAAAAAACATGTCACAACAGTATCTCTACTGTGTACCTCACTACTTAATTAAAACTTTAACGCTGGTGTGCTTCATTGCACAATTGTAAACTATGTAAATAGAACTCCTAACCTTTTTGGTAGACATCCAAGCGTGATTTAGTTATGAAAACAAATACTCATATTATTGATGACTGGGATTAAGGGTATACAAATTATTAATGATGATCACTAAATTGTGTGAAATACATAAATTATGCTAGCTCTATTTTAGTTTAATTATGATTTCATATTTTACTATTTGAATTTCATGCTTCTCTTGTCCATGACAGATTCTGATACTCTCGAAATTCGAGTAGTCAAAGATAAAATTATAAGTAAACTCGAGATTATATAAGTATTTTTCCACCCAATTTAATGATCAACAAATATTAATATTTAATTTATAATTCTGTATCAGTGTACGAGTACATGTATGTAATATATGTACAATTATGTCATTTTCCCAGTTATTTGCCTTTTTTAATATAATAGATACCCCGGGAATCATCAATCACACATTAAGTATGCAAATGCCATTTAAAAACCTATATATGATAAGATTACAAATATATTTATAAATATAATATGAAATGCCATTTTCTGTTATTCTCCAAAGCCGACGTTTTGGCTCCATAATGCGCACCAGACTCGGTATAAATTGATGGCTCTCTGATCTTCTCGGCGATGACACATGCTGAAAATGAAGATTAATTTTATGAGCGTTTTTCACATATCTTTACCATTACTCCGTTTTCCTTAATATCATATTTTCCGATGTTAAAAACATACCAAACATGGCGGTGGGGGTTGGAATAAAAATGGCAACCATTATCCCTAAAGCCTGGAGCAGACGGGCATTAGGTTCATCCCTTACTCTAACCTTAGGGGACTAATTTCAGAGCATCCCCCTGCAAATGTGTGAGGAAATATAGACCGATAATCCTAATGTTTGGGTCCGATCGCTAATACAGATCGTTACATATCTCTATACAGTATCCGTGTGATGGAGACTTTTACTCAGATAATGTATTCACGTAGGTACCAGTACAGATTTTATTAACCTTTTCACAGGCATTATGATTTTTAGGGTCACGGCTTTGTCCCCAAATCTAAAATCAGGGATAATACAGAACCAAAATCGTAATTTTTGTAGGTGTTTCCCTTGTGGAAATTTAATTTTTGAATTAATTAATTATTTATATACTTTACATATTATACACTTATATTCATAATTATTATTTATTTAAATATGATTGATAAAATAATTTATAGCTTCATTAGTTTATGTCTCCGTTATTCTCGGCAATTACAACTATTTTATTATGTTTTTTGTCCATACTTTTGTTTGAGAAGTTCTTTATAAATTTCAAATAAATAAATGAATATTTCAAACAATCTTTTGATTATGTAGCTTCATTATTTGTTTATTTAAAAACAATCTGTTCATATCTTAAAATGGATGCAAGTAATCTTTACTTATCTATACTAGGAAAAAACTATATAATTAAATACGAATGGTTAAATAATCACAGTATATAAATATAAATACATAATACTTCTTATATTTTAAAAATATCACTACATTGCGCTCTAAAATTGCATTTAATTAAAACATCTATAATACTACATTTATAAATAATACTTGCAATTATTCTCAGCAGTAAATACTATTTTCTTATGAATTTTGTTTACCATCGAGCAGTTATTTACATAATAATGACATCAAAATTACAAATGAAACAAATAACATAATCCGAAAAGGACTTAATTCGCATGCTGTTTCTGATTTAATAATCTAAGGATTTAATAGTACAATTGCCGCTAAACTTAAACAATCATTACAATTTAAACAACAATAACATGAAAGTAAAATGAAATTTACAAATACAAATTCCTTTCTCAAAAAGCGTTTTCTCCATAATTAGCAATAACGAGAAATATAAGAGAGGGAAGCTTTCCAGAATAAAGAACGAAGCACGCCGCAAAATATTTACAATATTCTAGTTCATTAGTCCGGACGGTAAGTAGAGTAATAAGGGTGTCCTCTGGGGGGTAAGATGAGATTGGAGTTAGTGTGCGGAAAATTAAGCCGTATTGTCTATATTATTACGGTGTAATCTGGCTTCTCTGATTGAAGGACTTCATAATTAGATTTGAAGTTGTATTGATAGTCTTGGCTACGTTCTCAACAGCTGTTTCTTGGATTGGGGTACGGATGAATATTTGACTGTTCATTTCCATGGCCCGAGAAATCTTGCAATCGAGTAAAATTTAAAAAGCGCTCATGATTATTGTAGAGTATGCGATTTTCGGTTTAATAAAAATAAAATAATGAATATATTATTAATATTTAAAGCATTAACTTTGTGGTTAGACATAATAACAGAATGTTAGTAAACTTAGTAAAAACCACTACCAGATTTACGGTCCACCGGTTTCGAGACGTACCCGTCTCTTCGTCAGGACGAACACTACACTACTATATGCACAACACTATACACCACAACCATAGTATTGTCTCGAGACCCACTCTCTCTCGTTAGATCCCTGAATTGTTCAGTAGTTCAATGGTACATAATCAGTGCATGCTTGTCTCTGACAAGATTAACACGCATGTGAACAATAGTGGTGATAGTTTGACAATACTATGGTTTTGGTGTATAGTGTTGTGAATGTAGTAGTGTAGTGTTGGTCCTGACTCAGAGACGGGTACATCTTGAAACCGGTAGACCGTAAATCTGGTAGTGGTTTACTAACATTCTGAATTAATATATTTGACAAATAATTATATGAATAAATTATACATAAAATATTACTCATGGTAAAAATATACACAAGGAAAAAATTACACAACGGAAAAATACAGAATGTTCATTATTTTAGCTTTTTTAAAACCAAACTTACAAAGCAATTTTTTCCCGGCAATCGATAGCTGACAAATCTATTGCCAGTATTTTTTTAATACTAAAATATTGGTTAGTACATAGATTCGTTTAAAGTTCAATTAATTTATTGATAGGAAATAAAATATATGGTTGTTCGGAAAGTAGTTTCGTTTTTGTTGGTTAAGACGATTTTCTTACAGTGTATAAATATTTTATTTCATTATATATTCACCATTTTGGTCCAATATCTTTTGCCATATTTCTTGCAGTAGCATGATTCCACGGTCATAAATTTTCTGATCTTTGCTGGCAAAATTTCAGGATCTCAGGCATTTTTAACGTCCTCACACGAAGTAAAGGTTTGGTCGTCTAAAATTTTTTTTGAGACCGTAACAAGTTATAATTAAAAGGCGGTAGGTCTGGAGAATATGGTGGGTATGGCAGTACATATCATCCAAAAATTTTCACAAGCAATCCTTGCTATATCAGCTATCAAAATATATAATAATTATGCACTTTTAGTGTGAAGTTAGCCGTGAAAACTTCAACAGAGTCATTTGTTGGAAAAAATGAAATTACTTTCCGAACAACCTTATAATATTAATCACTTCTTAAAAATGAGTCATGCCTTTAATCAGGTGAACCTGGTGGGTGAATATATTCTGGTTAAAGATGAACAGTATATTTTTTTATATCAATATAATGAATAACCACCAAGAAATATCGAAATGGTTTAAAAATGGTTGAATAATATTTTATAATTAGAATTAATTTATAAATAAATAAAATTTTAAAAAAATAACTATAGTTTATAAAAAAACATTTTATAATTTATTTTATACAACAACACACTACGGGCGGTGTACATAATTGATACTATGCGTCACTGACGTAAAATGTGTCATTGCATTTCTGTCCAGCGTGAAATGGATTAATAACTTTGCCACTTTCTATATAGATATCGCTAATGCACGAATAGACGTGTATCAGTACGCAGCGCATTATTGAAATGCCATGAATAAAAAATCGACATGTATTTATCGAACCATCCTGTAGTAATCTAACATTTGTCTTATGTATTTTTTTTGCCAATATGGAATTTCAAAATTTAAAAACTTCTGTTTTTCAAATCTCCACACCCTGATAGAAAATATATTCTTGTAATTTATAGTGAAAGTAAAAAAGGGAATGCGGCTTTTGTGACTTTTAATGGCCTATTCCGGATCCAAGCTACTGTCAAGAAAAACCCAATTCTACATTTACAACGCAACCGTTAAGCCAGTAGTGCGAGGAAGAAGCAATTGTAGGCTATCCAAGTACTCTTTACAAAAATTCTCCGTAACGTATTCTCCGTATCAAAGTAATAAAATTCTCCGAATGACTGATTAAGGATTATCACCAAAGGGGGATTCGCATAAATACTGAGCTCATCGAGGTCTTCGATCAACCGAATTTCTCCCATGTACTGAAGATGAGAATACTCATGTTAATAAATAAGGTGACTTCGGAAAACTCCATTAGGTCTACGAGAGAACGCCAATGGTAACTCGGCCCATGGGAAGTCTAAGAACGAGGTAGTCAGATTGTGTTTGAAACACCGTGGCTACGTATCTGCTGCTATCCCCACAACTCATAACAGAGAAGCTTGGACCCCAATTATGCAGTCGTCTATGGATCTGAGAGGTATACTAATCAGATTAATATGTGTAAGCCGTGCGTACGATGCACATTGCTTCGTTGTGTTGGTGTTTACGGTTATAAAAACCAAAACAATGAAACATTGTGCCTCGTACGCACGGCTCACACATACTAATTCGGTTGTTTTTTCTAAATCACAAATAAAGTGGCTGGGATATATGCCTAGAATTTCAGAGGACCGAGTACTAAGAAGTATCCTTTTGGCAATTCCGGAAGGCAGTCGAACGGTGGATCGCCCCAGATTAAGCTGGGAAAAGCGACAAAAAAATGTATGAATACAAATGCGTCTTGACTTGTTAACACATATCGAAGCAGATAGGAGAATTTGGAAGCACCTTATAGAGTCTTTAGCCCCCCGACCTTAACTGGACAAGGAGACAATGATGATGATGATGATGATGACGATAATGATGAGGATGATAATGATGATGATTATGATGATGATGATCATGATGATGACGATGATAAAAAATACCCTTTTACACAGTGGCTGCTAAAATAAATATTTTATAATTTTTCTAAAACCGTGTAATATTTTGTTTTAAATATGTTGGATTAAATTTTGAAATCAATTCGAATTTCTATATACCTCAAAACTCAAATGTGTCTTATGTAAAAATACAAACTGATTAATGTCTATCACTGATTTTATAAAACTAATGAATGATTATTGTACTGTCATCAGGAATACGTCTCTACCAATATTTTCAGAGCAATTTATGGTCATAAAATGGATCATAAAGTTTTTGTGTCTACCAGACAAGTAGACCTAAATAAAAGCGTGTAAAAATAAAATGCCACACAGTAATTTTATATTCTTTGTCTTCGGCCAGAATACAGGGTCTATACTTAATGATTTAAAGGTTATTCAAGTGTAATTTGCACCGCAAATTACGTTTTTAAAGCGTACTTTAACCTTTAAATCATTTAAGTATTTTTTGCTCTCTATTCGGGCCTTCGTCTCAGACGCGACAACTTTAGCTTTATAATTAAGGGCATTTTTTGCGACATATTTTTACTTTCTTAATTTTGTGATGTATGTTTGGTGTTGATTAATTAAATATTTATATTCAGCAAAACAACTGCATGAAAAAAATTACACAAAAGTGAAATTTATTTGAAATTTTCTGAATATATTTTTTATATAATATAGAAAATTAAAAAATGGGTGCGTACACGGAATACGTGTCACATTCACATTCTTACAATTTTCAAACTAAGCTGCTAATGCTAATGCAAACTAATGCTAATAAAAAAATCACTAACTTGCCGGAACAAGGATCGAAGTCACGACCACTAGACCAATAGGCAAACGACTTTACCACTAGACCAACAAGATCGTCAAACTATACTTCAGGTATCACTATTAAATATGTTCATGTATAGGGTTTTTGTATTTTCTTTATTTATCGAGAAATAAATACAAGTATAACTAATACAGGGTGGACCAAAAGTCCGTTTACATTTGAAATGATGATAAAAAACTAGTTATATGAGATAAAAACTGTTAGGGATTTTATTTTTTAAAAATTATATCATCTATATGTGATCCTTGATTATTTTGACACTGCTGCAACCTGCAGCAGAAATTTTCAATTTCTTTTCAACAATTAATTTTCAAGTATTTCGTGACCTGTTTTGCATTTCCTCGCGAATATGTTCCTTTAATTCCTCAAGACATGCTGGATTACTGCTGAAAACTTTACTTTTAAGGTATCCCCAAAGAAAAAACTTCATTGGCGATAAGTCCAGGCTACGAGGTGGCCAGTTAATGTCACCTCTTTTGGATATCACTTTTTGCCCAAAAATTTCGCGAACTGCACTCAATGAGTCGTTGGAGGTGTGACATGTTGCACCATCTTGCTGAAACCATGATTTTTGATTAAAACTATCGAAATTCTGTAGCGCTGGAGCAAAAAAGTTCCGTACCATGGCAATACACCGCTTTGTATTCACTGTTACAGCATGTCCTCTTTGATCTTCATAAAATTATGGACCAATAGTACCTCTTGCTGACAAAGCTGTCCAAACAGTAACCTTGGGTGACTGCAGGGGCTTTTGATGCTTCAATTTCGTATTAACTGCAATTTTGCCTGTTAACATGTCCATTTAGGTGGAAATGTGCCTCGTCTGAGAAAAAAATGTTGGTAAAGCTGGTGAATCTCTAACATTTTGTTCGTAACAGTCTGTGAGCATGATCTTGAGGCTTTAATTCCTGTAGCATTTGAATTTTGTACGGGTGTAAATGCAAATCTTTGTGAAGAATGTGATTTTAATATGTTCTGGGTACCTTTAAGACTCTAGACTGATTTCGAGTATAGTCTAGGTTGTTCACGAACCGACGCTCCTACACGCTCTACGTTTTCGAGATCCCTTGATGTTCTAGGTCGGCCGGATCGTGGTTTATTTATTGTTAAACCTGTTTCCTCGAACTTCTGCACCCATTGTTTAATCAAATAAATCGATGGAGCTTCATTTCTATGCCGTATGTTGTTATGAGCACAAAATTTTCGTTGCGCTAGAGTCGAAGAATCGTTGTTTCGATAGTACTCGCGTACGCAGAACGCACTTTGTCTTTCGCAGAATGATGCCATGGCGCTAAATTCCCACGGGCCGCTTGCATTACGTAATCTCTCCACCCCGCCCTGTCGTCACTGCTCGACGCAGCTACCAATTCAAATGTAAAGGGACTTTTGGTGCACTCTGTATTTTCCTCAGCAATGCGGAATAGTTATGAAGTATGGTTTCAATTCTGAGTAATATACAGAGGATCCCTATCTCAGGTACTCTATCTGCAAATCTGTTACTTTGTAGTAGAGATCTTAGATAGTATTTTTTTTATTAATTAACTTTTTTATCAGAAATTCTAAAGAAGTGTTGCATATTTTAAAGCGTTATAAAGTAATGCGTAGTTTAGAACTGCAGATGAAAATGGTCATTAATAAGAAAAATAAAATATCTATCCTCTCTTCTGCAAACTAATAGATTTGCAAATAGGGTACTTTACGTAGGGCACGTCAATATATGAGATGAATTAGGTTCATAAGATCAGTTGGGATAAGGTTTAGCGATGTTAGGTTAGGTTAACTTTAGTGAGATTAGGTTACATTCTGCAAAAAATAATATAAAATATTTATTTTAAAACGTTTCTTCACTATGTTACATTTGCTTCTGTAGGGGAAAAGCGGGCATATTATAATGTTGTCATTTCATTTTTCCATATTCACGTTCATTATATGTTATAAAAAAATGTTTCTGCTGCAATGCTACGTACGTTTCCATAGCGGAGCGGGCATGCTATCATGATCATCATCTTCATTAAACACTTTCACGTTTTCCTCTCTATATTTTTTTTATAAATCTTCCAAATATTCTTCTTCTTCTTCGTTACTCAACCAACAGTGAGTTTGCCGCCAGGCTGAATTTTCACGCATCGGCGTGCAAACGGGTTCGCTATTTTAAGCTAAAAAAGTACACCCTTATCATTCCAGTTCTGATTTGTGACGGAATAAATATATTATCGGGCCTTTGATCTATCGTCAGCAGGATAAGTTTCATGAAATTTTTAATCTTATATCTGAGATTTGGTATTGTATTATGGTAAGATATTGGTGTAGGTAAGTACAAATTTTATATGAATAGAGCATTATAAAAAAAAAACATATGTGAAGGTCCAAAACACAAGAAATAAAAATTGATGTAATAAATAATACCAATGAGGATTCACAGGCGGCCGACATGGGGTAGCAGTAGGGGATGAGATAATCACAAGGCCCCAATATGGGACAGGGAAGGATGGAGGGTAGGAGATAGGGTTCAATCGTAATCCCTGTCAAGAACTATTTAGCGTGAAAAAAATGCATCGCTGGTAGCTCAGTGGCGACAAATTTTTATCGGATCTATGTTTGGACAAAAACGTCTCTTTATTTTCATCCTTTAAATTTGTAACATTCTTATGCAGTAGGGTGAACCAGGAATTTTCACAAAATATTTTCATAGATTTATTCCCCGTATAATCACAACAGTATTATAAAATTTGTTTGGCTGCTATGCGATCGTCTGATTTTGAACCCAAGCAAGCTGCCAGCCATCTCGCTCGTATCCTTAAACATGTGATGGATGTAAGCGAGACACATACACATAGAAGTTCATCTTTCACACTGCAAATATATATGCACTTAATAACGATACGTTCTGTTTATACACATCTATATTCCAAAAAAATGTGTTTTCTCTGTATGTGTTTACTCCGTTTGATATATGTAAACATAATTTTGCGTAGTTGCTCTTTAGTGTCGTGCACGAAATAAATCCACCATACCTGACGCCGCGCCACTCTTCCCCCCTTTAATTTCTATATAAATGTGTATTATATTATATTGAATGCCTTGCTTTCCACAGCTACCCTTAAGGATCCGCCATCCTCCCCCATTCCAACGGCCAACCCAGCCCCTCATCACAATAAAAAGGTGTTTTAAAATGTTACCCAAATTTTGTTCGGTTACACTCTAGGATCTCAAGAAAAATATTGTTACTCCATCCAGATATCTCACCTTTTCCCCACATGGACACTATTATTTATGCATCGTTATTTTTTGTGACCACTGCAAAACAAAGGCACCCCGCCACCCCCTCCTCTAAACCATTATTTTTATTTATAACTTATTCCGAATCCCTGGAAATTTTATTTGTGATATGCATACATGTATATATTACATTACATATTGGTACGACTGTATTATTGTGGACTTAATCTTATTCACAAACAACAACAAAAATTTCAAACAAATGCCCGCTAATCCATTATAAATACCCCCGACAATCGGAGAGGACAATAGAGGGATTTTTCTCTGTAACTTACCTATTGTTTCGTATTGTTGCTTTTCACATTAGGATACTTCCTCTTTTCTACACATGTATTCAAAATCTAATGACAAAGTGTTTGTTGCGAGTGTTTTTTGCTAAAGTGAATTTTTTATTTGTTTAGTCAGTCCAATATTTTTGTACGCGAATGAAACATGAACGACCAACAGCAAGGATAGGAAAGATAGACTTATTCTAACTGTATTTCTGGAGAAAGATCCCGAGAGTCTCGTGGATAGACGGGAGAACAAACACCTCCACTCTGCAATAAATTTATCCGCAGTGATTCTGCAGGCGTATTCGGAGACATCAAATCGACAAGTTTTTTAAGAGATATTTTATGTAAATATATGGATTCGTATTTGTACATTAACGCTTCTATAATGTCGATGTAGAGATATTTTAATTAATTTTCACATCGTATTTGGGAACACTTCTTGTTCTTTATTGTAGCCAATTTTTTAAACGTTTATAAGAAATATAGTTTTAAATGACGTTATTAAGGCGTTTCGTAGTACATAATTAAATTAAATTACCTACCAACATGAAGTTTGTATTTTATTCAAATTTCTGACAACTGCACATGATAATACAAAACTCTCATATATATCAAGTCACATACCTGCTCTCCACATATTTAAGGTAAATTGGGATATATTTATTGTTTTTTAAGTGGAATGTATTTGTGCAAAGCAGCAAAACCTATCGAACAGTACGCTCTGTCGTCGTGAAATTGAACATACTCTAAATGGAGTTTTTGAACCAACAATACCTTTACGGTAAGTACGATTTTTACCTTGCAACCTCATTTCCATCACTAGCTGTGGTTCTTTTAAATTTCCAAACCTTAAATTTTTGACGATTTTGGTGATGAGAAGAAAAAAGATTTAGAAAAAATGTTCATTTCTACTAAACACGAAATTGGTTGACAGTGTGAAAGTATTTAAAAGAGAAGATGATCAAAAATTATTTGAATATGTTGAAACTCACATGAATGAGTACAGTGTGGTGAATTGAAGTTTCTTTAGTGTTTCGCAGTGAAATTTAAGGAGAATTAATTAACTTAAAAAAAAAAAATTACAATTTTTGGTAGCACAACAAATATATATTTTAAGGAATAAAAAGAGTTACATGAAAAAAGTTATTTGAAATAGAAATGGAAACCGAACTTCAACACAGCCTGACACAAATCCGGCTTTAGCTTGTCGTTTAAGTTATATTAAAGATGGAATCATAAATGTCCATGTCTAGCGTAAAAGTAAACGTATTAAATTATCTGGAAAATTTTTTGAAGAAAAAAATTGTTAACAGTTTATCCACGTAGTTTTTAAATTTAACATTTTGGCGATTAAAATTCCTCGAAATTTCATCACGCTTATTAAATAATGTTGTCTCAAAGAATTTTAATATTTTTTGTTTTGGGATTCCGGGATTTCCTAGTAAATCACAAAATTTTACACTACGAACTTCGAGACGTAGATAATTCGTATGAATCTAGTGAATCTACTATTAAAAAGTTTTCTCAGCCTAGGCAACGCTGCTATTTTTACGGATGGCCACCCTTCATCGTTTATCTTTAATAGCACAAGACACGCATGTGATCACGAAACCGAAGCGTTGTCAGTCATATTATTTTTAAGGCAAATGAAATATATGTTTGACGTGAGGGAATATTTCATAATTTCTTAGTTTTAGTATTATTATTTTATTTTTATCCATAGGCCATTGCAAATAATACTCAGGTTTTACTACTACTATCAATTACCAAATCAATTATTCGATCTACCTGTATAGATGATGACTTGATTCATATCCCTGGTTTATCTGTGACAAAAAATGTGGAATTAATCAAACACGGGTGGTACACACAAAAAAATATAAAATTCATTCACCTAGCAAAACAGAATCACTACAAAATCCTATCATGAAATATAAATTATATTGAACCATTTATTAATTACAAGTACTATATATCTATTTTAAGTAACAACGAAAATATCACGTAATATTTATTAACGAAATACGTTTAAGAAATTGGATGGAAGCCGTGGAAATGAAAGTATATCCAATTGCTAAACTGTTCTCGTATTTCCGCCAATCTGCGGGGCTCTTAAATATATCAGCGCTTCTTCAACACAATTTCAATTTAAAGAAAACTCGTTCGCGATAATGTGGAAGTGGAAATTCGCGTTCCGCGTTACGTTGGAGCGGATTGTGCAATGTCTTCAACCACGCGATACCTCGCCCATGACGTCTGGAGCAGGGCTGCCACACGGTTCATTCTCCGACTTACATCATCGTCACTAGATTTCGTGACATTATTCGAAATCTCTCTATTTGTTAAAAATATTCATTTTTACATTGTCACTGGGATCGAGACGATGGGAGACAAATAAAATTCAATTAAGTTTTTATTAAAATTTATTAATAAAAAAGTCACTGGACGCAAATTTAACTGGAATACTACTGGACGCACTAGTCACTCGTCTATGGAACACTTTGTTCGCTAATTGTCTATGTTCGCTGGGATTAGCTGTTCCGCTTTCAATGGTTTTAGCCCGCTTTCATGTGATGTGTATTAATTGCAATGTCACTGCACATTTACAAAGACCCGATTTTCTGAAATTTTTTGTCATTATTTCGTGTATTCTTTCTTAAATCTGTTACATTGTTCAGAAGTTTTTGATTATATGTAATTCTCATTGTTTTAGAATCTCGTGACAATATTCACTGTCTTTGCTACATGGCTTTGCTCAAATTTGGATTTTCGAATATATTACTTTTATATTTTTATATACATACATCATTTAAAAGTTGCTGAAAAAAATATATAATTAAATTATTAATTATCTTATTAATAAAGGTAGTTTTTATACCTATACATATATTGTAATTTAATTGTTAATTATTTTGAATATAATTAAACTAGTTAACTTTGTTTACACCACTAAAATTTATTTGGTAAAACCAACCGGTTTCGGAAACGACGTTCCTTCATCAGGGTATACCCAATACTATAGTACTATTGTATAGTATTGGGTATACCCTGATGAAGGAACGTCGTTTCCGAAACCGGTTGGTTTTATCAAATAAATTTTACTGGTGTCAACAAAGTTAACTAGTTTAATTATATTAATAATGAATAAACACAAAGTAATAGCAAAATACAACAGTATATGTTAATTATTTTATTAATTAAATTAAAATGTTGTACCTATATACCAAATACCTTTTTCAAATTATTTCTACTTGTATTATTTAAAAATATGGAGTACTTTTTGTCCGTTACGTGGAAATTTTGAAGTATTTTGATGGATAGGTTGATGTACCACACTGGTAGATATAACGTCCGCCAATGTGGGAGTGTCAATAAAGGTTCCCACCGACAAGGAAAATCTTTCAGTGTTCAGTGTGTATATATTTATGGTGAAAATAGATGCGGCAACACGGTGTTTCATGAGCTAGGCGAATCCATGCGTACGTCCTTCTGCGAACATCGTAGATGCACTATAGGATTTGGCCAACCCGTTTTCGGGTTGGCGAAATTGTTGGCATTCTGTAGGAGTTATTGTATTGTACTCGTAAGCGGTTATATGTCACTTACTTATATTTGGACCATGTTGGTGATGAACGATTTAAAGATAACGTTTTTCGCTTCCCAGATGCATTTTGGCGTGACAACATATTCACGCAAACGCTAAGTTGTCTCCTCTATCGTTTGATATCATCGTCGTCCTGTGCATCTTCAGTAAATACATGGCCAAAATACTTCACTTTTTTGAATACTCAATCTGGTTTCGTCAAGCCACACAAGAAGGATATTTTTTCATTTCACATTTAAATGCCATTATGTTTCGCAGATCTGTAGAAGCTTTCCTATGGCCTTTAAAGATGACGCCAGTATAACCATGTCATCATCATTGCTCATATGGTTCAAATCCCGCCTATGTGGCAACCGATTTTTGCACCTGATAATTACTCGCTCAATTCGTCCACATATACATTAAATATGATTGGTGACATGCAGCCGCCCTGCCTCACCCCAGTGCGCGGGTCAAAGGGGTCGGCTTATTATTTATTCAAATCAGATCAGACATTACTAACATTTATTTATTTTGCTACGTCGTCTATTTTTAGAAATATTTTTCATTTTGAAAAACAAACTAAACTAAAAGCGAATTGTTTAATTTTTTGACAGGTAGTAGAAATTTTTAAGCTTCATGTATAATATGGAACAGACGATGTGAACGGAAAGTGTTGACCTAGAAGTTACAGATAGGATACAGTATGTAAATTTCACGATGCCAGAGCGCATTGTTCTAGAGTACTGCTTCGTACAAAAAAATCCTCTGTATAAGTTAGATAATACAGAAATAATACAGAAAGGATCACCTTCATTATAACCTCAATATAATTCCGTGTGTCACGCTTGAGAAAAATTGTAAGGAAAATGATTTATTGCACTTTAGTAAAGTGTAAATTAACCGTATCTATAATATATGTGTTTTGGGATGAGTTTTTTAAAAAAATTGCAATAATAAAACAATAATAAAAATTAAACGTTTAAAAGCATACTCTTATTCTTCTTCGAAATCGATTAGTTCACCTAATTTGAAACGTGACTTTCAACTGAATTGCTTGAAACATCCCAGTCCATTTTTTTAAATTAAACGCGGTATTGTGTTTAAACTAATCAATCACTTCAGAAGTTCACAGTTCCAGTTCACAAAATGTAGCAAACCAATTCTGGTGAATTGGGGTAAAGTATTATTAATGTTGTTAAAATACCTTCACGCTGTCAGATAATAAATTTTCACGATGTCTTTCAAATTTGTGTCCGAAAATAAGACGATTCTACTAAATAATGGAATTAAAAAGACCGTTTATTTTTTTCTTATAACATGTTTCATGGTATAAGTGGAAAATGTGGCAGTCTCACACACAAATTAGAAAATATTTTTTTGTGGTACAATACGCTTTTCAAAGATAGTTAAATAACTTTAGTATAATGTCAACCATGTTTTCCAAAAGTGGAGATCTATTTCACGTCTGCGATATGACTCAACACAGACCAGACGAAAACCAGGAGATATACCAAGTCCCAGTGGTGCTTTCTGGCAAAATATCACCGCAGAATACTTCAGACGAGATCTGGAAATCTTATCAAGTGGCTGGCTCCCTCTATCTCTAGATGTTGCCGTACTCAGTGTGATGTATGTATTCTTACATTTTTCGCTTAAGCCCAGTTTGCACAGTGCAGTTAATTTTAAGTAATACCGATATTTAAATCATGTTCAAACTCATTTAACAAAGCATACATATAACATTTTAAAATATAATACTGAAAACCACCGGTGATATTATGAATATTTAAAACCTCTTCAATAATAGCAAAATAACTATGGGGCAACAGTATTTAAATTAATAAAAATATAACAATAATTTATTGAAATAAACTTTGTTTGCACCACTTTTTTATTGAAAAAAATTCATCATGTTTCAAATCCAATGGCTTCTTCGTCAGGATAACAAATGTATAAAAAATGTTAAAAAAATGTATAATAATTTGCATAAAACCACTTTTAATTAAATAATCAACATATTTCGGTATCAACGGTCTCAGAACCATTAGAATTTAACATATACTTTAACTTAAAATAAGAAGAAAAGATTAGACAAAATTAGACAAAAAAATATATAATATAAATATTTTCATTAATTTTTAAACATATTTTCTTTTTATTAATATCAATATTTAAAATATTTAAATAATCATTCAAACCTTAAATAATAGTTTTAATTAAGAACCATAAAACTGTACCCCACTTTTTTCTAGAAACATGCAAGGAAATTTGATATTTGAAAATCCCTTTTCCAACGCTGGAGTTCGAACAGAGTTACAAATAAACATTTAGTGTGAAGTGATCCTGCTTTTGAAAAATATAAGATATTATGGTATTCCTTGCAGCACCGGAATATTTTATTGTATATATTTAAGTTGTGCTGTATATTAAGTGTTCTCGCGAAGGTTGTATTTTTTAGTTAACACGGCTTCGTTCGCCTTTTATTGCGAAAACTTTTTTGAATGTAACGTTAAAAGTTTTTATTATCTCTTCCTTATATACGGTTCGCGTCTAACTCAACAGTTTTTCGCTGATATATAGTAAAAGGAGGGGAGAGGAAACTGGGATGAGACGATATAATAAAGGTACCTACGCTAGTCCACGCTCGTATAAAGAATATTTCTCAGCTAATGGCATATTTTTGGAACATTTTACGCGAAGAAGGTACCATGCTAAACATTTTATTTTTTATGAAGCACTTTAAATTCTTCACTCAAACATCATAAAATGAATATGTTAGCGATAAAATATGTCCTTATATTTTTTTATAGTTTTTAAATAATTCTTGAGTAACATTTTTTTTTTATATGTAGGTATGCTCTTAGAACACAGTTACTGGATTTTGTCCCCAGAGAGACGATTGATTAATTAAGGTAAATTATAGAAGTCTCACAGATGTGAAGCTATGAATATAAAAAACGTGTGTGGAAGTCTTTTCATACGATGGCTCAGGGCTTAGAACATGTATGAGCTGGCTTAAGTGACCACTCTACACAATGCACCAATTCTATCGTAAGAACATCCATACATTATCAAATTTTTTAAACTTCTATATATGTTTCGAATCAAGAACATTTCATATATTGCACTGGTCACTGCTAGAGATATCTGTTGTTATTTTTTTTTCTCATTTCATCATTTCAATGAACCATGCTAAAGACATCTGCAGTCTTTTCTCGTGAATACATAGATTTTCGCAAATATAAAGGTGTCATTACCGATACCTCTTTATTTTTTTTAAAGATATGCCTCTATATAGCTCATACAGGTTGTAAGCCCTGGATCATCGTATGAAAAGACTTCCACACACGTTTCTCATATTCATAGCTTCGTCCCTGTGAGACTTCTACAATTTATTTTAATTTATTCTCGCATGTTTTTATTTATTTCATAATTATTTTTCAATAGTTGATCTCACCGGGTATAACTGTAAATTTTCGAAAAAGGTACAATTAAGACGCAGTTTATTAAATGAGATACAAGTTAAAGGTAGACAGGGTATTTTATTTCATTAACAGCCTTTTTGAGCTGTTTCTTCTCTGACATCATTATTTCTTTGAAATATAACAAGGATATTAAATTTGTATCGTGTTTTTTTATGAATAGTACTTGTTGTTTGTATTGATGTTAACGCCACCATTAAAATTATTGTGCTCAAGTTTATTAAAATAGTAGAAATTCAATAAATATTAAATATTTTCCGAAAAATATTAATTTTTCAGGTACCTCTAAGGCAAATATATTATTTTGTAACGACAACAAAAAAGGAAATTATATCAAAATCCAGATATTCCTTCAAGGAAATACTTTTTTCAGGAAATATTAATAATATTGTAGTATAAAAACAAATGTGAAAATGAAAATTGTAACAAATTTTATCTTGATAAATCCAAATATATGCAAAAAATTCAAAATTAAAATTTGAATTACAATTACATTAACTTAAGTTTTGTGTGTTATTAAGAATCAAGTAATTTTAATATATTTTTTAATTCATTTAAAATTTTCTTTTGTATTCATAATTTTTACGTACAATATATTTTTCTTATTAACACACACTATTTATCTAGCAATCGCATGTCTTTCTTTAATCAATCAATCACATTTGAATTTTTTATATGATTTATGAATTAATTTTTATTCATAAAACTCCCCCTTCTAAGCTTTCCCCAATTCATATTTCCATTTCCTTGAGGCTTTTCATGAGGTTTTATTGAAAGGAGTAGGCAACTGTTTGACGCAGTTAATTACAAGTTCAAATAGGGAGAAGGATGAAGGCTGACCCGCCCTTCGTTCGTCAGTCGGTCTTTAGCCAAGACAAATTTCTAGATTAACTCACGCCAACGGCGTATTAGCGTTTCCATGCCTTCAAGTACCCAAGTTAGTTTCTCACATGAATACTAATACTATTTATTAATAAAGTATTTCAATTCGCACACGCCATCTTGCTGAAAAAATAATATAAATCTTATTGTATGCAACATGTTTTTTTTTTCAAACAGTATATAGTTTAATTCAAAGACCATTAAAACTTTGTTAAGAATATCAAAAATCAAAGCAATTTTTTTTTTCTACGATATTATTTTTTTTTCATGTGAATATTATTTTAAACCCTTTGAGCAAGTTCACGTACATTACTACGCGAAAATCAAAATTCACTTCTTAAATCTTCAATTTACTATCATACGACATATGTAACCACAGTTTGGTGACCTGTTATGTTTTGACCCTTTCTCTGATTAAAATAAAAGGCACTTTTTTAAATATGTTTTACTTTACTTTGTAATACACACACTTAATATGAGTTATTAAATTACTACTATAGTTTTGAGAGGAGCAGTCCCTCTCATCATCAGGGATAGATAATACGAGTAATTTACTAAAAATACAAAATTTATCTAATCTAACCGGGTAGGTCAGGGGGGCTCGCGGTGGGAAAGGGTATTTTTTTTACCAAAAAGCTGTAGGAGCGGTGAAGAGTGGTGAAGTGGACTGAAATATGATATTATTTATTAATGTGTTTCTAGAATTCAATTTTTTTAGGATTTCAACGGTTTCCAAACTATTCATTATCCATTCTCTATGAGGAACAGAGTGGAGTAATTTTAATTTGTGACTATTGAAAAATTAATCAGTGTTAATTATATGAATGGCAAATTCGGAAAAATTGTTATTTTTTAAGCAGCGGCGATGTTGTTTTATGCGTATATTTGAGTTTCTAGTGGTTTGGCCTATATATTTAATTAATACAGTCTCCGCAAGTTATTTCGTATCGTCGCTGAATATATAATTAATCCTATGTGCCGTTTTAGTATATTCTGAGATAAACGAATGAAACTGTTTTAAAAATAATTGCACAGACTAGATTTATAAAAAATATTTTAAATAATTTCTTGGCGAACTTTCCAGATGAACAGAAAAGTTTATTTTACTACCTATATCTCCATTATTATTTACGTGAAAAATTTACAAATTTATTCGTTCATTTCAGAATGTACTAAACGGCACATTGGCTTTATTATAGGTATGTACAGCGATGATATATCCCGCTTTTTACTCCCTTTCTTTTAACTCGTGGCGTCTGATTGCTTGCTTGTCTGACGAAAAAACTTTGGATCGATTTTTAACCCTTTTCCCTTAATCCAATCGAACTGAAACTTTGCAAGCAGCCTCGTGGCGACGATCAAGAATATCTATCAAATTTTCGTTAAAAAAATTAATAATTATATTACAATTTTGGAATTTTCAAATTTTTAATGGTAAAATACGCCAACGCATCTGGTAGACACGAAACCCAAAAATGAGAAAGGGAGTATTGTAAAAACTTAGTTTTTATGGGTTAGTTTTTTCCAATATATCTATTTTTGTTTTTGAATTTAACAGAATTTTACCAATATTATTATTTGTGTAATATAAGCTGGTCTAATATGAGTAGGGAAACAATTTGTAATTTTTCAATTTGTAAAGGCACTTCATCAGAAAAATCAAAATATATTTTTTAATTACAATCATTAATAGTTTAAATGAAATTTTATTTGTTAATTTTGGTTTTATTCTAACAGAATTCTCAACAACTACTTATCAATAAAAATTTAATAATTTTTAAATATTCAAATTAATCACGGAGTATTATTTTAAATACAGATACGTAATACTCAACATAACAAACCATTCCTCGGTAGCACTATGCAGATTCATTGAAATATTTTAAATTTTAAGCTTAAAAAACAGACGCACACCTCTTGACATTTCTAACTTGTATAAGATCTGTCGAAACTAATTTAATTATCCACCCTATTATTACTTATAAACATTCTCGTCCCAGAATGCCTCTTCCATATTTCTATTGCCCGTACGAACTCCGGATTACGCTCACCCATAGTGGGAATGTGCCAAGCTTTCAACGACATATTTCCCGACATTGATATTTATCTCGTGTTTTCGTACGAACTATGAATACAAGTGAATATTATGCTGCGTCGCAACATTTAATTAATATCCAAACACAATGTAAAAATTCTCTGCGACGCACGATATGAATAAAGTTTTGCTTGGGTATGTATGTAATTATGTTATTATTCATTGCTATTTCATTACTTCATTATTTTCACTTTTCCACTCTATTGGTACTGTTCTTGTATTTTTTTTATTATTTTTATTGTTTAAATTTTTTTAATTTGTTTCTATGTGAAAAACATTAGGACACAAGTTAATATGTTCGATTCTGATAGCTCATGCTCTTATTGATGAGTTACACATATTAACACAAGTTAATTAATGATATACATATATTATATTTACGTCATTAACTTGTGTCTATTATATTTCCGAATAAATAAATAAACAACTAAGTAAATAAATTTGATTTGATGACGAAATTGCAAAAATATGATTTTTGGGTTCAATCTAAGCAATGCATGTGGAATGATCATTAGTATCCAATCTGAAGTATGCATTTTTAATGAAATCATCTAATTGTTATCTCTGGACGGACATAAACTCCTGTCCGCTTATAATTATTTTACCGACGAGAATATCAATAACCTTAATTCGAAGGTCGTAATGTAAAGAGGAAAGCTCATTTTTCTGAAGCAAAAATTCTCCAACGATGCGCTACAGCGATATATGATTTTTACACAGCTTATTCCGTTTGGAATTTCTAGGTGTTTGCGATCATTTTTTGCCCAATAATATTTTTACCGTGAGCTATGATGCTTTCCATTTTCTATTTAAACGTTAAAAAAATAAGCCAAGGCGCTGTATTGTACATAGGTTCAATATTTTCAAAAAGGATAAGGAGCGTTCATATCAACTGCATTGTATCAATGTATTCTGCATTATAAATAAAATGTAGTAAGATATAATTAATTATGAACATAATATATACAGGTATTTTTTGGGTACTATATAACTAGTAAACGCATAAAATCTAACTATAAGTATGCTTTTTTCTTTTTCAGTCTGAAATTTACAATCACACGGTCCAGTTTATTTTTTGCGCAAAACGAGACCAAAGAACCTTAATCGCATTGTTGATGAAGTAATTACAGTGGACGTTTTATAATTATGGTTCGTTCTCATAAATAATTAAAAACATTTACGCCACAGACGAGTTTAAATTAGAAAAAAATGTCGTTAAGAAACGAAGGAAAAGCGACCGACCAGTGAACGGCGCACGCCACCGCAAGCGACATTGCAATTTGCATCCTGTATAAACATACAGAGCAAATCGACTCCACAAAATGCGGGCAATTTTTACGTTCACCAAAAACCATTCGCTATCTAAGTAGAGTAAAGCCTTTTAAAATAATGTTAGAAATGTTTTAAGAATTTTTCTCTTCTTTACACAAATGTGATATTATCATTTTATTTATGTATTCTTAGAAGTCTAACATTTCAATCTATTAAACATTAAATATTTACATTATTTTTTAATTGCATAACAGATTGCTCCATTTACTATGCAAGTTGTAACATAGAGTGAGTACCATATGGAGACGATCCTCTGTCTGATGCTTTCAATGCTTCATTGAATACATCGACATGATCACTCTATTCATTTAGGAGTTGCACGCCACTCATTATGGTGTGCTTATTCATTACATTCGTTTTGCATTATGGGACATGAAATAGCGCTTTACCTCGATTTCGCAAATAATTATTTGGTACAAACAGGGTACAATTCTCTAGCAAATTCGGAGCATCAATTATATTTCTTAAAATTTTAACCCCCAACATGACTAGGTCCAATCATCCAATCATCTAATTACATCGTCGAGAATATAATTTAGGTAAAAATTGGGTTAAAAAAAAGTGATTAATTATTTTTATTGGCACTTTTTAAGATATATATCAAACAACTATTAAATAGAATTAAACAATTATTTAATTGGAAAATTTTTGAAAAAAAATAATGTCCATTTCCAGATATTTTATTTCTCAAAAAATTAATACATAAAATTATTTTCTGTCTTAAACAAATATGCACGGAAACATACCTGATGCGGTTATTTAATTTCCAATAAAATCACACATATGGAAATAAAATCAACTGTTTTTAAGTTCTAGCTTTTAAATTTTCTAAGACGCGTTTCGCCTTATGAGGACATTATCAATTTTTATTATTATTATTAAAAAGGTAGAACTAAAAAACAGTTATTTCCATAAATATGTATAATTATGGAGTTCTACAAACTTACTTCTGAAACAATAAATTCCAATAAAATAATAGTTTAATATGTACTAATGAAAAATAATAATCTGGTTTGTGTCTTCCTTGGTATTATACAGCATTTTTAAGATCTTTCTGATAGACGTTTCGGATTCCATTGTAGGGTCTATTATCAGGGCAAATGGACAATTCAAACGTCGGCTAAAAAAATTGTAAAAACACGGCATAACATCCCAGAAGACACAATCCAGAAGATTCTGAGCGGCCTGAAAACATAAGAACATTCTTAAAAAAAATTAATCACTCAATTTCTACCTAAATTTTGCTTTAAAATAATCACAATAATCCTGATGAAGAGAACATTGTTCTCGAAACATGTAGATTTTTTAATCTAATATAGTGGTGAAAACAAAGTGATTTGTGTTTTATTTTAATAATAATGTCACCACAAAGTTCAAGCCTTCATACAGAAGAAGAAAAAATATTCTTCGAACAGTTAAATTTTGCTCTTCCAGATTGGTGTTACCCCTTAAAATAACAAATAATAAAATGGAAACCACATAGGTTCAAAATTTAACAAATAATTTTAATATGGAATATGTCCATGCATTAGAATGATGATTATATAACAAGAGATTGATTAGACGATATCATAACAAGAGATCAACGAACATTTGATCCAATGACAAAACGTCCACGACAAAAAGCAAACGCGACAAAATATCCACGCAACATTAGATCCAACGACATGATGAAAATAAATTTTAAACCTTTGTTTCTTAAAAGCTTTAAAAATTAATGAATCGATACTAGTGACGAACTCATTGCATTTATTATTTCGCAGATCCTTAAAAAAATAGCCGTTCAAATCAATGTACAAATATATCGAATATGACCTTAAATTACGATTTTTTGTCATTGTTATGTCATTTGATCTAATGTCAAGTGGACCTTTTTTGTTTGGCCTTTTCGTCATTATACTTTTGTTTTTATCCCTAAAGAACCTTTGTTTGGACCAAATGGTCGTGTCACTCTCAAAGATTTGTCGATTAAAATCGCCATTTACGAGATGCGTCATTCTACCCTGCATAATAAATATATGCGAAAATGACTCACACCTCATTTCTTACTCTGTGTTATCCTTTATGTGCTTTCAAGACAAATCTTTTTGAAAAATCTCATCCGTATATGCTTTTAACATTTTAACGTTTTACGTGCCATAAATGGTCTATTTTTTACGCTAGCAAAATTTCGAAAATAATGATTACAATTTTGATTTACGCCTTCAAGTTTATTAATATTCTATAAATCAAAATAAGTCGTAAAATATTTGTGAATAATTAATTATCTATATGGTCAATTATTTATTTTCAAGAACATTCTAATTTTTGAATTTAGAATATAAGATTTTCGTCCGGTTAAATTAAATAAGGTTAGGTCAGAATTAATTAAATCATGTATTTATAATAATAAACTTATTTGCATGGCTTATTTTTGAAAATATTTAAAATGGACTCCGATATTTATTTCATTATATATTTATTTTTCAAATAACTACAAATTTAGCAAATTCAATTTGTTATATTTTTCGTTGGGCAACATTTTTCCAGATGATATTTTCCTGTTCACTGCACCCGACGTGGTCGAGTAAACGACGAAGACAGCACTGCGCTTACCCTAAATTGCGTTATTTTCCTAATCGCATCAGGGAATTAATTGTTTCCACCTCGATGAAAGCTCCGGCAGCTTTCAAAAGCTCTCGGAAAAATTATTTAGAAAACATGCCGCTTGTTTTTTTAAATTTCTCCAACCATCCATTTCTTTGATGTTTGCCGCCATCTTGTTATATTTTATATCCCGAGATAACGGCATTTTCAAAATTTAAATTTACTGCTCATATCAATAACAGTAACTAAATACCGAACGTGTTCTTTATTATTCACTCCATTATATAATAAACTTAAGTATAAAATATTTTGTTCATTGACATTTAATACAGTTGTTTACAGATTACAGTGAAAACATTGCTAAGGAAGTTTATAAACATATGATTATGTAATAGGTATTTGTTTATAAGAAATTAAAAAACATACAAAAAAATTAGTATGAACTGCTACCAGATTTTAGGTCTACCATTTTTGAGACGTACCCGTCTCGAAACCGGTAGACCTAAAATTTGGTAGTGATACATACTGATTGAACTAACACTCTATTATAAGATCGATCCACAAAGTAAATGCTTTAAATATTAATAATAGTAATGAAATTAAAAGAATTAATTTATTTATATTTATTTATATGTAATGATAAAAAAACTCCTGCTCAAATCAATTATAAATGCTCAACGCCTTGCTTTAAACATATTTAAGCAATGATTCATAATAGTGGCCAGGCATATAACACTTATTTGTAAGGAGATCGTGATAATTAAAAGAAACGAAGCAATTATAACGCAATAGACACCCAAAGAGAAAATAGAAATATAAATTCCGCGAAAAAGCCAGAATACAGATATTTAAAAATGGCACCGATGAGAATGCATGATAAAATAAGTTAAAGTGAATGAAGCAAAAATTGTATTATATAACAGTACAATGTGACGTTTTTTCTTCTTTGGGTAGATAATAAATTTACATAATATCAATTTGTATTAATTGTAATTGTAAATGTAAAATATTCAGATGAAATTATATATCATTAAGTCTAGTTGTGCAGAGGCATTATTAAAGAATGAGTATTACAATTAAAGTAGTATAAAATTATTTGAGTACTAACTAACAATAATATTTTATTGCTGTACAAATATAATATGAAAGCACCCAATTTAATATGTGCAATGCCTTTAGTAATCTATTTGCCTTCTATAAAAGCAACAAGTTACTTGGTCAAAGTGAGAAAATATAAAATGACAAAACACCGAATAAAACAAAATAAAGTCTCCCGCACCAACGCCTTTATTTAGACGTGTTATAGAAAGAATACGGGCTTAAAGAAGAAAAAGTGTACATCTTACATAAGCATGAAACAATATTTTATGTCGGAGACCATTAAGTTACTGGCCTATAACCGCCTGCCCCTTGACAATACAAATGGGACAGTCGGCCCGACTCATCCCTCCGGACCTCCCCAGAGAGCTGGTGGTGTCCAAGACTTTAAGCTGGTCAAAGGGTAGTGTTTTATGTTGAATATTTTATGGCACACTCTTACTTACATTGCGAAATTGGAAAAAATATTTGTATCATTAATTATATTAGTCTTGACTATCAATAAATTGGAGATTGTATTTAATTTTTTTATTAATTTAAGTAAGCTTACATATTTTCAACGTAAATAAAATAAAATTTATTATTATCAAAAATCAATGTTTGAGGGCTATTATTATTATCACAATATCGTGTTGTAAAATGATTTTCTGGTAAATGGGAGTAGTTTTATAATAGGTCGTTGCATTTAAAAATACAATTTGGAAGCATTTTTTTACTATGAAATCAGTTACATCAATTAAGAAATGGGTGGTTTTATTTCTGGAATCATTATTTACTGTTATTTTTCAGATTAAATAATTTATACATACATGGAACATGAACTCTGTAATGAATTAAAGTAAGATAATGCAGTAAAAAATTTAATCCTTTAAAAATTACTTATTATATTTTTAGGCAATTTAAAACACAACTTTCATAAAATATGCATGTATTGATACTGATATTCTCGTATAGGTAGTATAATTAAATAATCCTGTGTATATTACTGATGGCTAGCGTACTTAATTCATAAATAAACATAACTTCATCAGTTTCTTCACTCTTATGTTCAGCACCCTGTTTATAACAAATAAATTTTTTATACTTTTGTTAGCTACAAATGAGAAAATGGAAATGTTAACTTTATAGACCACAAAAGAAAAGTGGAAATGATAATTTTATTTTATACTTTTGTTTGTGGAGATTCTGAAGGTTGAATATTTCACCGAAGCAAGTTTATGGTGGCATTAGTGGACTTTTTTACAGAATGGGCTTTGAGACTTTTTGCTTACTCCAGTAGGGCGCTTTGTGAATTAAAGCATTACTCTGGAACTAGACGTAATGCTCCCTTATTAATCTGAGGTCATTCAATTCCGGGAGGGGTGGGAAACGGAGTGACATTAACAACCCTTTCATGAACCGGCCACTGATAGAGTGCTACGATTCTGTTCAAAGCTACGGCCAAGTTTTTTGGAACCATCAAATGAACAAAGAAATGGAGCATTATTCAGTTACGTTCTGTGGTTAGGTAAGAGAAACTAGTGAGATATTTTTTAGGCGGGTATCCACCCACACTGAAAAATAACCCAGTTATAAAGAATTCCTGACTCTTTTCCTTTTATATGAAATAAAAAGTACATTGTTACTGCGAACGCAACATATTTATTTATTTTCTTTCTGAAACTTACACCTTAATATATAAATAGGAGTTTCTAATGTAAGTAAACTAATTTTTTATTAAAAATATGAATTAACGGCCAGATAAATCACAAATCATCTTTGCCTTGACGACAATATACTTTTTTTTTAAATCAATGGTATTTTAAAATATATTTTAGATTAATCACTTAGAAATCTTTATAGAAAAAATATCGAAAGAATCAAAAAACCCCGGAGATCTGATGAAATCAAACAACTTCATCTAATATATCCCTCTACTTGCAGTATATGGTTCCGAGTTCGTGTTCCGGAATAAGAAGATTTTTCAAAATTTTGAATTCTTATGATCTAAAAAGTGTTTAAAATATCAATTAATTATCAAGAAATTATCTATATCCTGAAAAATTGTAACTTCACATATTAAATTTGATTTTATTAAATATATTTTTAATCTGACATATTTATAGAAGACTTTTCCAAATTAAGTCACGACCATCAAATATTCAATTTTTTTTTTTTAAAACGAAATAAATAAAAAATCAATATATTTTTATATTTTGAATGCTAAATTATTTGACAAACACATGTTTATTTTAAAATCTAGTCTTTTAAAATTATAAAATACATTTATTTTATATAAAATATTCAATATCATTTTTAGAAAACGTGAATTAAAACAAAAAAAATTGTATTTGGAAGTTCTTGCTGTTTTAAATGCTAATTTATTTGACAAACATTATTAAAGTTTAAAGTTTTAGGCATTGAAGTTTATTCCTCTTTGAAGTTTTACCTAATCTAATCCAGCCCGACTTGGCTGTATCCGAATAAAAGTGCAATAAATCCTTCAGTGCGGCAGTAACGGTCTTAAATTATTCTTTACAATGTAATAAATAAAGGCAGAGATGTTAAAGGCCTAATTTACTTCCCGAAGTAAAGATGGGCATTCTATAACATGAGATTAACAAGAACACTGCGTCCGCTATAATTCAAATGTTCTGCCAAGTATCAGATAAATTTCGGGCCTAAGAAATCATTATAATGGAAGAATAACAAATGTAAAAAACAATGAGAGAACGTTAAAAGTTATCTTCAAAATTTATTTGCAATCCGGCGAACTAAATCTCCCAGTACGGTCATTTATTTCTTATTCAAGTAGGAAAAACTTTGTTTCGGATGATATTCCAAGCTTTCAACACTTTTACTGTGTTTTTTTCGGGATTTCACAAAAATTTGGTCTAAGATATGCAGGTAAATTACCATTTTTATCTAGGTAAGGTAATTTTTCAAATGTTGATTAGTTGGACCCGCAGAGTATAACATTTACAGAGATTAACTTAACTCGTATTTTAGGCAAGTGTATTGGGATACAGTGTAAGTATGTTCCCTCACGCGTTTATTTTAGATACATATTAATCAAATATATATAAACACTAGCTGTGTCCGCGCGGCTTCGCACTCGTAGATTTTTAGTACACTATTTGGATCGTCGCGAACCTTCTAGAACATTCCCTTCCAGAACTTTCAAGAAATTTATCGAATGTACAGGAACCTTCTAGACACACCGACACATTCCGCCACTTAGTTTAGAACCTTATAGAACTTTCGGGAATTTTCTAGAACCTTCTCCTTCCAGAACTTTCTAGAGCAGGTTTTTCTGGAACCTTCTAGACTCGCCGACACAATCGGCGCGCCTATTTTGAAACAATCTGAAGCAATTGCGGCCTTCCCATAACAAAACAATGAGCTAGTAAGCGTCACCCACGCACAGCCACCCCCACCAAACTCGCATATTTTCGATGTGACACCAAGGGCTATCCACCACCATAACCACTGGTGGGTAGTTATGGCTGGTTGTGGAGAAAACTTGGCGGGTAGGGAAACAAGGATTTTTTTTTATATAAATAAATATTGATTATAACGCATTTTTATATTATTTATTCATACAAACTTAAATGCTTTGTTAAACAAAATGTATTTTTTTACAAAAATCTTTGTTTTTTTTAATTTCATTCCAAACAGAGTCTCTTCAAGAAAATCATATTTTTGTAATAAAGCACGCATTATTTCATACTAAGAAATTATACTTATTCATTGTGTTTAATTTGACATTTTCATAATTGTTTCAAAATTTATAAGCTCTTATTAATTTCTTCAATTAAACAAGGGAACATATTGGAAGCATCCGTAGAACCACACAATAGAAATTTACGTTAATTCATTTTCATTTTGCTGGTCTACACGTAATAGTAATTTTAAAATTTGTGGATAGAGATTGTTTTTGAAGATTTCTATTACCCCTTCGAACTCCCTCAACATTTATTCGTCAAATCAAAGTTAATTTTGAGTAAGGACTGTTGAAATGAAATATTGTTTGTAGTTATAAAATATATTTCTTTGAGCATCATGATAAATCTGATGAAAAAACTGTTTCCTAGTGTAATGGACGTGAGCCACGTAATCCTACACTTCGTCTTCATACGCTGCATCCTGTAGGACCATGGGAGCGATCGAGGATCAATAAAATGTGAAAACTTCGTTTAACTTGTTAAGGGTCGAAAGCCAGACCGATTAACCCCGGCAAAGCTAACTTACTAGCAAGCTCTGTAAAAACATCCCCAAGAAGTAAAAAAAAGGGATTTAAATCTTTTTAACGTTGCTAAAGCGACATTGTATCGATTCGTTAACATTGAAAAATTCTCGTAGGTATTAATATCGTTTGTAAATTCCAATAAATCTCGTTGAGGAAGCAAGATAAGCAAAAAAATCTGTGCACTCCGTTAGTTAATGAGTCGTTAGTTGAAAGAAGAATTTTTAATGAGTTTTTGAATTCAGCTTTTAAACGCGTGTTAAAGGGATCGTTTAGATTCTGCTTCTTTCAGCTATTTTTTCTCTGTAACTTTCATTTTCAGGAAGCGTACAATTCTGAAAATGTTTTATTCTGAACAATCTAACTGTTTGATAACTAATCTAGTTTGATAAACTGGTTTTCGAAATTGGAAAGTAATCCATTTTTAAAAAGTGTTATATCGATTTATCTCGCTTTTTATCCTACGAGCATTTTTCACAATCACAAGCGATGCGTAGAAACGGAGGAAGATAATCAATCAATATTTCACATGTACGCAAAAAACGGAATGGTTACTTTACACCATGAAAAAACAATGTGAATATATTTTATTTTAAGCAGAACATCCTTTAATATATAAATCATGGGTATAGGTACTTTTATAAAAATAATTATATAAAATATTTTTTTATTTGATTTTTTTATGACGAATGTAATTTCCTTACATAATTTAATTAATATATTAGAATCTGACTAATTGCCATTGAATGAATTTAAATATGTTATAAATATTCGCAGTAGGTTAATCAATTTCGTACTGTATTTATGCAAATATTTTCTTACATATATAAAATAATGTCATAAGAAAATTTTTTTTTTTATATATATATTTTTTAACAATTTAATGAGAAATTTTGTGATTCTTATAATTAACGTAATTTCTCAATTTTCCTTGAAAAATAATCTTTTTCTCGGTTAAATGTGAAGTTTTAAAATTATTTTCATACGCAGTTATTTTATTAATGTACTTAATTATTTTTCTATATATATTGTAGATAATATCTATCATAAGTTTTTCTTTCGCTCTCGCCAGACACAATGGCGGGTTCCGAAGAATAGCCATTATGAATATCACAATACACCTTCACCTCTAAAATCGGCGGATCCTAATAAAGAAACTTTACGTGTAACAAGTTAATTACAGCGTGGCACCGTTCGCCAGGGTGGAGCATTCTCCGGTTATGACCAAGTTTGTCTCGATAAATTATAACAAGGCCTCTTACACTACCACCTACTGCGCCTTTCTGCTTAAAGCGCGATGTTCAAGTTTGCAACACCGAGCATGTGTTTACGTCTGGCGACACCGAATTTAATATATGCATAAGATGTCTAATAGCGAACACACAATGTTCAGGGAAAGTATAATCATAAATAAATGAGAGACTGTTGCGAGGCGAACATTAGCGGCTTAATAACACGAACATCCATTGTTTTAAACGACGCTTTTCTGAAATTTATTTCGCAGCCGTTTCGCAACAAGAAGTGAACATAAATCCCGATTGAAAGGGAATAGGTGTTCTTCCTTTTGATTTACAATCTTTGGGGATATTTATGTTGTGAAATTGGGGATAAATTGTTTGCTATTGTGTCTAATAAATGTTAATTAAGGCTCTTTAGAATGCTGTCACACCTCACCATGAAAATATGAGTTTATTCAGTATTTTACGCAAATTATTTAGGAAAACATTGTCGTGAAACATCGTAAGATGTTTCTATACTGAATGCATATACAAACTTCTTAATCGCCTCAAGCCTAGATGTTTTTGTATAACTAATATGGCCTCATCGCCTTTTTAAGCTTAAAAAAATTAAATTAAACATATTTATAAAAAAAGAAAAAGAAGAATACATGTAAACTATATTTAATATTTTGGATTTTTCAACATTCGTTATTGTAATTTATTTAATGTTTAAAATTATTAGTTAATTAAAATCACATTAATATTTTCTAGACCTCAATATAAAAATAAAAAATTTCTGTGAAGAATTTGTAGATATCAGCCTAAATATTGATTTTTTTTTCTCTAAATTAAAAGTCGAAGTGATTTTAAATCTTGAATTTTATTTTAAATACATGTTTTATGATAAAGAAATAGTTGTATTTATGGTTCTGTGAAATTCACTGAAAAATATCAATTTAAGAATAAAAAGTGTTTACAAAAATTAGTAAAGCATTTCTTTTCTGTCAAAATGTAAAGAGTTTTGTAAAATTTCAATCAATTAACTCGGCTACGAAATCCACTTAGAAGAAATCATTTATTTCCTTCTCTTAGAAAATTTTTATTTATTTATTTACATTACCTTATGTAGCCAGAAAATTATACAGAATTATTTTAATGAAAAAAAAATGATAAATTATGGAAGTCTCACAGAGACGAAGTTATTTATATATATGAATGAATTCGTTATCGAACATTTTAATAAAATAAATATGTTTCACTACCGGGTTATCTAAAAGAATGAATTTGTATGCTGCTATACATTATCTCGATACACTATTTTAAAAAAAATTACGTAAGGTACCAAAAAAATTTGCTGAGACAATAGTGTGAAGATACTTGTACATTTTTGTAAAAGGTCTGTATGGCCTGAGTGTACTATTATATATATTTTGTGATGAATTCATAAAAACAAGGCATCTTTACAAGAACTCAATACACGCTGACATTTTTATGGTTGCTTAGGATATTACCTACAGTATTATGTTATGAAAGAAAATTGAAAAGTTCATGTGTAAATTGTATCAACAGCGCTTTCATCCGATAAAACCTCAATTTAAACAGAGCTTTCAAAGTATGAAGTTCTTCAAGAAATCCACTCATATTTCACTGCATTAACTTCCGGCATTGGCATTGCGCATTCGAGCTATACAGAAAACTCACATCTATTTGATTTTTCGGTAGTGCGATACTACATCTCGGTCACCTTTATAAATATGTCATCACATGTATTCGGTATTCAATATTGCAGAGACAAAGAAAGAAAAAGAGAGGAGAGAGGATAGTATGGTTCGTCCATAAGTAAGACAACCCTGCTTCAGTTGTGTTATATTTTATCATGACAGATCTTCATATCCACTCGCTTGCCCCTGTTCAAAATAGTGGACTTCCAGGGAGATCCCTTAAAGCCGTCCAAAAATATTTATTTTTGTTTATTTTTATTTATTATATAATTTTATAATATAATAATAATTTTATTTAATATTTAAATATAGATATAAGATCCTTGCGATGATTTTATCAGGGCTGATGTCGGGCAGAAAAGTCATAAAAAAACAGCATGTTACCACAGAAAAAACAAAATAGGTTTTTTTTTAAATATACTTGGACTTCATTATAAAAAAATATACGTTATGATATAAACACGTGGCAAAATTGTTATCGTCATTATTAACATTTTCCCGGGAAAAATACATCATTGTGTCAAATCATAAATTCTTCTTTTGTTCATCTGAGAAGGTTCGCCCTCCCTGCCAGGAAGGCCGACTTTGGAATTAGAAGAGATATTTAAATGATTCATGATCAAAGGGGATAGTAATTTATTGAATTTAAATGCTTTTCTTCAAGTTTTTTAAGAGTATAAACTAGAAAATAAAATAATAAAAATACCTACGATATTTTTAAAAAAATATCCGTGTGTCAGAAATTGTTGGTTTTTATTTTTTTTTCAAAGCGCACTTATTTGAACAGAAGGATATATTGTAATATACTGTACGGGATTCTATGAGGAAATTTCATCTCAAACTGCCGCTTTGTGTGAATAAGATTTTCTTTTCCGTCGGAGATTCGTTTGCACACTGAAAATGGTTAAGCTTCGCGATTGCCTATTACAGCTACATAAGATGTTTCATCTTACAAGATAACTGAAACATAAATGTCGGATGATGTTTCATTTTTTTCAATCTACGTACTTATTTCATTTCCAAGCCACCAACCATAGTAGAAGTATTTTTATTTAATGTAGCAAAAGTTTGAATGTCATGTTTGGTTGAAAATTAGAACAAAATTGAAAGATAAATATCAAAATGTTTAAATGAAATAAATTTCCAGTTTCTATAAGTTGTCAGATTTTTATTGGCAAATATAATACATGTTTTAGTAGAAATCAAATTTTTTATATAAACAAAAAATACCACGTTTGCATCTATCTGTTTCTTTATAGCAGAAAAGTATAGTAAAAAAGACAATATAGTATCAGTATATGAGTATATTCCAGTGCCGTCTAAACTTGCTCGATAGTATAAATATGTGATAAAGGAGCAAGCGCTCCAACCAAAAGTTAATTACTTAGTTTTATTTTAAAAAGTAGGAACACTGATGCTATATGCATTCTCTGTACATATTTCCTCTAAAGTAAAACTTCAGAATAAAATCAATTAGCTGAAGTCCGAAAGAAAGACTAAATAAAATGAAAAGCTGTATAACATAGTATCTAAAGAAAGAAGAGTAGAGTTTGTTTAGAGGCCAGTAATTTTTTTCAATTTTGTGTAGTTGATCTTGGACTTTGAAAATCAAACTAACTCCTGACGAGACACCGTTAAATGGAATGAGGTTTACTGAGAATCACTAGAAAAGACTGCATACATAAGTATGCGTTGACACCGCTTAAAGGCATAAATGACATACAGATGGACGTACAATGCTCTAGCAGCATTGGACGATGTTGGTAAATATGACTAGGGCGTACGTAAATAGTGTACTAATTATAATCTTATACAATGCTAAAATGAAAGCAAAACTTAATAAATTTTAAACATACTCGTATAATAAATAAAGATGATCATACTGTGTATTGGAATTATTTAATTAATTTTCAATAATGAAGATATTTGTAAAATGCACTCTTAATGCTTTTTTAAAATGCAGAGGACTTATTGGTGCAGAGCAATGGTCATGATGCTCGTCTTGTGATCTGGTGGTCGTTGGTTTGGCTCCATTCCAGGACACCAGCATTTTTGTCTTATTTCCATAGCACAAGCGTTTAGTTTGTTTTGAAAATAGTATGAATATTAATTAATGCGACACGTATTCGGCGTTCGCATCTCCATTTTAAAAAAATTATAAAAAAAATTTTACACCTTCCATTTTAATATAATATTAGGTCCTTACATATGAAATTGGCGTTTTGCCGTACTGGCAAATTTGATCTCAAATATCTTCTCTTTGGTTAGGAATTCCAAATCCAAATTTATACAGCTATTTACTCATGTATTTGTGTTTTGAAAATTATAATTCATTTGTTTATTCCTCAATTGTTTTTTTCTTTGCGTCACTCAGTTAACAAAATGAAAAACTTGAAATATCGCGTTATTTACGAGTACGAGTTCCACCGTGGCACCAGTGCTGCAGAAACGGCTCGAAGGATTAATGATGTGTATGGCGACGGTGCCGCAAAAGAAAACACAGTGCGTTTTTGGTTCCAACGTTTTCGTTCTGGAAATTTCGACCTGCAGAACAAGCCCCGTGGACGGCCGGAGACCAAAGTTGATAATGAAGAATTGAAGGCTATTGTGGAAGCGGATCCATCGCAAACCACATCCGAGTTAGCTGCAGGCTGCGGTGTTAGTGATAAAACTGTTTTAATCCACTTGAAGCAAATTGGTAAGGTGAAAAAGCTTGAAAGGTGGGTACCTCACGAATTGAGTGAAGCAAATCAACAAACGCGCGTTGACTGCTGCGTTGCATTACTTCAACCGGCACAATAATGAAGGGATTTTAAATCGAATCATTACCTGTGATGAAAAGTGGATCCTGTACGATAATCGGAAGCGCTCATCGCAATGGCTGAACCCTGCCGAACCAGCCAAACCATGCCCCAAGCGAAAATTGACTCCAAAAAAGTTACTTGTGAGCGTTTGGTGGACTAGTGCTGGTGTCGTTCACTACAGCTTTCTTAAATCTGGCCAGACGATTACGGCAGATGTCTATTGTCAGCAACTGCAAACCATGATGGAAAAGCTAGCTGCTAAACAACCGAGGCTGGTTAATCGCTCTAGGCCACTGCTGCTTTATGATAACGCTAGACCACACACTGCACAACAGACGGCTACCAAATTAGAGGAGCTTCAATTGGAATGTCTAAGACATCCACCGAACTCTCCGGACCTTGTCCCAACAGATTACCATTTTTTTCGAAATTTGGATAACTTCTTGCAAAGCAAAAAATTCAACTCCAATGGGGCAGTCCAAACCGCCTTCAAAGATTTAATTGTTTCCCGTCCGAATGGTTTTTTTAGTAAAGGGATCGATGAACTACCTATGAGATGGCAAAAGTGCATAGATAGCAATGGTACAAACTTTGATTAAATAAATATATTATAATTAAAAAAAATCGGCTTTATGTTCCTCCCATACTAAACGCCAATTTCATATGTAAGGACCTAATATAAAAAATGTGCCAAATTTCTTCGTTGTTATTTTAAATTCCTTTATGCTTTCTTTAATTTCAGTACTGAAGTGTGCAACTAAATCGATTAAAATAATCTAAACGTTGGTTTATATTACCAATAGTATATTAATAACAATATTTGTTTTTACGCTCTTTCGCATAACAAACTTACAAGTATGCACTATTTCTGCTCTGTTTTATAATAAATCTGCATAGTAAATTATCTTTCAAATATGCCTTCGTTCTAATGATTTGGATTCGCAGAAAATTTTGCTTGCTTTCCAAATCGTGCTGGTAATGTTTATTTAAAATGTTTGCGCACCGAATAAAACATCGACATGTCTCGATAAATTTCATCTTCAATAAAGGAGGCATGTTTACTGACAAAATAAAAGCCGCGAGTCGAACGGCAAATATTCCTATTGCCCCTTGCAATGCGGAAGTACACACTGCAAGGCAGTGGCGGACCGTGTAACATGGCTCAATTACCAACTTGCCTTGTAACCTCAGGTTAAAGAGAGGATAGATCGTGGCACTCTTATGTTCTAACACACAATACTTACTTCTTTCATCTGTACAATTTATTTTGAGTCAGAAGATGAGTGCCCAGAATAAGATTAAAAGCGCGATTCCAACGGAAGTACGATGCTCTACTCTGACTTTTTCTGGCCGTATATTTCCGAGTACCGTGAGGCACAAAAACAAAAATGAGGATTCTAATAGCACTATATTTTATGGTCTTTTTTATCAATATTTCTGATGGATACCTCTATTTCCGGTGCCAACAACATTTCTAAGTACTCCCTTCTTCATCAATTTTGCTCTGATAAAAAAATTATTTCCGAACCGTTTTATGAGTGATGATTTCCTAATTAGTCCTACTCATTCACCGCCAAGTTGGCATTTTAATGTTATATATTGTATCCGTACAATACCGAATTGCAATACAGAACATTGCAAAATGCCACGGTTGTCAACAAAAAACATTTCAGAAGAACATTAATTCAACATCGAAACGACATTTTTTTTACAAATCAAATATGAAAATAATATCAATTATTGGTCGTAATGAACGATATAAGTGGAATTTAATGCGACTATTTTATTTACACGATCATTCATTTCACAGAAATAATATAACATAATAATTGGCACCGTTATTGTACAATGATCAACATTATCCTTATATGCCTCAAACGCCCCTTATGACGATGTAGAAAAAATAATACTTCCACCAGTGGAAACCAGGGCTGGTGAAATGTTCAATCTATGAAGTTTCTAAAATGGGAGGACGGATGGTCCGCACTATCTCCGAAGCACTACAGTTCTGAATAAGGACTAGTGCTTCGATGTCGAGGATCATGGAACTGCGACTTATCATTGTAGATGACGGCGTAAACGATATCTCACTACTTATTTTCACCCCAGGCGGACTAAGCTGCCTATACATTACCATCCGCCAAATCGAAAGCTGCGTTAATTGCCAACTCCACTTTCACCACGTAATGTTATAATTAATAAACATACAAAAACTTTAAAAATTACGGACTTAAATTAATTCTGCATATTTCAAAATGCGAACTAGTGATAAATAAGAAGTAAATTGATAATATAATAAGGTTTACGTATACTATGATACAAATATTATTAAATAAATGTGAAGTGAATTGATAATATAATAAGGTTTACAAATACTGTTTATAAATATTCAATGTGACCGCCATTGGCTGCACAGCAAATATTTAATTCACAACTGAACTCGTTCTACATCGGATGACTAATCCAGTTTGCTGAAATTGGCGATACAAACGAAAAATGCTTTTCTTAGTTGCAGGTTCAATGTTAAAATGGAGTTGTTTACTCAGTTTTACAAAACACGCGAACACAGAAAACCTTGTGCTGCGTAGTAACCATTTTACTGACATCTGACGCAAAACGGCCTTTTGGGGGCATGGTTATTTGTGGAACAATGAATTATCTATAGATGGGATACGAAACTTTCGGACATTCTCTTTTATTTGCTATGTATATAAATCCTTCACATACATAAAGCTGTTTTGAAATCGAGTTCACCATTTTGAATAACTCTGTATATTACTGACACCTTGTAACTTACAACACAGACAGATTTCACTATACACACCAGAACGAAGGTAAAGTTGACATCGGAGACAGCCTTGCATCTCACACATTTACACACTTTAAATAACTTAACTTCCATAGTACGATGAACATTTTAGTATAGTTTATTTATTGAATTTACTTATTATTAATTACTTCAAATATTATAATTGTAAAAATAATATTATTCATAGCAGTTTAGCGCACGGTCACTCTGTTAGAAGAGCCACCACTGACTACAAGTCGTATGGACATTAACTTTTCTGTATGGACTGCAAATACGTACAAGTATATCTAGTCCTTTTATTCTTCAAGATAGATGAAGAGATATTTTCTAAAAGTAAAGGGTCGTGAACAAAAATGTGATACTTCCAAAAATTTGAAGCTTTGTCATGAAACGCCCCTCCAAATTTGTGAGAATTTAAAAAGTATTAAAATTATCTTTGCAATAGCAAGGTATTAAAATTTTAGGCATAACAAAAAAATCAAAATATATTTTTTAAAGTATAAAATAATAAATCTGAAAGATGATGAAGAAAAATAAAAGCAAAATGAGGTGGTAGAATAAAAATATTTCACTAACAATTCAATTATTTATGATAAAACATGATTATATCTTGGTAGTATAGTGGCAAGTACTTTTTTGTTAAGCTACAACAAGCCGTGTGGCTCAATTACTGTAGAGAAATACATCACAAAAACACTCCAAGCTTGAGTTAATCGCAAAGATGTATTGTGACCTCACCAGGAATCGAACCCAGAACGCTCAGTATGAGAAGCCGGTGTTATTCCCACTGGACTGCGGGTATTTACTTTCTATATACAACTTTTTACTACGTACTCGAGTTATTTGTCGTAAGTTTCAAGAGAAACAATTTCTCTCATATTTAAGAGTACTTCATTATTAGTTATTATTTATACCTAATGATTAAAGGCACTGCTCTTATATAGATTAAAGGTATTGGCATACGCCCAATATTTTTAATAAAAAGGTTAGTTATATTAAATTTATTGGCGTCATCAATTAGGGGGAGCAGCCCGGTGGAGGTGTACTCTTAAGAAAGCCAGTCCCCATACTTGACTATAGAGCCAAGGATGATCATGATGAAAACAGGCAATGCTAGCATAATTTTTATAATACAACCATTTGATTGTATTATAAACCAAGTATTTAAATATAGTTACTTTCTCAATCGAAAAAATAAAATGATTGAATCAAAACCAAAATGTATATTTACAAATTACCTGTGGAGGCAGCTATCGCAACAGTTTCATACAAATTTCGAATCGAAACGGAAACAGAATCGATGCTTTTCCGCTCGATCGGCATTTTACTGATTGCGGTTTCGTTCCCATGTTCGCTCAACGTCTACCGAATTAAGATTGAAAATAGTCTTTAGCTTCCCCACGTCTGTGGTAGAGTTAAACCGCTCCGATATCCCAGCATCAGGCGATTGGACCATATTTCAGTAATTGACTCCGTACACTCCATCCAAAGTCACGTTTCAAACTAATTGAACCCTTCCTTAAGCCTGGGAAATAAAGTTAAGATTGGAATCAATGACAACTGTAGCGGATATAAAGATGGTGAGTGGACACGTAAGGGATGTTACAATTTCATCTTATTTTTATCTTTTCTTTTAGCCGAGTGAGATACTTACAAAGTAATATATTTCAAATTGTTTTTAAAAATACCTTTTAGGTACATTCGGTTATATTTAACGTCGGTTTTACGTGCTACTCCTAGTCAATAAAAGTATAGTATTATATATATTAGAATACTGTACTTGTATTTGTAATTAGGTATCATTCAAATTAGTCATTTAAATACTTTTAATCAATTGCAATTAAAATAATTGTAAATTGATTATATATATACACATACAGGTATAGAAAATAAATCTATGAATAGAAATATATAAAAATTCTAAATGCTATCATGTTTGTACATTTATTATATTTTTGATATAAATAATTTCATCTAGTGAACAGGTAATCTGAGATTTGAGCCTTATGATGGGAGATCAGCATGTTATATCTATTTTCATAGAACAAGTATCTACTTTTTTTTTTTTAAATAGCTATAATATTAATGAGACATAGATTTCCTCACTAAATTAATTTTTGGAAACCAAAAAAGAGCTAAAAATCAAACGTTACTTTTAACGTGGCTTATCATAATTGTATGAATTGGAAAAAGAGAGTAAAAATATAAATATGTTTTTTTTTTGTAAATAGAGATGTGAACACGGAATACGTATCGCATCAATAGTCTTACTATTTTCAAAATTATCTAAAATTTTATGCTATGAAAACAGGACTCTGCTGGTGTCCTGGAATGGGTCTCGAACTATCGACCACCAGATCACTAGACAAGCGTCAAGAAAACTACACCAACAAACTACTCCCAATAAATATAAATTAAATTCCTAATATTTCCTGATACCCATTCGAGGACATTTAAATGGAAACAACGTCAGACATAGTGCAGATGAGTGACAGACAATATTTAATAATTTTTAAATATTTTCTTAAAAGAATCAACTATAGAACATTTTCTAATAAAACATTTAATTTCAAAAGCAAGCTTACAAAACTGATATTTTTTCCTAACCTTTAAATATTTCATTCTATTTTTTTTCGCTTTAGCTTTCAATTAATACCAAAAAATCAATTTTTTTCGAGATGCACACGTGTGACGTATAGATGCAAAAGCGCCAATATCCATAAAGGACTCATATGGATAGTGACGCGTTTGCCTCTATATGCCACGCTTGACTATGGATTGACGTTAAACATTATAACAATATATATATTTTAAATTATCTAATAAAATCACATTACGAATATTACATATTTCAAAATAAGCCTTGTCAAATAATTTCACTAATATTGGCTGAAAAATGTTGTAACATAATATTCACCGAAAGACGTTGGGGGTAATATTACACAACACAACTCGTGTGAGGCAAGTGTAGCATACAAGTTATCCTGCTCCGCCTATATGCGTATGTGATACGCCACCTATAGATGTAGAAACGTGACAGGAAATTATTTGACAACGGCCCTGACAGATGGCACTGCCTCGCTAGCTACGATCGTGACCGGCCTGGCTACGAAGCTACGCGACTGCGAACCAACGAAGCTAAAATTCTTTTTTCACCATTTTTCCGCGGTAGGGCGTAGCACTTACATAATGTGGATATATGTTTAGATCTCGAAATTTTGAGAGGGTGTCGATTTTTTTCCACCTTGTCTAACATTTTTTATTACTGACATATCTGTAATTGGGTGATGCATCGCTTTTCCAGGAAATGTCTTGACAATATTTTTCTCATTTTCTCAAAGATCCTGTGTAAATTATTTATTATTTTTTTCTTTTTTGGATATACCAGCCGTATGTAATTTCAGGACTAAGAGTTGCTATTCAAAAACCTGTTTATACAACAAAGAAACCTTTTATCACGTACACAAAAAAGTCTCGGGTTAAACGTGTTTTAATTTAATAATGGCACAGGTATCACCACCACGAGTGATCCCAGTTTACTTGTGATATTAGACTTTTATCATCCCGTGAGCTTTTATATTTTAATAAGCATAAAGGATATATGCCTGGGTATTAAATATAATCTTCCCCAAAATTCAAATGAAATTACCAAGTGAAATATGTTTCTCAAAGTTTCATCATATGTGAATGTTCAACTCCCTTAATGGCTGTCACTCCTTCTGCTCCATTTTCACTTTGTAATCCATTATATTTTACAGAGCTTTATTCAATTTTGTTTTAAATATCTGGCCTCCTACGTTTATAATACATTTCAATTTTGAAAATACTTGAATGTCGAATTAAATAAGTTTCAAATTGCAAATGAATAACTAAAATATTCATTTCACTAGCTAAAAATACGTACCCCTTAATCTCATTAGTATAAATTAACTCAAGTATTTTGTTAAATTTAAATAAGATATACTTTTTAATTCATTTTGCAATTTTAAAAAATCTTTTGAAATACTAAAGAAGTTTTAGTGAAAAATCTTTTGAATTTCTATGTAAACATAACGAAATTTTCTTTGGAACATTTTCAAGTTTTAGTTTTCTGTTACAAAACTTTTTGCGACGGGTTTCTCACGCTAACATTGCCGTTTGAGGACTTTGACGATTTCAACCGATTTCTGAGTTTTTTCGTACAAATCGTCAGCCGACCTTAACTTACTTGCTATCTGCCTTGAATTTAAATACACCATTCTTGATACGCGAAAACCCATATTCTTAACTTCATATATCTCAGCTCTCTGAAATAAAAGTCTACGTTTATAGACCTAAGCAATTGCTTTTTTAAATTATCTTGAACTAACTGATAGAAAGATGAGAGATAAAATAACATTAAACAGGCATTATGAGTATACAGCGGACGAAAAGTCGAAAAATATATAACGCTAGGCATGGTTGATGGAAATAAATGGAGAACGACATCGAATTGCTAATTATGTTATTATTAATTTTGATTAATTAAGAACTTTGTATAAACCACTTGGAGTAACTTTACATGTACCGATTTTGATACCACTGTATCTTCATGAAGACGGACGCAAACTAACTACTTATTACTTATTTCAGTAAACAAAATAATTTTTGAACGGAGGCGTGGCTATAGTAATGATGGGGTAATTGAAAAGTAGGCACCGAAATGGGGAATATATAAAATAATGGATTATTCAAAATGGTTCATGAATCTCAATAATAATAACTTTTCGGTATTTTTGAACCACCTCGTGGAAACAGGCAAGTTTAAAAAATAAGTAAGTATTAAGATTCTCCATGCAAATAAAGAAAGATTAGATTGGATAACTTAGAAATATTATAAATCAAGAAATGACTGAACAATAAAGCCAATATAATTAATAACCAGTTGAAGTTTATGAATAGCTTATTATTTTATATATTCTCCATATCACTGTCTACTTGTTAATTACTCCCACAATAACTGTAGCCAAGCCCTCGTTCAAAAATTAATTTGTTTTCTTAAATAAATAATTCAAATATTGATGAAAAATGTATTTTATGCATAATTTTAAAATAAGTAAAATAATACATTTTTATTTAAATTTACCGCCATTTACAGAGTGAATTATTTTTTTAAATGCGGATATGACGATATAATTTAGGAGAGAATGTAATTAATAACGCATTATCGCAAAATTGTTCGCAGCATTAATAGAAATATGTTTCTCGGCCGCAACGGTTCGTACAAAATGTCACATTAAGCCAAAAGTCACATCCCATCGATTTATTTTACTTTGTTGTGGAAACAAGGGACATTACTGCAGCCACCCTGTGGCATTTAGGAAGGGCTGGAGGGCTCGGCAGGAGGCTGTTTCGGGCTGTGGTTTTCTATAAATAATTTACGCAATTCAACCGGTAAACGGATAGAAAGTTTACGTGGCTTAAAAAGAAAATGGGTGTTTAGAAAAATCGGTTAAAGTTCATTCCGTCATGAATTAACTAATATTCAAACATCATTATTCGTATCATATCATATATACATCGTTATTGAATTTAATCTTTAATTTTGCAGAGTGGCGAGTTATATTCCGCGTTGGTTATATTATTCATACTATTATTGATAGAATATAATTCGTGTTTCTTATTTAATATTTCGAAGAGAAAAATTAAGTCGGATAGTTTTCGTCTATTTGATAATGTTTACAATCTAGTGATAGATAACAAAAGATTTAAATAAATATATTCAATCTAATGTTAATGTAAACCAATAATTTGAGTTGACATTTACATTATGAGTCCTCGCGATAAATAGCTTATTTTTAGTAATAAATTTAAAAATAATTCATATATTTTACAGAAAGATTCCAGTATGGCTATGTTAAGAAATAATGTTCTAATAAGCTGGATATGCATATATTAGGGTGGTATTTGTAATAAAAAATAATTACTCTTTTACAAGGTATATTATATATTTAATCCAAAGATCATAAATTTCCCTTTAACATTTGACCAGATTTCCAGCGATGCTTAGACGGGAAAAATGCCGCATATAGATCCTTTTTAAACTTTTCTTACATTAAAGTTCTCCCATTCCGACCACTCGACGCTTAGAATGTCAGCTTTATAGACGGCGGGTTAAGGGTGGTATTCGAAATCTGCACAATGAGTTTTCGCTACACGTTTGAATAATGGCTATGTCTGCCATCTGAATATGTATGCGGGGCTGTAAAGAATTTGCGGCAAAGATGGCGAAGTAATGCCATTCATTTTAGTGTATTTTGCCATTTGCCAGATTTCGCCACGAGGAATTGCCAACATAACCATATCGCCCCACTTTAGCACAACAAGCTATAGAAACGTGTTCGGAATGACTTTTTTTGTCGCGAGACATATTTAGGGAAACGTGCGAAAACTCGTATTTATATAATTTTATCCTAACCCCGATGACTCTTAACTTCACAAGTGGGGTATGAATTAGGATCGGTACCTCTGCCTCAGAAAACCCAAAACATTTTATAAAATTGCGTTTGTCAGGGTGTGGTCTGAGGATAATGTGCCTTTGAAGAGAAAGGATGATTTAGAAAAAATATAAATATGATTTTTTTTATACAAATATTTTACTGACCTATGTATTTATTATATAAGTAAAATCGTAGCTAGTAGCAATAAATATATGGGAGTTTTTTTTTAATTTTCAATAGATTATATTCATAAAGGGATAAACGACATCAAAGTTGCTTATTTTTTCAATTTTTTTCTGTTAAACGCTGCAGTATCATAAAAATAACGCACCTATATCAAATTTGAAAAATTCGTTCCCTTTGATACAAGTTATATAAAATGATTTAAAGCGTGCACAAATTTAAACCAGATTTTATTTAACTTGCATCACAGCGAATGAACTTTGAATATTTAATATAAATTACTTTTTTTTCCAGTCTAACGTATTACAAAAGATAAATCGGAAATATTCGTAAAAACGCAAATTTTGATGTCTCTTATCTCCTTTACTGATAACATTTCACCCGTCACCCAAAGGATAAAGAATATTTTCTATACAAAATTGAATGTAGAATACTCCCAGAAGTTTTTTATACTAGCTAGAATATATATCTTACTATATTAAAAAAATATCTCTTAACGAGAGGTTGTTGAAAGAAAAAAGTGGATTTAATTGTGCATTATCGGATCATGAAATGCATGTTTCCTCGAGTCATTTATGAGTCACATATGTATGAAACTAACTTAATTAGAAATACAAAATTAGTTTTAGATTTTTATATTAAATCTTATTTTCCTAAAGTCGTGTCAGGTCCTCAGATAGTAGATATCCCTATCTCTAACGGCTCGATACATATTACATATTTAAGATAAATTATCTCTTGGGTCATTAACACATTAATTTTTATTTATTTAAATTCAATGATTATTCTCGCAGTCATTCATCGCCGCTAATATTCAATATCTTGAGTGACTGGCTGTAATGCTTCTGTCTGTGTGTCTGATAAAATTCTGATCAAATGCTTCTTCGAGATCCTGCACGAGGATCTCGAAGAAGCATTTTACCATAATTTTATGAGAGTATGATATTTATTATATTGTTGCCTTATTTCGTCTATAATAAAACGCATATTTTTTTTCTTACTTTGGTGTCTCTGGATTCGGTGTGCGTTTCATAATCGAGTTTTTTCCACAATCGTTATCAAAAATGTAAGAGTTGCGATGAATAGATATTTGGGGTGTAAAACTCGTTGTGTTTGAATAAAATGTCTTCAAGAAGATTGTATTATCTTGTTATATAGAAATGAAAAATGTTGTGTACGCAAAAAGCACTGAAACAGGGCATAAATTTAACATTACTGTAGTCACAAAGAGGTAACATTTTTATGTTAAATAAATATCATGAATAATCTCTGCAACTTTAAATCAAAACTTTAAGCCAAATCCATCAATAATCGAAAATACCTACATTAATGCTAAATGGATAAATTTTCATTTATTAATTTTAATTAAACAAATTTGTATTAACCACTTAACCAGTAACTCTACGTCTACCGGTTTCGATACCAGGTATCTTCATCAGGACGGACGCAAACTCAAATCAAAGTCGCACCAAAATTGGAAGCAAACTCAATCAAAATCAAAAATTGATTTGTTTGCTAGAATAGGTAATGTATAGTAAGTTTGCGTCCTTCCTGATAAAAATACAGTGGTATCAAAACCGGTAGACGTAGAGTTACTAGTTAAGTGGTTAATAAAAAATTTGTTTAATTAGAATTAATAATTATGTCCAACCACAAAGTTAACGTTATAAACATCGAAAATAGATAAATTTTCATTGAATGACTTTATTTGTTATTGAAGAATTTATGTGATATTTATTTTATTGGTATTCCAAAATCAAGGATGCGTCTTATATTAAAATACTCAGAATATACCGATTTTTTCTACGGTTCAACAACACTTTCCAATCCTTCTTTCCCACACGTTATCGGTTATTAGTTAGGTACTTGTAAATAAACTAAAGTTGGTTAAAAAAAACAAGAAAATAAAAAGGTAGAAGAATTGATGCAACAGGATTTTTGCTATTCTGCAGGCTCGCCGTTACATATGCCATACTCGTATGAAGGATCGATATAATGGCTGACTTTCCCGGCTCGGATCCCATAAGAAAGTTATGTAACGTACACATCAAGGCTAGTCGTACGGATCATGGTTAAATGGGTGGATATGCCGTGTATGGAGATTGATCAACGTTGTATAAGCCCGTTGCAAGAAATTAATCCCTTATTAGAAGTCAAAAAACCTAAAGTAGGTAATATTTTAGTGATTGAGTAATAATATTAATCGATACAAATAAATATGAATTTATTTACTTTATTTAAATATTAAAAGCATTTTTTTCACTTGGTTTCTTCATAACTTCCGGGCTGTGGCGTTCTGATGTCCTTAACAATTTTCTTCATCTTTCTCTATATCCCGCAGTTCGTAGAGCCATTTCAATATGATAACTAGTGTCATTGCCTTGATTGGCCAATCCAATCAAAAATCGGCTTCCATCTTTACATAAGATTATTTATCTTATCTACTGGCAATGTGTCTGAAGATGTGTGGACAATTTGTCTCTAATCCTTTTGAAATTAAGACAGTAGTGCATGTGTAATTTGCAATCGTACTTGATCACCGTTCCATGATAACATTTTCTCACTTAAATCAATTTTATAATGTCACAATTTTTAAAATTAATTTATTTTATGATGTTTATTGCTCTTACTTTTATGGGTACTGTTTATGGTATTTTATGCATTAAAATGTGAGGTGGTTTCTCTAGAACTGGCCTAGCTTTAGTGAAAAACTGTCTGGATTTCTTCCCGCAAATATTTTTTTGTGAACATTAAAAAAATAATTAAATAAACATTGATTTAATTGCGGTTCAAATAACAGCGTATAGGTATACGATTCTTAATCGCTTTTGCATTTAATATTTTAACTGTTTTTTTTTTAATTTTCTAGGCTGATCGTTAAATTTTATAGCATCCCTTGAGTGCATTATTCGCCATGCTCGCACCTCTCAGTGAATTATTGAACCATCTACGCGTTACCATGGTTTCTTGAAGCGAAGTTTATCATTGATGGTCAATGGTAACGATATTTTTTCATTTTGAAAATATTTGGATACCTCAGAAAAAGTGCTTTTACGGATAACATAGAATGTTGCAACGTATTATCGGAATAAAATCGGATTAAAAAATAATATACACTTATTTTATTAAAATAGGCTGTTTTTGGTACATGCACATATTTTTAATTAAAAAATAATTTATGACATAATCGGTCTGCCTCAAAAAATGCACGGTATTAAAGTTTTGTTACTTTATTTATTGAATAAAAAATATTTTATAAATCAAACATTCTAATGAATTCCAATTCAGTATTAAGATCGCAACCTTCCTTAATTTTTCTATGATTAATAGTGCGCATTATTTTTCCTGTTACTTTGTTTTTTTAAATTCCTTTTTTTATTAAGGTATTCTTTATTATTACAACATCATTATTGTATTAGTATATCCATTATTGAATACATGGATACAATAAAATTGTTCGAGTGTGTAATAAACGCTAACCACAAAACAAATTCACAATTCTCGCTTCCACCGAGGACTGGTTGCGTGTCTGAAAGATTCCATTACCCTTATAATTTGTTTATTTTATAATAATAATAACATAAAAAATAATTTCTCAACCATAAAGTAAAGATTGTAATATATAATATAGTATATTTAATTTGGCTAATACATTGCGATTATTTATTTTATACAAATTTAAATTGATTTTTGGTGGTGGTTATGACTCTCGCCTAGTAATCGAATGGTCAGTAGTGCGATTCCACGAAGCCAGCAACTTAGTCAACATTATTTAAATGTAAAATAAATACATCATTTTTTATCAAAAATATCATATTTCGTTAAGTAATTCGAAAAAAACAGGAAAATAACAAAATGTCAAATGCTTTTTTACATTTTATTATTTTTTTATGGCGTATAATATGAATAAATAAATCTATTCACTAACGACCTGTTGATAAAACGCGTGTCACTGTCAACAGAGCCATGCGAGAAGACGTTCTGCCGGTGGGGCGCCAGCTGCGTGGTGGGGCCGGACATGCGCGCGCAGTGCCAGTGCCCCGCGCGCTGCCCTTCGCTGCGCGAGCCCGTGTGCTCCACGGACGGGCGCACCTACCCCAACCACTGCGAGCTGCGCAAGGAGAGCTGCGAGCGAAGACTCAACACCAGGGTGCGCCACACCGGAGAATGCGGTAAGATGAATACTTCTTCAAAAGCGTTGAGAGTCACATTTTCCGAACTAACTATCTAACCATCACGCCGTTTCCCCGCAGGGGTAGGCAGAGAGGATTAAACGCCACACTCTTCTATCCTGGCACACCACTTTTGCTTCGGCCACATTCATACATCTTCTCATACACGTTCTACGGTTATTGCGGCTTTTAACAGGGCCATCCTCAAATACTTGGAGTACCTGATCGTGCCAGGTCTTTCGCGGACGCCCTCTATTCGTGTTGCCTTCAACACTCGCCTCATATATTTTCTTAACCATCCTTTCCTCGTTCATACGTTCCACATGACCAAACCATCTCAGCACTCCTTTCTTTATTCTATCTACCACACTACAGCCAGCATTGCACTCACTTCTAATCCGATCAAAAGCTAAGATGGCTGTTTTCGAGTGATAGCAATTCTAATAATGATGACTTAAGTTCATTTGAACATTCCATTTTTTTTAACTTTGTGCCTTTTTAAAAAATATATAAATTTTTTGTCCTGTCGTCATATCTCGTGGTCAGATCATTTTTCGATGCAAATTAAGAAAATATGAAAAAAACTATATAAACCACTTGGAGTAACATTTCGTCTATTGGTTCCCATACCACTGTATCTTCTACGTTGTATACTGCTTGATATATCATCGGAGTACTGGTTAAAGATTCTCTTTCTATTCGCATTTCAATTATGTAATTCATCTCAAACGTTCTTGCTACCTTAGTTCCTTCTGCACTGTTAACCATGCTGGAGCAACCATGGCACTGTGGTGCATCAGTAGTTATACATTTGAATATCCAGCGTGTTTTGTAAATTAGCTTTGCACTGTTTCATATTTTATTCATTTATCATTTCTGTCTATCTTTGACGCTCTATAGTTACCAATTTGTTTACTAAAATAATCTGCATCATAATATAATAGCTAACATATTTAACTTAAAATAAAAAATATTATTCTGCAATAATTATTAGTCGTTTAGTTATAAATACAATAAAATATACATTATAAATATAAATATAACTACTAATAATAAATATGACGTCCAGCGTGTTTTGTAAATTAACATTGCACTGTTTCATATTTTATTCATTTATCATTTCTGTCTACCATTCATGCTCTATAGTTACCAATTTATTTACCAAAATATTCTGCATCATAATACTATACCTAACAAATTTAACTTAAAATAAAATATATAATTCTGCAATATTTATTAGTCGGTTAGTAATAAATTTAACTTGGTAATATTGACGTCCAACTATCTATAATTTCTACTCAAATAATCACCTATAATTTAGTTTAATATACTAATAACAAATATAAACTATAAAATCTTGGACGAAAATATCGTTTTTTTAAATATCACGATCTAAACTACTTTAAATAAATTATGAAAAAGTTAACAGAATTCCATAGTAAATAATTAATATCACTATTATCTGCAATATATGAAAGCTCGTCAATGGACGCAAAATATCTTATTTTCAATTTTATAAAGCTAATTTCCTTATATTTATTTACATCTGTCCTTAATTTTTTTATTTTGGTAAAAGGTTTTTACTGATGAAGGAACGATTGACTCCAAAACATGTTGATTACTCAGTAAACAGTGGCTAAAGAGCGATTTGTGCCGTATTATAAGTTATGATTGAGGTGTAAAGTGTTTTATCATTGAATGATACACAGTTACTTCGTGATGCAATATTTTAATTGAAAATATAATTTTTATTTAACTTTGTAATATACACACAATATTGTATTACTGAATATATTTTGTGTGAATTAAAATGTTAAATTGAAAATAAATTTAATTTTTTTTTTTTTTTTAATTTTAATCATTTTTAACTTAAAATAACTGCTTTTAAACCAGCTAACGGAAAAATTTGACTTCATTTATGTAATCAGGACCTTTCATTACATAAGTAATCTTAATCTTTCATCAAATTTGTGATACAGTTGTATTCCTAACTTTAGCCTAAAAAAATAATTTTATTATTTATTTTAATCTTGAAAAACCTTTCATCGTCATGTAAAAATTTATAAAACACCCTGATGATGGAAAGACTTTTCCGGAAAATTTAGGTGTAATTAATGAATTTCAATTTATTCTGTTTGTTAAAAACAATAAAATTACTTGTTAAAGTTATTTAGCTATCATTGAAGAGAAAGTATAATTATTAAACACGAATTTTGCGTCTAACTCCTGCTGGATACAGGTTCCCCCAAGGATCATCAATTATTTCTGTTCTTGGTCCTCCTCTTTTATCTTTTGCCCGCCACTCTTTTGATGTCGTCTCTCCATCAAGTGCGAGGATATGCACATGTACAAAATAATATGAGAAATGAATTAATCAACACTTCGATAAACCGTTTCAATATTAACTCATAAATATATTAAATTGAATGTTAAATTTTAAAATAATAAATTATTTTAAATTATATTAGGACCGTGTATTAATTTTAAGGAATTCCTACGAAAAGGCGTAACTTTTACCATATCTCATCCGGCCACATTGTTACTATATTCGTATTAATGTAAACAAAACAGCATTTTTGGGGAGTTTCACGTTGAGTTGCGTTAGAAACGTTATTTAATGAAGATCGTATCAAATGCAAGACAAACTTGCAGAACCATCGATTGTTCACCCATTTTTAGATGCTTACATGCACTGAGAATGGTTCAAAAGCAAGGAAAATGGATACCGTATGAACCGAAGCATGAAAAGGCTATTTTTAGGCTAGAAAATACTTTAAATGATCAGCTTGTAACCATTTTTTAAAAATTAAGCTGATCATAAATTAGAGGAAAATTATCGGGTGAACTATATAAGTGCAGTCCGTATGTAATTTAAAACTATAACTATGAAAAATACTCAAGTGTCTCGTGTACTCCATGAACTTACATGCCTATTGATGTGCGAGAGCTTTTAGTAGAAACTGATTCTCGGCGGATGTTGCATGTTGCGAGGAATTAGTAAGATTAATTTGTAATGCCCTACAACACAACACTCAACACCAAATAACTTGTTTCGTTCAACAAACTTAAACCCGGGGTCCAACTCGAGCCATGCAGAAATTGTTACTTAGTTACATTTTATTACGCGTATGAGAAATATATTGTTAAAATTATATTAATCATACATAAAAGGAATTTGATTTGTATTCCAAGTTACCAAAAAATATTTTTATGAGTAATAATACTTAGTCATGATAAAATCTTGTGTTTTTTGGCAGTTCCTTTTTAACTGATGAAAAATATGAAGCTATGTAATTGTGTTTCTTATTTTTTGTCCATTTGATGATTATTTTATTAAATCAATCAATAAAAAATACACTATAGAAAATTTTTTTACAACAGAAAATTATTTTAGGGGTTACACCACCCTGGAAGTGTAAAGTTTTGGAAGAAGTTATGTGATTTTTTCCAACGAGGTGATTATTTTTCTCATTGTAACTTATTAAGTACGTATTTTAGTGTTATTTTATTATTCTCTTTATTGTTTGTCCGTCCTCTCTTAAAATATGCCTCTGTGATTTGGTCTATATAAACCAAATAAGTCACACCGAATCCGTGCAACATCATTTCTTAAGAAAAGTTGCATGATAAAGATTTGTAACTTACAAAAACGTAGAGAAACACTGACTTAATCGCCATATTAAAATATTAAACGGCCACACTGACGTACCTTCCTTAATCATCATCGAAGTTCTGTTCCTTAATCATCATCTAACTAATTATGGATTCTTTACTCCTATGTCTTCGTTATGTCGTCTTATAAATTTGAGACAGGATCTGGACTCTTGAATCTATCTAGATTCAAAAAATTTCTGATTAGATAGATAATCAAGATCTTGTCTCCCTCTTGTTACTACTTTTCATTTGTCCTTGCTTGTTTTAATTTCTTGCTATATCCTTCATTCTGATATATTGCACGTTGTTCATATTATGTATTAAATTTATTGGACCATGCCCGTTTGTAAAAAATAAAACCCGTTTGTACAACTCCTCCGTGACTGACTTACTTCTTTCCTCAGTGAACGTTTATTGAAACAGAAAAGATCATGTACTTATTAAGAAATGAAATATCTGCAATGTAGAATATGAGTGATTGCTATACTCGATTACACCGAAAACTTTTGCACGGTAAACTTATTATACGATAAACGTCCTTGAATGCTTAAATCCACGCATTTTCAACTGAACATTTTTTAAACATTTTTTTACCATTTTTCTAATTTTTCAACCTTGAAAATCTGTATTCTGTAACATGACGATTCTCGAATTGTTATAATTTTTTTTATTATTTAAAATCAAAATGTTTTACAATATTAATTTATATATTTTAAATTTTATTTTCACATGAGGACTATCTATCAAGATCAGTAATGACCTTTTTATTGTTAATCAGGTAAAAAATATTAAATTTCAACGTGGATTTGATAATATTTTTATACATTATTATTTAAGTTTTGAGAGTAACAGAATTTCTCATCGACAGGTGAAGTATTTAACTAACTTCTTTCTTTCTGTCAAATATAGAATTTTTCATGATTACGTTGAAATTCAAATAATTAATTGACTAAGTACTGGATAAAGCAGTAAAATATAAATATATTTTTAAACGTAGAGATAACAAAGTTAATGTTTTTCACCTAATTTAATCAAAATCATGAATAATCTCCAATAATCGCCAATAATATGACTGTTTATAGTAATTTTTATGTAGTTTAATACCATATATATATAAGGTTAACGTCAGAGCGTGAATAAATAATAACATCCCTACTAAATGACATAGAAAAATAATAATTAATATACGAATCATCATGAATAACCAATCATTACACTGCGACCACTTTATCGAATTAATTAATTAGCAATCAATAAAGGCGGAACAGAATGCCCGACACGCAATATCATTTGCCTAAAACGTTCTCATGCATTAAAAATACGTATTGATATGCATGCCATACATACCACCCCCTCGTGCTTTGTACGGCAATTATGGGACTATGTAGTCACAACAATAATGACGGCAGTTAATGAGCTTTTTAACGATTATAAAATGTGGAGCGTTGCAGGTCAAAATGAATAGTTTATCGGACAGACATTCTGGTTGAAATGTTTGCCAGGAATATTTAAACAAAGCTCCAGCGCTAGAATGTTCGCGAAGGTACTAATTACCTGAACTAGATTGAGTGGTTTATTTCAAATTTTAAAGTTAAGTCCATCCCATTTCAGCCAAATACAGCCCGTCTAGTGGTTGGCTTCATTAAAATAACCTTAACTAGATACATTTTCAGGTTAACCGACCACTGTATTTGCCTGAGAATTTGTATCAATAAGTGTTTGGTAGAAATTATGTGTTAAATGCGCACAATTCAAAAATTGTAATAATTTCGTTTTATAATAAATGTTAAAGCTACAAAGTAAACTTTGGTAATGAAAATGCTATAAAGTTCGATGCTGGTACAATGAAAGATTTGAGATAGATTATCCTCGAATTGACGAAGATGCATCAATAATTTTTTTTACACTCATAGAGATGATCGCAGAGAAATTGGTTGTGACAGGAAATGTGTTAAAAACGAAGAAAAACAGACCGATCTCTAAATAGATTGTCCGATCATGCCAAATACGCAAATGAATCTTATTAAATGATAAATAGAATGTATATCCTAACTGCGAACTACAAAAATCGGTAGAAGAAAATCTTTATGAACCCCAACAGGCCACAATTCTCAGTAATGAGGAAATCGACTATAGAAGAAGATGAAAAAACATGACTTTAAGTGTCTTTTCATCAGAAACGAAGCTATAAAACTGAGAATTGTGTGTATTCAAATAATTATGTACGATGGCCCAGGGCTTTCAACATGTATGAGCTGACTTTAGTGATCGTTAGAACATTAACACATCTTTTCATATTGTAAAGAGGCTGAATACCTACTTAAAATAAACATCGGCGGCACGCGATGGCGTGCAGTCAACCGTGACGACAGACTGTTATGCACGCAATCTGGGGTCACTCAACCGTGATCGCGTTATCTCTCTGGAGCCTTCCACGATATTCGATCGCCGAATAAATTCATACGAGGAATAATCTAGAACATTCGACAAGTTTCCAGTTAGCTCTAGAATGAAACGTTCGGGGGAATTTTACTATATAAGGAGCACGCGACGCAGGCTCGAGGAATTCAGTTTGTGAAGTTAACCAGGCGACATCTCCATGCTACTACTAGTGTGATCAGTACTTCGAGATATTACAACACGTAATTTTAGTAAGTGAAACCAGCGCAAGGGAATTAAAAAACAGGAAACAGGGGTGAATTGATTCTACGAGCGAACATTGAACAGAGTTTATCAAAAGTGATCTAAGGAATTGTATTAATGTTAATTAGTGTGAATTAAGGAACAGTTTAAATAATAATTGTGTGAAATATTCGGAAAATATTTAACAATATCAAAATTAAGGACGGTACCAAAATTTAACTCGTATCCAGGACTTCCTTTGGTAAATAATTAAATTTAATTAATTTCTAGTCTTTTCATTTGCCTCCCAAAGTCACGTCCCGTGACAATATTGTTGTGACTCACTTCAACGATACCATTTTTAAATGTATTTTAACTGTCAATAGGGAATATGTCCCTACTATGAGTTGCTATAACATTGAATAATCTCCGTACTCGGCATATCCTCCCTTTTAACCACCAAGATCCGTTCAACCCTTGATGCATACGTTACTTGACTTTCTTATGGGATCTGAGGATCGGGAAAGTCAGCCTTTATGTCGATCTCTCATACGCGTGAGGCATTTATAACGAAGAGCCTGCAGTGAACAGCCAATACATCTTGGTGCATCAATTCAAATATTTGCTGCGGTGAGGATTCAAATGAATCACTGGTAAACAATTAAACTTTTATTAAACACAAAGTCAATGGACACAAACTTTTTCTGGATCTCTATTCTGTGATTCGCAATAATTTATCTTTGCTGGAAAATTTCTTTCGTCTCTTGTAACTTGTACTTCGTTTATCCATTGCACTTATTCACAGTTCGGTATTTATTTATAGCGAAATGTTCTATGGTTTCTATGGTTTTATGGATCTATGGTTTTCACTTGCTTTTCAAAACAAACTCAAATGAGCTATCAATATGCATACAACAGAATTTATAAGGACTCAATTTTTCGAATATTCTAGTATATATTTCTTATACATTCTTAAATGTTAAGACTCGAAAACTTTTGATTATGTACTTTTAATAAGATTATGTTGGTATGGCAGAAAAAGCTGGAAGAAAATCATCAAGAACTTTAGAAGGCCACAATCGGGGGGTCGCAATCCTCAATAATGAGGAAATTGACTGGAAAATAAAAATAAATATAAATTACGCAAAAAGTGATCACCTACTTCCAATTCACTTCATTTATCGATTAATATTAACGATCTTTCTCAAACACACTTTCGCAAATAACACTTGCCACCGTGAATTTACTTGAGATCTTCACTCGAGATAACGAACTTCCAAAGAAAATACTGAAAATTCAATTTCGTTCATCGCATTTGCCCTGCAACTACGACGGTCCAATTAAAACCTTCTATATCAAACGAAAATCGAATGGATCGTTAATTAATTATTAAAAGGCGTAGATGTTTTAAGTAGACTAAATTCTGAATTAAAAGTTTTGTGATTGAATTGTATACATGTATAATATATAAATCTATTCCTTTTTTTGAGATCTTGATTTCCTTGCTTACAAAAGATCGATATATCTAAAATATCTGCATAAAAATACATACTATTTTACAAAAACAAAAAAAATATTGTTTCCTATTTATGCATTGCTTATAATTTTTTATCATCTGGAAAAATACCTATTATCACTAATTTCCGCTACGATATAAGCAGCCTTTGCAAATAGTTATTATTTTTTTATGATCTTATAGTAAAATATTTATTGGAAAGAAAAGGTGCTCATTTCTTTGATGAATTCATGAAAACCTTTAAACATCCTTTTACTTCTGCCGTACTCTTTGATAACTAATTTATCTTTTCCGCTAGGTAAGGTTTTCACTAGATAGGTATTTGAAATGAAAGTGGAGGCTGCACAAACGAAGCCCTTAAAGTCATGACTCAGTTATTAATTTTCATTATTTTTTATTGAATTAACGTCATTTTTTAATCAGTAATTTAAAATACATGGTCTTCTCATCAAATACAAGTATTTTTAAACTTATTTTGTAAGTTAAGTGCAAGAATGCAGCATGTTCCTTTGTATATATTATCCTTGGCTTTACCCAACCGAGTTTCTCCAGGGTATGCTTGGCTACAATAGTCTAGAGACTAGAAGGAATGTGTATTTGGTCACACATTTTTATCGATTGTTGCGCGGTATGATCGATAATCCTGAAATTATGCGGAGCATTGGTTTGTATGTTCCTGATAATTACATTAGACATCGTCAGCATAGATTGTTTCACATTCCAATATACAGGACCAACCTGCCGATGGTTATGCCTGTTGGAAGAGCCACAGCTATGCTGAACAAAATCGCTTTGGGTATTGATATATTCCACGTTTCTGAGGGGGTTTTCCGAAGCGGGATTCTCCTACACCTTTGACCAGATTTTATGTTATTTTTAATTTATTAAATATTTGTATTTTGATATATACTGCCTTATATGTATGCCTTAAACATTTTGTTTGTCATGTACATATTATCAAATAAATTGAATTGAATTGAATAAATTAATTTTAAAAATTTTGCATATTTTCTTGTCCGAGTTTATAAAAATGTAATCAGATGCAATCATAAATGTATTCCACAGTTTTTAATTACACTTTGAAAGTCTGTCGAGTTCTCGGGGGTCAACTTCCAGCACTGGTGAAATGAAGAGAGCCACTGCTCCGCTAAGATGGCCCTCGAGAGTCCTTCACAAGTTATCCAGTATCCCCCGCCATCTGCTGCTTGCTTTCAAAGTTGCCTCCATTCAAATGTTTAAGAAGGGGGAATGTCCAGGGGTGAATACAGCAATCAATATTGTTTACAGTGTTATTAATAATTAGTTCTGATCCTTCATTTACAAGTAAGTAGTTTTAATGACTAGCTTAATCGAATTAATAGAAAAAATTTAAAACTTTTACCAAAAACTCGCGTTTACGTATGTGTCGCTTATTTTTTTGAATCATTTAAAACAATTTTTCTTTCTTAAGGCGTAATTATAGAACAGAATATCGTTGGCAGCGGCGTCATTTATTGGCACATTTCATACTTTGGAATTTTTATTTTTAAATAATAATTAAGGTATTTTTATAAAAAAAAACTAACTTTTATTCAGTGAGTAAAGCTTCAACATATGTAAATAAATAGAATATACTGTTTAAACTCTTTATATAAATAAAAAGCGTTTTAAAATCAACAAAAAATGGAAAAAATTGTTGCAAATTTAAAACATTATAACATAATTAATTTTGAATATTTCTTAATTTCCTTACTACGGATTCTAGACAATGAAATATACTTTATAATTATAAAAAAAACATATTATGCATACATGTAAAAATTTATTAAAACTTTGCGCCGCCTAAGACACTAAAACCGATTTTTTTGACTGCGGCCTGTGGATTAATGCTTACATTTTCGTAATTATTGTAAATAATGTTTAGTTTATTACTATTAAATAAGAATAAAGGTTTTATCTAAGTTATTTCTTTAAAAAAATTGCAGTCTAGTATACACATTCTAAAATAAATGAATAATAAAAACCCGCATTTTCATAAAAAAATTGCCGAAATGTGCATTTGCAGTGTATCGTCCGGCAGAGTGAGCAAATTTCACCGTTTTTTCTCACATTTTTGTATGGAAATATATCACTTTAAAATTTTTTACCAGTTAACATATATTTTAAATGCGGGTATCTTATTAAAATGACACAAACAGAATTAAATAATTTATTAATAAATTACCAAACCTACGATGTTTTGAAAATGAAGAAAATTGCTCCACTTTGTGGACCTTTTATGACTGGCCTCGTGAGATGTATTTTCTTCAATAATATTACAAAATAAACAAATATACTTAACTTATTAAAATTATTGAAAAATCTATCAGTTTGTTTACTTACAATTGTTTGCTTACAAATTATGTATAAAAAATACTGTTTTTCAAAAACATTTTATTTTTTGTGTGGTTTTTTTTTCAATTCTTTTTACATAGTTGACAACTTTTTTACTTCAATAGTCAAAAGAATAGATATGATAATTTTCAAATAAAAACAAAAAATTAACCCATAAAAAACAAGTTTTTACAATACTCCCTTTCTCATTTTCGGGTTTCGTGTCTACCAGATGCGTCGGAGTATTTTCAAACAACTTACTGAGTTGTATGAAAAAACTTTACAATTTTTTTTTTTTACATCTCAGACCCACAAAACATCACATTGATATTTGTCTGTAGGTGCATCAATACATATATATAAATAAATTGTATTTACCAGAAATATATTCATATTAATTAATTACAATAGATCTTATAAACTCAAATACAAATCAATACAACATACAATACAACAATACAAGAAAAAATACAAATATTACCAAAATCAAAATAAGTCTCTTTTATTTAATAACATATTCATTAATTCTGTATTTTGCCCTTTTTTATTAATACCCATTTTGACACGACATGGGATTTTATTTAATATTTTTGGTATGACATATTTGAATGTTCTTTGTCCATATTTATTTATGACCTTCGGTATTCTTAGTCCTTCTTAAACCGTAAATCTGGTACTATGTTTATGAATCAATCTATGCTTATATGTCCCATCTTCATGATATCGTGTAATTAGTTTATCCAAATCCAAATCCAAAATTAAACTATAATTAATAAAAAAATTTAACGAAAATTTGATAGATCTTCTTGATCGTTGCCACAAGTCTGCTTGCAAAGTTTCAGCTCGATTGGATCACGGGAAAAGGGTTAAAAATCGATACAAAGTTTTTTCGTCAGACAAGCAAGCAATCAGACGCCACGAGTTAAAAGAAAGGGAGTAAAAAAAATCTTTGTCGATATTCCTGATTTCAGATAATTTAATCAAGACGCAACGTATTTATGATAAAATACGCAGTGCCTTGATTAAATATTTAAAATCTGAAATCTAGAATTAGTTTACGATTTTTTTGTATTAATTTCAAAATAATAATGTCTATTCCTTTAATTTATTCGTGAAAAAAAATATCAACTATCTAAAAAGTATTGAAATAAACACACAAAAAATAAAAAAAATAAAATTTAAAATATCAGTGTTTTTTAAATATAAATTTTAAGTATACAAACTAACTGATTTTGCAATAATTACAATAAATTTAGGATAATCGTTAACTTTGTAATATTATTGAAAAAAAGACATCTCACGAGGCCATTCAGTCATAAAAGGCCCACGAAATGAAGCAATTTTTTTTCTTCATTTTTAATACATCGAAGGTTAGGTAATTTATTGATCAATTATATAATTTAGTTTATGCCATTTTAACAAGATATTTGTATTGAAAATATATGTAACCTGATGAATTAATTTTAAAATGATATTTTTCTATGCAAATATGTGATAAAAACGTAAGAGAAGATATGAGAACAAATTGTGAAATTTGCTCACTCTGCCCTAATATTTTTAATCAACTCTAATTCATTGTTAATTTTTTCCTAAAAAAATCTCATTTGTTGTAGAACACATTGCAGAAGATATTTGAAGGTACTTATACAAAATTGCATAAATGTTATTTTATTTATTAGTGATTATGTCAATTGACTGGATTTACGGACGGTTTATATATTTTTTTTTTCAAAAATTGTTTTAAATTTAATGTGCGTATAATTAATTGTGGATAATACATAAAAAGTGACAAAATAATGGTATTGCTGTAGTTATTTTTTTATTTAATTTAGTAACATTTATATAAATGCTACTATGTTATTTAAGAATATTGTTACGTTTCAACGAAACCCAGTATGGGGCATATTTATTTACGAACTAGGGCAACTTCAAACTCCACTCATTCTCTCGATAATCTCGTTTGAAAACGATATGCTTGCAAACGCACAAAGCTTGCAGTCTGGCTTTCAAAGAAAATAATATCTTATTATTCGATCTTCGACACCATCAGAAAACCAAAAAATAAATATTATGAAGATTTTAACTTTGACGACTGTAGAATTGAGAGAAAGAGAGCGAACGTAGTCAGTCGAGTTTGCATACAGGGTTAGACTTAGTATAGACACCGTGACAGGCGGTTCGCGCGCCATATAATAATATCTATTACTTACATTGTATAAAGCCAGTCAATAAATGTTGTAACTTTACATGGAGTATTATTAAAATCACCAACCCATTATAACAGAGATGAAAGACGTTACATTAATAATCTTCAGTTAGGAAAAAAAAACCAGGCTAATCGGGAATAGTTGAATATTTTTATATGTACATTTATTGGAATATTTAGGAGTGCGAATGAAATTAATTTCAATGGATCGACAGTATTACGATTTTTCATGTGAATTCCTCAATACCTTACTAAGAATTCAGTATGGTACCACGTATCTTCTTTTAATTACGAGATTAAGTATATAAAATACTTTTCTTTTAAAGAAATTTCCAACTCAGGATAACTAATAATTTCTTATTGATCCATGTAAATTAATTTTGCTAAACGAAACGTACAAAGCACGCCAGAATTTTATTCTAAAAGAATCTTTTCTATATTGAAAGATAATTGGTAAAAATTCTATGATCAAAACAAATTCTCAATATCTTTCGTTACGTAAATTTGCATATTGATACAGCTATTAAGAAATACGGGCTCTGTTAATTAAATACTGCCGTTGACCTTTTATTCAAATATTGGATTTTCCTTTCAGTCGATTCGGCGATATTTTAATTAAAATATTAATATTCCGTTTAGTTCATCAACAGAATCCCAGGACTACTCGGCTTTTTCAAAAATGAATGTATAAGTTTTTTATTTAGCTACTTCATTATTGTTTGGCTTAGTAAAAATGTAAAATATATGAAAAAATAATTTTGCTCAAGTAAGATAATAAAATTCTTGACTAGGGAATCTTATTTAATACGTCTATGTTTTTTTTTAATAAAATGAATGGTAAAGATAAGGGATGCAAATTTTCCTAGTTTCCTCACTAACCAGTTTGATGTTATCAAAGGTACCTAGACTCCTCCAGAATTGTATCCACCAAAATGCTCAGAAATGCTCGGAGTTTTCTTTTTCTTTCCACGGAAAATTTTTTATGTTTTAAATCTTTAGATTCGCCTGGAAGGAGCAGCAATTATGATAACAGTTTTTATAGCCAGAGAGAATAATTACTTGTTTTAGTTTAAATATAAATTATGTTCCATCGTAAAAAATTCAATTAAGTTTCATTATTAAATCCTCTACCATTTAGCATAAAATGACATTTTTACTTAAAAAAACATCTTAAAAGCTTCTTAATTATTTAATTAATTAATATACGTTTATTTCCATGACCAAGACAGAAGAAAATTTAATGAAATTGTCTTGCCTACGCGTGTTCAATAGATTTTATTATATACAGGGTGTACCAGAGCTTGCAGCAGAAACTTAGCAGGCAGATTCCTGACTATGTTATGAGTCTAAAATGTTCAAGCAACCATGGCCTAATATCAATAAAGATAGGCAATATCAAAATTTGTTTTTTTTTCAATATTTCTTATTTTTTAGAAAAAGTTCCACTATCATTACAGTAACTAATATCGATTATGAAAAATTCATTCGCTTTAATATAAGTCGAATAAAATGATAAAAATCTTGCAAAAATTGAAAAAAGTTATTTTTTACAAGGTTTTGTAATTTTATTTAAGTTGTATTAAAGCAAATGAATTTTTCATAATCGATATAAGTAACTGTAATGATAGTTCAATTTTTTGAAAAAAAATAAGTCAGAAATATTGAATAATAAATTATATTGCATATCTCCACAACTATTGATAGTAGGTCATGGTTGCTTAAACATTTTAGACTCATAACATAGTCAGGAATCTACCCGCCAAGTTTCTTCTGCTAGCTCTGGTACACCCTGAACATATAGCTCTTTAGGAAGATATTTTTGAAAAAATGTACCTGAAAAATTAGTGGGTACCGAATAAAAATAAAATGAAAATATGCTCAAATAAAAAGCAGTATTTTTATGCGTAAAATTTTACATTTGCATAATTAAAAATGCAGACAAAAGTATTCAAAAATAATAATTTCGATATTCGAATATGGGTAGGTAGATAGTAAACTAAAAAAAGCAAATGTGAGAAAATTTATTTAACACAAAAACAATCAATTGTGTGGATTGAATAAAAAAGAATCGAAAAGTTATATTATTTATGTTTAAGGTTTAAACTTTCATGTTTTACCATATTTATTATTTAATTAGATTAAAATAAATTTATGTGAATAAAGATATTTTCAATTATCTACTTTAATTTTATCAATTTTGATGCCACACGCTTTGCACTTCCCAGTGTCTTTCATAAGAATAATTATACCATAAAAAAATTAGTTTTTTAGTAATCTAAAAGACATGATTTGCGTAAAATTTTGACAATGATAGATGCTTTGATGTAAATGTGTAATGTATTATTTTTCAATAAATTATTATAAATCATTTAATAGAAAATTAATTCACTAAGAATATGAGGGTTTTAACAATATTTTTAATCGTCAAAATACATTCTAAGGAAAATTAGGAATTTCGTCACGTTTAATTTAAGATCACCAATTTAATAAATACATTTTAAAAAACATATCGGCAATTAATTAATACTACACCGTTATTACTCAAAGATGTATAAACAATATTTTTGAGATATTTTAATGTAAATATATTAATTAATTAATTATTTAAGTGAAGTGATACTTAAATATAAGGGTATTACTTATTTATATTTTTTTAACTAGTTAAAATTAATCCTAAGAATTTCATTGCGTTCAATTAATAATTTAACTACCTTTATTTTTGTAAAACTGCTCATTAATAATACCTACAATTAAAAATATCGGCTTTTCCATAATTACTTTACTGAATAATAATAAATTATTTTAGTGAAGTGTATTGTTTTAACTTTCGTGTGAACATTTCGTTTAGTAATACGACATAAATTGAAAATTACTTTCATGATTTCACAGAGACTGTGATTTGTGGATTTGAAATTGTTATTTTTTTCAGTAAGCTTAATTTTTTTTTTAAATTGTAAACACGTCATTTTAAATATATCGTTCCCATCATAATAGAATGCTGGAAAGCTTCTACTGCATGGGGCTCTTAGCGCACAAAGTTGGAGGGTCTCCTCTCCACCGTCCCACTAAGTATGTCAAAGTAATTATTTTGAAGAGTTCCGTATGATTTTGTCTCCCCGCCATATAATTTCCGTAAAAGTATAATGAAGAAAAGTTTAAAGTCACTCCCGCTAAAAGCTTTACAATTTCTTTATGGCTGTCTAATTGCCGAGTTCATTTTAAATGTGTTCTAAATGATAATCGCGTTGTATTAAGAGAGAGCTTTTATTGTCCCTCTCAAATGAATGTTGAATATTTAATGTAATTTGAGCGTTCCATTTTACGTTTATATACACTTAATGAAATAAAATGGTGTTCAGCAAGATCTTTTTTTTCGAGTTTTTCGTGCAAAATAAACATAAACTACTAACCTGAAACATGATTTGTATTCTCAAAAATATATATTCTGTGGACTGAAATTCAATTTATACTAACAACCGTTTCTAGCTTTTGGTTTCAGAAATCCATATTTCCATGGGTTATTTTTTTCAATGATTATTTTTTTAATAAATGGAAATTAAATTCTTAATACTGGTTATATTTGAAACGATAACTTTTTTTTTTTTTATAAATACTTCATATTACATTTTTAACATTTCTCCACAGTAAAAGTGAGTGATCTTGTTTGGAAGGAGAGTAAATAACATAAATTTTATGTGTTTTTTTATGATTAACGAGATGGATTTAATTATATATATGAATTTTGTTAAAAAACGTCTTTAATTGCTTAAAGTAGGCATTTTTGTTCTATAATTTTATTGATGTTATCCGGTAGGCTGTTTAAATATTTTTTCTCTAACTATATATAATAATATTGCGAAAATGAGTTGTTACAGTTTTGTAGTAAGAATATGTATTTTAGTCGTATGCAATTTTCAGTTATAAAACTATGCTTATGTATTTTTTAATTATTTTAGAACACTAAATACTTAAAAATTCTAATACAGGCTATCTAATAGCTAGAAGCTAAAATTTCTGGGTGTTCTTCATTCAATTTCGAATAGAAAATATTGTTAACACTTTAGGTGAAATGTTGACAATTACAGAGATAAGCGACAACAAAATTTGGATTTATTTTCTAATATTTCTACCTTATTTTCTATTAAACGTTGGATCGTCACCATAGAAACTTAAATAGAACATTCAACATTCATTTGCTTTGATAAAAATCAAATAAAATTATTAAAACCTCGCATTTGAAAAATATAGTTTTGTAAGGTTTCATTCATGTTATTTGACTTGTGCCAAATTCAATTTAATTTAAATATTCCATATGAGTTGCTGTAGTAATTCTCTAATGTTTTACGGAAAACAAGTCAAAAATATTGAAAAAAAAGCAAACTTTGATGACTCTCTCCGTAACTGTTGATATTTCATCCAAAGTGTAAGGAATATTTTCTATTCAAAATTGAATGAAAAAGACTCTCCCAAGGTTTTTCTACTACCTACAAATACCCTGTATAAGATGTGTTAGATAATCCATTTATTGACTCGAGAGTTGTTATTAGTCATACATGTCACTCCCCAGATGATTACCGTATTGGAGATTTGCATGCCATATAGCATGGTAAACTGAAGTTTAGTTTTCCAATGGCAGAATCGGTCAATTTTTATAAAAATAAAAATTAATTTTCTTATTTTGTTAATGGTTTTCCCACATTGATTTTTAAATTATAGGTTCCTATCTGTTACGATTCCTAATTATTCGGATTTCTCATTTTCTTTGATATTTTCAGTGCGAAGTAGTTTAATTGATAGCAATTTATACTATTTTGAAAATTTAAGGTGAAATGTATAATAATGTGCTACCTACAAAATGTTTATTATTAAACATATATGGGTAGATTTATCATCTACTTTGAGTATCTTGTTGGTCTTGTGGTTAGGACTCTCGCCAGTTCGAACCTCACTCCAGTCCAGCAAGATGGTCCTATTTTCATAGCATAAGCATTAATCTTAGTTTAAAATAGTAATGTTATTGATATGACACGTATTCCGTGTTTACATCTCTATATAAAAAAAAATATGTCTATAGCGTAAAACCACAAATAACATCAAAAACCAAACCAAAAAACAAAATTTGTAATTTTTTTACTTCAAAAATCAACTGGAGTAACTAAGACTGGTGTCTGATTTTTGAAGTAAACATTAACACTGTTCTAATCACACAATTTTCACAGATATTACTAATACTGATATTATATTTTTCGCACAAGATTTTATGAAAATTAAAATGCTCGAATAAAAGACTTTTTAGATAGTACAACCTTTGTTTTCAAGCAAAATGTAAAATTTTGCTGTGGAGGCCAATTTTACATCATAATTTTTCCTGTCACTCTTACATAAACTAAAATATCAATTATTATTGCAAATTACATTATAAAAAAAACATCGCTTGCAAAAAAACTCTAGCTAAATACAAAATATGTGTGAAACAGTTAAGGACGTAACAAGATCAAAAAATATTATGTTAACAATTCTTGTAAAAAAAACAGCCCAATTTCAATTCCATTATAATATATCTCTCAGACATACTCGAAAATCGTATTCCAATTAACTTTTTCCTTTTTTCACCTTCAACTTTAACCTAATGAATTCGTATTAATTTCTAGATGTATTACTTCCATTTGCGTTTTTTTCATAATTTTAACCATTGTTTATTTATCTACTTCATATTACTAGTTTGAAAAATATTATTATATTCTTTGTTCTTGTAAACAAACATTTGAAAAAATAGACATTTATTCGTTGTTGTTGGAAAGAAATAAAATAAACATATATTGACAGCTGTCCGTTTTCCATGTCACCTGGAATAATACAATTACGTAAATTATTTTGCAATTGAATTTTCAAATATATTAATATTATAGAAATCAATTATTTTTCTTCATTATTCAATGGTTATTTTCATTGTGAATTAAAATTTATATTCCTTTAATAAATGATCATTAACATTATCATTATATGCATTATCATCACCTCCGAAAAAAATCCTTGTCATATGAATCAGTATCTAAAACATACATTTAAGTATTATAAAATCATTTTTTCAATTTTTTTAGTGCTTTTTTATTATGTTTATTGAATTTCATTCAATATATTTTTTTTGAAAATATGAAGTATGAGAGCTTAGTTTTTGTGCCTTTAGCTAACTCCTATATAAAACAACTCAGTATTCACCAACAAATGTTAGCTTTATCCTTTCTTAGAGTGTCTCTACTATTTCCTTATTTCTGAGCTTTGAACGTTTTTGTTTCGCTTAACACTTTAATGCTGAGAGATAGTTGAAAATGTAATAAGCTATTTATTTATACATTTGAAAATTATTTATAACTAACCGTTCGTGCCCTAAATTATGTTATAATTTGAAATGTTTAGTTTGAAACGATAATATTTGTACAGTTTCAGATAATTTTAAGGAGGCATGGTGACGGTATGATGTGCGGGGGAGGTAGCCGAGGAGAAAGAAAGGTCGCGTATGTTTTCGTAGCGTTCTAAAGAGAAAGTTTGCAAAAGTTAGCTTTGATCAAATGACAAACAATGAACATATTTTAATATACGTACGTTTATTTGTAGATTAAACTATAGTTTATGTCCTGGAATATACACCAGAATAAAACGTCTCGCTATTTATCCTGATGAAAGGAGATAAAGTGAAATAAATAAAAAAGTAACCCATAAAAACCAAGTTTTTACAATACTCCCTTTCTCATTTTCGGGTTACGTGTCTACCATATGCATCGGAATCTCCATACAACTCGTATGAAAAACCCATTAAAATTTTGAAAAATCCAAAATTATACTATAATTATTATTATTATTTAACGAAAATTTGATAGATCTTCTTGATCGTCGCCACGATGTCTGCTTGCAAAGTTTCAACTCGATTGGATCACGGGAAAACGGTTAAAAATCAATCCAAAGTTTTTTCGCCAAGCAAACAGACGCCACGAGTTAAAAGAAAGGAAGTAAAAAGATTGCCTAAGAAGTGAAGAAGAACCAGTCGGGATGGAGCACACCCTCAAGTATTAAACTTTTAGCGAAAAAACTTGAGTGTAAATAATATTAAGAAGGCTCTTCCACTCTGTGTGTGGTATAAAAAAACAAATAGAGCAATATCCAAAAAAAATTAAAATATTTCGTATGTAGTCACCGAGGATTAATAATTTAAAATGTATTGAAATCTACTTTTTTTTAGAATAACGATGCAAACATGGAATACGTGTCGAATCAATATTTATACTATTTTCAAAATAAACTAAACGTTTGTGCTATGAAAATAGGACTAACTTGCTAGTATCCTGGAACTGGGCTCCAATCACAGACCACCAGATCACTGGGCGAGCGTTATGACCACCACACTAACAAGCTACTCTAAATATTGTTCCTTCTAAAATCAAGATTTCAATAAATTTATAGACTATGTTTCCTATAAAATCTCGAATTCAATGCATTATAAAATTAGTTATCCTCGTTAGATGGGCTGCATTATTATTTTTTTGGATATCGCTGCCTTTGCTTTTACACCCCACATATGTAACACAGTTTGGTTAACTGGTTAAAATCTACGTCAACAAGCATTTGAGATATTTTTCAAAGTAAATTTATCATTTAAAATGTAGGCGTAGTAATTGTGTAATGCCACAAATAATGTAAAATTTAATTCATATTACTTTTTGATGACCGAGTTGAAAGTGTTTGCCGATGTCGACTTCTAAAGTCTTGGATGATGAATAACTGCAAAATGTGGCTCAGATATGATGAATGATGCTGCCGGCACAGCCAACTCCTTGGAGTGACTTCTATTTATCATTTTGATTGCTTAGTTGTCCCCTTTAAATAAAGTCGCTTGTCACGTCACCGCAAACGCGTCATCTCCTCTTTGTATTCCAAGAACGTAACAATGAATTAAATATAAATATATGTTAAAAATAAAAATAAAGTCTTATTAATAATATTATTATATTTTGTACAAGAAATGCTGCTTTATAACTATTGTTTTATTATTTTAAATAGCTCATTTATGGAGTTATAAAAAAAGGCAGCCACATCCAAAAAAAAATTGAATGCATTCATCGAGGATTATAAATTTAGAAACTACTGAATTTAAGATTTTATAGAAAATAAAGGAAACATGATTTTAAAAGGGAAAGACCTACAACATATATCTATTTTAGTACATTCTTAATTATAAATCTTCCTTTCTGTAAGATTTAATATAAGATCCTTTCAAGTTTCTAACAAACATACGGTAAACATGCTTCTGATTTGGTGATTATCCTCATAAAATACAATACTGTACTGAGACTTTTCATTTGAAGTAGGATCATTTACATCTGAAACACAATGCCCTTTGTTATTTCACCCGTAAGTTGAACTCTAAAGTATATATTAATCGAAATCTTCTTCAATAACTGAAAAATGACATTGGGGTAATATTATTTATATAATTAAAAAGAAAATATTTCATGATATAAACGTTGTGTATTGATGATGGGATCTTTTTTTAAAAATAGAGATGCGAACAAGGAATACATGTCACATCAATATTCTTACTATTTTCAAACTAAGCTAACCGCTTTTGATGTGAACATAGGACTAACTTGCTAGTCTGGAGTGAGATTCGAACCCGCGACCTTTGGATCACGAGGCAAGAATCTTAACCACGAGACCAACAAGCTATTCATGCCTGATATGTATAACATGTTGATAATTCAACAAATTAGCCCAACAAACAAGTTATTAATCCAAAGTATTTTATTATTAATTAAATTTATACTTTAATAGTTTTGTCACGAGAGACTAAAACAATAAGAACTACACGTAATTGAGTAATATTTTTACAATACTCGCATACAATACTAAGCCAGCTCATACAGTTTGTAAGCTCTAGGCTATCATACAAAAGACATCTACACATGTTTCTCTTATAAATTGCTTCATCTCTATGAGACTTCTATTATTTATCCTAATTAATTAACATATTTGAATTTAAATGTTCATTCCCAATTCGTAATGCATTAAAAAACCATTATTAAGAAGGCTTTCTTTATAAATGTATCTATTCGAAGTTCCTCAGCTCGTGTAGTATAAATATAAATACTTAATTTTGTCTAAGAATTTTATGATACTTGTGAATCAATAAATTTTATGAATTTAAAAAAAACCTCTAATTACTTTTACAGCATTAAAATAATAATTTTAATTTATATAAAATAATTTTGTAAACACCAATTTCTTATTGAAAAAAATTCAACATGTTTCGAAGCCATTGGCTTCTTCGTCGGGATAGCAAAAAAAAAAAATCATTTATTTTTTAATTAATTTTTTCATATTTTTATTATTTTTTTATTATCCTGACGAAGAAGCCATTGGCTTCGAAACACGTTTAATTTTTTTAATAAAATAGTGGTGTTTACGAAGTTATTTTATATAAATTATAATTATGTCACCACAAAATAATTTTGCTATATTTGAAGAAGAAGTTCATAATTATAATTTCAATTTTAACGATTATATTTTCGGGCATGGATATGGCTAGGTATATTATAATATGTGAAACAAAAAAATACACTGGGTTTTGGCAGCAAAGTAAATACTTTATTTTATAAAGTGAAGACATATGCTGTATATTCCGTATCGGTGAATAAAGACGATTCCCAACAAGGAATCAATGGAATTCATATGTACGAGATTAAACCGTTAAAACAAAATAAATATATCATAAATACTACTTTGAATTGTGATTTTTGTTTTTAAATTGTGTCATTTTAATTCGAATCCCCGTATTTTGTAAGTTTTCGCATTCATTTTATCATCATCATCACTCTTGGCACTACAACCCTTAGTGGGTCTTGGCCTTCTCAAGAGTCTCCCTCCACTCATCTCGGCTTAGTGCCAGCTCTCTCCAGTTCCGAAGCTCCATTCATTTTATATATTTGTAAATATGTAGTAGCCACGGGGGTGTATACGAAAATTCGATATTCCAACTAGAGTTAAAAATAAACTTATCCTCCCTCAATATGCTCCAGCTACACCCTGCCAGTAATGCAAATAGAGCCAGCTATCCAAACGCGTGAGGTTTTCCGGTAACAAACCAATAGATAAGACTTCGCGTTCGTAGCGCCGCAACTCGTGACGTCTACCTGTGTATGAAGCCATATCTCTAGCCGTCGGCGTCGTGTTCGCTGATTTCACATTTTCTTTTTCAGTCGGGACAGTTTATTATTCCGTATTAACAAATGGGTTACCTCTTTATATTTTAAATTATCTTTTTGCATATAAATCATTTATATTAATAAAAAATGAGCGTGCACTGGAAGTTTTTGAAACGAATGTTTTGAGGCGTACACTTAGGCTACCTACATAAAATGAATTTATTATTTTCAAAGTAGTTGTAATTACAAGCGTATTACATACGTTGATTGATAATTTTTTAATTCAAAGATTTTTATTTATTTATGAAAGCTGGCACATCGGATAATAATTATTTTAAAGTAATAATAATAAATAACACATTTAATTACCCCCTTTATATTAACTCGTGGCGTCTGCTTGTCTTCTTGTCTGACGAAAGAATTTTGGATCCATTTTAAACCCCTTTCCCGTGATCCAATCGAGCTGAAACTTTACAAGCAAACTCGTGGCGACGATCAAGAAGATCTATCAAATTTTCGTTAAAAAAATTAATAAATTTTGAATGGTTTTTTCATACAACTTATTAAATTGTAGGTTTCGCGTCTGGTAGACGCGAATCCAGATTATAGTATAATTTTGGATTTTTGGAAATTTTTTATTACTCCCTTTCGTAGCGTCGCCCGACCGAAGCCCAACGCGTAGGTTAAGCGAAATAAAAATGTTTCAACTAGTAAATGAGAAAGGGAGTATAATAAAACCTTGATTTTTATGGGTTACTTTTTTTTAAAATGAAATACTGTACATTACAATTTAATTCAGCAAAATATGATATTGTATATACCTTGGTCTTCATAAAAGCCTAGGGCGGTGGCCAATTAAAGCCAGCATTTCTATAAATTACCCAAATAGGAAAATAAAAATAAGAAATCGATGGTTTTTCGAAAAACAAAAATCCATATAAGTTGAACTTGACACTGACAGTTACAGCTTGAACAGACTCATCCACAAAAAATAACGGTCAAATTACCTCCAGCTTACAATTCACACAGAATTGGTTTTCGTTTTCCGTGAATAACACGAGGAACTTCTGTGCTCCGGATTTGACAATCTAATGAAAATGAGCATCATTGCTAATATGATGTTTTTTAAAAAAATGTCATTCACGGTTAGGTTAGGTTTTCCATCATCCAATTAGCGAATTATTCCGTTGCAAAAAGTATTGTGGCCCGAGCTCAGTTAATATCTTAGTTAATATCTAATTAATTGAATTCTGTAAGGGTGGAGGTGAATGTCTTTAGTAAGAATTCATTGTCATTTATATCACAATCCGTTTTTAGTTAACTCAACGACAGCGGATAACAAATATCAAACATGAAGGTTGCCAAATTAAATTTTTAAAAAAACCAACCCATAAAAACGAAGTTTTTATTACTCCTTTTCTCATTTACTAGTGGAAATAATATAAAAATTTTGGAATATATTTCAATTTTGGAATATATTCCAAAATTTTTATTTTGTATAAATTACTATACTTGTCCGAAAATAATAATTAGAAAACTGTATACTTTGGAAATTTTGTAAAAACTCGTCTAAATATTTTAAAGGATATAAAATCTGATAATAATTTGATTACAATTGATTGCGTGGATTCAAATGATTAATCAGCAGAAAGCTAAGAATAAAGTTAACGAAACAGTCTAGTCCAGTTTATGTGGATAAAAGTGATTGTCCAGCAAGGCGCTCGCGTTATGGTCCGCTGATGGCGCTAGTTACGTCTGCAGTGTTTTTATTATATGTAATAAATAAAATTTTCAATAGTTTTTATTATGCGTAATATTTATAAAACTTGCGACCCTCCCGCTGGACGGCGCCCTGCGTCAGTTTCACCGAGATTGTTAAAAATAAATATCACGATTTCAGATCGATGATTCAGACATTTTTCTCTTGTTTTCATTTGTGTGCGATATATATCAGTTTATGTATTACATTTTTATTAGCGGACTCAATATTTTGTTGGCCTTACTATTTTTTTAAATATTGATTATTTAAATATGTGCAGTCTTTAAATGCGACTCGCATCTCTCATTTACATAGTTCGCCCTCGAGTGTTTCTCAATTCATCAGCGGTTCCATTACAATAAAATTTTCAATTAAAATTTCTGAATGAGATAATCCTCCACAAAAGTTTACAGAAGAAGACGACTTTGTAGATAAAGTTCATTGCTTTGTCGCAACAATACAATACGTCCCGGTGAAAAGCTTCAAAGTTTAAAGACAACCCCTGAATGCATTTTGCATCTATGTTTGTCTTTGATCCGACGTAACTCCCCACTCTAGGGCGAGACTAAAGAACAGTCATCAGCCGAGGCTCTTGAGACCTCCGGAGAGCTCCCACTGTGGAATAGGACAAAGCGCTGATGGTGGTAAAAAGCTTCCCGAATCCTCGGGCCTATTGTCGAGTGGCGGCGCACGCTTTTTGCAGGTTTTGTTTGCGTCGCTAACGATATTCATGTATAGAACTCCGCTAGGTTGCGAAAACCTGAAAGACGAGAAATTGTTTTATTTTTCAATTACCCATACAATATTATTTTTTGTGCCCGCGAATAAGAAATTATTTATTTATCATGCCGTTATTGATTAAAAGATTTCGAAGGCGGTTCAAATTTATTAAAGGCGACAAAGCAGTGATTGTTTTTCAGAAATATGTTCACATTCAACAAAGGATCTGATTACAGTTGGTATAAAGCTGCTCTTTTAGTCTAATGGGTATGATATTGGCTTCTCATACAGAGTGTTACGCGTTCAATTCCCTGTAATGCAATACATCTTTTTGATTTACTCAATGTGTGGCGTCTGGCTGCAAAACCGCCACGTTGCATATATATGAAATGTTCAGGAATCAAAAAAAACGTTTTAAGTATTTCCCTTACACATTTTCCTGTTTTTTATTATTTTACTTGATACATATTAAGGATGTGTTAAAATCTGCATACCAATTTTAAAGATTTTCTTTGTTGTTTCCGCAATATAAAGATATATTGATTGCAAAGTGGCGGTTTTGCTACCCACCGCCGGTCGATTTTGTCGATAGAGTCGATTTTGCTACCGAACGATCGCGAGAGGCGCGCTCGCGGACGATCACGTGTCGACTTGTCGACTTAACTCATTGCGAACAATACTGCGATTGAAAATTAAACAATGAAATATATTATTTTATAAATATTTTATTTGTGATTAACAATAGATGCAAAAATATTTTAAGAATTAAAATTTAGTGCATGTTTTGAGTAAGGAATATGGATTAAATATATTTTAGATAATATGTAAATAATGAACCAACAATCATGGAAACAAAAATATTTTTAGATTTAACAATAATTCCGTATCACTTCTCGAGACCTTTACTACGACACCAAATTTAACAATGATATAATATATTTTTAAATAGGCAATTATTTCATCGGCGATTAACGGAGTTTATAAAAATATTTTAATGATTAAAAATTGATCTTCGAGTACAAAAATTTAATAACTTAGGCACATAGTTTTAATTATTTAAAAAACTAAAAACAATAATCTTAAGAATTAAATAAGAGTATGGAAATAAAAAAATAAAATATATGATCATACCTATATGCCTATATAGGCTGTCTTATAGTAAGTAGTAAAAATTTTACAAGTGGGTTTCTGTCTTAATAAAGAGTCGAAAATGCTCAAGCAACCATGACCTAATATCAAAAGTTATGGAGATATGCAATATCAAAGTTTGCATTTTTTTTTCAATATTTCCGACTTAGTTTAGGCAAAAAGTTAAACTATCATTACAGGAACTTAAATTGATTATGAAAAATTGATACAAAAATCGAAAATATTATTTTTTACGAGGTGTACACTATGTAATACAGTTGCCGGCAAACTTCTTGAAATTCTTTGACGTGGTGGGGGAATGCGCAGAAGACGAAATTTGGGTCTCTTTGGTGGAAAGGTAGATGCGCAAATTTCCCCCCACTACGCCGTAGAATTTCAAGATGTTTGCCGGCTACTGTACCTGATAGGTAGATTTCTACTTTAATTATGATTCGAAAATTTTTAAGCAACCGTGACCTAATATCAATAGATAAGGAAATATGTGACATTAAAATGTGCATTTTTTTTTCAATATTTCGGATTTATTTTTTTAAAACGTTGTACTTTTACTACAGTAACTTATATCCAATATAAACAAATTATTCCCTTTTACACAAGTTAAGCAAAATAATAAATACCCTGCAATTCCAATTGGAAAAAATAAAATTGGAACTTTTGCAAGATTTTTATAATCTTATTTAACTTGTACTGAAAAAAAATTATTTTTCGTAATTCATATAAGTAACTGTAAATATAGTTCAACTTTTTGTAGAAAATAAGTCGAAAATATTTTTAAAAAAATGCAAACTATTATTGTTAGCTCATGATTGCTTGAAAAATTTCGACTCATTATCAAGACAGGCAATTAATTTCGTTTATAAAAAATTCATGCACTGCAATACAAATGAAATAAAATAATAAAAACCTTGTGAAAATTTCTATTTTCAATTTTTGCAAGGTTTTTATCATTTTATTCGACTTGTATTAAAGCGAATGAATTGTTCATAATTGGTATAAGTTACTGTAACGGTAGTTCAACTTTTTCACTAATTTAGTCCCAAAAAATTACAAAAACGTTTATATAAAAATTTCATCCTTTTCATATCATAAATCTGTTTAGATCTTATTAGATTATCTTATTTCACCCAGAGTGTAAAGTCTCGTACGTCTAGCTACGAGACACCTTGATAATATTAGGTAACATTTGCCGGGCAACGGCTAGTACAGACGATAGCCAATTGCAGATGCCAATGGCCGCGCAGCAGCCACTTGCGGCCTCGCGGTCGCCAGTATAACCGTTTGCAGGGCCTAGCAGCAAGCAATCGGTGAATAAATTTAAAAATTATTTAAATTTATTCACTTCAATACAAATCAAATAAAATGATGAAATATTTACAGAAACTGAAACTGAAGGCGATAATGATAATGATGATGATGAAGATTTTTTGCTGATGGTGTATGTTATGTTAGATACAATAAATACTTATTTTTGTAAGCTAACTTTATTTTACCTATAATAAAATAAATTTATAGTAAAACCAATCGCAAGGTCTTTAAAGTGTCAACAAAAATATTCAAAAATGTGCACAAAGCGGACTTTTTAATGTGATAATTCTTTCCTATTTCGCTTTTGAAAGTTACATTTATATCCATCCTTGTTTACTTCATGCTTTAGTACACTGTCTTTTGGTAATAAAAGATGTCTACTTCTAGTTTTTATGTAAATATTTAAGGTAATCAAAACACGCGTTATCTGCGACAGACGACGTTTCTCCATATTAAATCTCGTAGCGGGGCTCCATTCTGATTGGTCCGAGTGAATAGTGTCGGTTCTGCATCCCACTTTGCGGCAACGTGGCGGTTTTGCTACTCACCGTTATATTTAAGGACGATTTTGAAGGGCATGGAAGCATATTTTCTTATATTGGAAACTTGCAGAATGTGCAGAATAGGATAGAGATCATTAATCAATCAAAACATGAAAAATGGTTTTGTATGGATAGTGGCGGTTTTGCATCCAGACGCCACATGTAATGTCATGTTTTTCGCACAGTTATTTACCTCATGACCTATTGTGGCGTTAAAACAAAGCAAAAATAACTGTTTAACATGAATAAGTCACATACATATATATTTATTTAAATCTCGAGTATTTATTTTCCTCGATTCTCGAAGTATGAGTGACATCAACTGATCTCTTTATAACCGCTCCAACTCCAACACTAAGAATAGGTATACTTACATATTACCTAGAAACAAATATTGTTTTCATCTGCAATTCTTTGAGTGAGTATTTTATTAAAAAATTAAGTAAGAACAACATTTTTAATAAGTAAAAAACATGTAAAACGTCATTGAAAAACGATGTTTAAAAATTGAGTTAATGCTTACAATTTGACCTAAAGTGCAAACCAATAATTCGCTGTCGACTTTCAAGTTAATTAATTTTACAAATAACGGATACGACCGGGTTCTCCAACATCAAACACTGTCGAATGCTAAATCTATTAATTTAACCAATGGGAAGGGATAAACCCTTATCAATTGGATATGGAGAGCTCGTGATTGGATTTGAGTAGGTAATAATATTGCCATTATTTTCATTATCTTGCGAGCACACCAGAACCCAAAGGATCCTGGATTTGACAGGATGTAGAAGATAGTATTAAGCATTCATTCAAAGGATTTGTTTGTATGTATGTGTTTAGGGACTAACTGTTATAATAATATTTACTGTTGTACCTGTATGATTTTTTAAATTTATTTTATTTTACAAAACTAAATTTAAGTAATATAATTAATTGGCATGGCGGATAATGTATGATGCAACATGATTATTTCAATTTTCACTACAATAAACTTATACTACAATATACAAGTTGAGTTATTTTTTTACCTTTACTATCGTTTCGAGGTAAGTCTGAATGAGTCTCTCACATCTTCAAATATAATAGGTATAGAAATTATTTTCACCTTATTATGAAACGTGTTGTTTCTCTCGAAAATATAATAGTGACAAAATCTTCTTCAATTTCTCTTTAAAAACTAACAAGCTTTGTACAAATCACATTGAATAATTGAAACCACATTTTATGAAATCAGAGGATTTCAAATTTTGTTCATTTTTCAAAATTAATAATTATATCCAACCACAAGATTAATTTTGTAAACCTTAAATTAAAAAATATGTTAAAAATTAGTATGTTTTTAATTTTACTGACATGTATTTTTATGTTGACATTCAATTCAGGCTTATTATTTCATTTAATCCATTTAATAAACATCAAGAAGACTTTATCATTTTCTTGGCAACTTGCCATATTCTTGATATCTTACAAGGGAGATTAAATGTGCACAAGTAAAATAGAACAGTTATTTCTTTATTGAAAAATCCACACAGTTATACAATTGTTAAGATTCCCTTTCATTTTGTTTCTTTTACAAAAAAAATTATCAAAAGCATTGTTATTTTAAAAAGTAATAATAGCATTTCAACGAAAATTTTTAAACAAAACTTTTAATTTAAAGGTAGTTTTTTTTTTTTTACTCCCTTTCTTTTGACTCGTAGCGTCTGCTTGTCTACTTGTCGTCTTGTCTGCTTATCTGACGAAAAAACTTTGGATCGATTTTTAACCCTTTTCCCATGATCCAATCAAGCTGAAACTTTGCAAGCAGACTCGTGGCGACGATCAAGAAGATCTATCAAATTTTCGTTAAAAAAATGAATAATTATAGTATAATTTCGGATTTTTAGAAATTTTAATGGTTTTTTCAAATTGGAATCATTACCAAAGTTTGATTACTAGCAACGGTGGCCCGATAACGTCGCGGAATATTTTCTAAATTTGAAATACTCCGTATATATAATAGGTACTTCACTTCGAATTTCGAAAATCTAAATTGACTGATAAATGTTTTTCGAATTTAATATTCGAAACATGAAGTGTCTTATCAAAGCTCAAAACATCTAACATTTAAGAAGTACCTATATTAAATTACTGTAAGTTTAGTGTTACGTTATATGTTTTAATTCGTCTTTAATTGTTGTTATATTTTACAAAAAAAGGTAGTATAATAAAAAATTGGTTTTTATGGGTTACTTTTTTTTATAAATAAGAGATATATTTTTACTCTTACATAGATTTAATAACCGCAGTTTAAAATCTTCTACCAAAAATATTTTTAACACACCAACGACATTATTAAATGCACGGCTCTTAAAATTTCAAATTCAAATGCAATTTTTAAGCTACACATTGCACTTCGTACACTGAAACGTATGCATTTTCCCCAACTTGCAGACTTTCATTCGACCGCATCAAGTATTCACGGGCGAGACTACACAAGGGCGCACGCCGCGCGGCCGAACTACACAAATGAGCGATAAAAACGAATTCAAAGGCTTAGATGACTAACTGTCCCGTACCTTTGTCGCACAACATGTTCGTCACTTCTCTATTTATTCTCATTCCCCCTCGTGGTGCTTTGGCGTGGCGAATATATTGGATTGTAGATTGGACTTGGGTGTTTGCTTTGCACACTTTGACAGACTTGGCCCCATCTAATCGACATTGTAGCAACCCGATAGATTGCCCATCGTGAGCGAATTCATCATTTAATATAAAATATCTTAGGTATATTGTGCTTTATTAGTTTACCTTTCATTATTAGTGTGTATAAAAATATCTATATAAAGGTGCAATTGTCTGTGATAAAACATTAAGTACATATCACGAACGGTATTACGGTATTTTACAAGTCCGATGCCATATTATTTATTTTTTTATTTTTTTCGAAAATCCAACAATAATTAAGTAAATACAACGAATGTAAATTTATCCCGAACACACTTATATAAAATATAAATATTTCTTAAAAAACTATTCTTATGAAAGTGATGAGATTTCGTAAGAGTAAATTTACTTACTTTCTTTTTTATAAAATTATATAACTTTTTTTCTTGAAAAAGATTATTTTTCATAAATATAACAATAATTTTCTATATTTTATATTATGAAACTATGTTCTTGTCGGCACAATTCTTGCAACCAGAAGTTGCTTGTAGCCATCTGCGTTTGCCTTACTCTTTTATTCGTGAACCTTATGTCTCTGAATTCTTCCCTCAACTATATTCCTAATGCACCTGTTGTGCTTAAGAATTTAATGATGATTGCAAATGTATTACTTAATGAATGGTAATCGTATGTTAGTATTATATATTATTAGCGTATTTTATATATTTCAGCTACTGACAACGAAAACATCTCAGCATCTCAGCATCAGCAACAAAGACATCTCACCCTCACATATTTTTCGAAGTAAAGTAAAATTGTCGTAAATAATATTTCTCTCTCAGTGAAGTCGCGTGTAACAATTGAATTGTAGCATTTTCCGCCTTCCTTCCGACAAAACATATTGCTCGTGCATTTGATCGCCAAACACTTAATATATATCACAAAAATATCCATATATGAAATCTCTTAACACGCAGGTAATGTAATATAGTACTGGTTATACCTTGGTATAATGGATTAAATCAATCGAGGTGACAAAAAGGCGTCGTTATGTGGTTTTTCATGTAAGCCTTTTACATTTTTCTGCCTTTATCCATAAAAAAATTTAATATCTAGTTTTATGAAATATATAAATCTTTATCTTAGCACGATTTTAATAAGGTACATAACAACAATGTCTGATGAGTTCTTAACATAATTCAATATTTTAAATTTTAAATATTAAAAATCTTATGAATCATAGTTTCGGTATCATACCATTTTATTTCAAAATATGTTATTTTTTAACAATTAAAAATTAACGGTTTAACTGATTTTTGATCTACTATGAATAAATCGTTTTAATAATAATTGTTAAAAATAAGACGTTAAAAACACTAATCACAATTAACAAATTTACTGTAGGTACACACTTTTTTCTCTTTTTTTTAAAGCTTCAACAGGCGAAGAGACTCAATTACAGAAGTCGTTACATTACAAAAATGCCCAAGCTTTAATAAACCATTAAGATGTATTGTGACCTCACCATGAATTGAGCCCGGAATCCTTGGTGTGAAACGCTAGTAGTATGCCCACTGGGCTACGAATGCGGCTTAAATGACTTAGAAATATAATTGAATCGTGTCTGGATATATTAAGCTGCTCAGTAAGAACTCAGTTTTCACATTATAAATGCATGATACTCGTATTTTGTTGTACAACCAGTAATAAAAAGTAGGTACTACTGATAAGGATACCTATAGATATAAATTATTTCATATTTTAAATCATTAATTTGATTTATTTTTTAAATTCCTTATTCGTTAGCTACTCGAATTCATAGATATGCGAAGCAAGTGCTAGGAACATATGTTTAGGCGATAGTAGGCTACGACTTAAATTGACACCTAATGAATTAAAGATTAAGGTTACTCTATAGGTTAAAAAAGAATTTTTTTAACAAATAACTATGCGTAGCAAGTGCTAGAAACACATCGTGTAGGCGATAGTAGGCTACGACTTAAATTGACACCTAATGAATTAAAGATTAAGGTTACTCTATAGGTTAAAAAAGAATTTTTTTTACAAATTTAGTACACTTGTTAGAAAATTTAAAAAGTAAATTAATTTATACGTTTAAAGACGGTAGCAATAGAACTCATCACGCGAAACCTGCTCTTTGGAGTAGTTTTCGACCTGAAATAAAAAAACTTTTTTTTAGTTCTTATAAGACTTGCTTCAGCACCATGTCATGAAATTATAAAATATTATTGAAAGATTTGGCAGATACTTCGTGGTGCAACATTATAATTTCAAATATGTTTTATTATACTTTGTAATACACACACAATATGAGTATTACAAAGTATAATAAAACATATTTGAAATTATAAAATATTGTTTTCTGCAAAAATAGCACATCATATTAAAAAAAATTCCGTCAAATATTGTGTTTATTAAATAAGTTTAAAAAACAACGCTAAGATTGTCATTTATAAAATTCAAGTAAATCGAAATGTTGAAATTATATATAGGTACGACAAGTTCATTGTAGTTTTGAGATAAACACGTTTAAAGTTTAACGTAACGTTAATTTATTATTTATTTGTTATTTGTCTGTGATGTTTCGTTCCGTCCCGTTCAATTGATTTAAAGAATAAAATCATCAATACAGCTTCTTCATTGATATTTTTATTATTTCTTATCAATTTTAATGGCAACTAAGCTTTTTTATTTCATCAGACAGTGACCAATCAGAAAACTTGATGCGGCGTGCGTCAGCCTCCGCACAGATTGGACTCCATTATTATGCCCAACACCTCCATAATCTTGGATAAACCATGTTTATAAATACATAAAGCTTTATTTACCGTTTTATCTATGACAGTTTTGCCACTTCAAGCAGTTTTTGAAATAATATTTTTGTGTTTAGGTAATATAAGCAACTACTGAATTTTGTTCACAGAGATATAGGTACCTATTAAGATTAATTATAGAATTCTCACAGAGACGACATTCGTACGTGTTTCCAATGTACGGAAGACTTTATACGGTGGCGCATGGATTATGACCTGTATGAACTGACATATGTGATTAATTTACGCAATGTAACGTTCACCAAAAAAAAAGAAACAATCACAATGTGTGACACAAAAAAAACGACATTAAAACTTTTCTTTTATCCTTAAAAATAAAATCGATTATAATGATTATGATTATAAAATCTTATATAACTAATTATACTTAATTTATTATCGCACCTTTGGTTGTCTAATTTTCATGTAGGTACTTAATTAGTATTTCTCTGCTTTGAACGCTTGACATTAAAATTACATATCAAAAAAGTATTTAGGTACCTCAATAAACATACTAGTTTTTAATTTGTAAAAGAATTTTAATACGTATTATTTTAAAATATATCGAAGGCTTATTATTATAATTTTAATATTTCACAATAATTAAATAATCGTTTAAAAAATACAAACTTATTTTAACGTGTCAAAATAATTCATTATTTTTCACAAATAAAAAATCTTACTCTTCATATGATTAAAAAATATGATGTCTATTCAAAAAAAAAATTCTCGTAAAAACAGCAAAAGTATTATTCAAGAATAAGTCGACAAGTCATTCAACTATACTCAAATGCTGACAAAAATAATGCGAATATTTCTTTGTCCACCCCATTCGTTTGGTCTATTTTTACGATAAAAATAATTGTTCGATACAAAGTAAATTTAAGCGATAATCCTAGTACAGTGTGCGCGTGAACAAAGGACCCAATATTTGGGCACAGACCTCAAGCCCCGAGGTAGCAGTTAACCCTGTTGTTTACGTGACGTAGATGGGTCGGTGTTGTGGGCCACGTGGGGACTAAAAGACCAGACTTGCCGAAATATTCTTTCAGCCCTATTTGAATATTCCTTTTGGGACGCACTCTCATGCTCGAGTGCATTAACTTTTAAAAATAAAAGATAAAATGCAAACTTGTAACCGATTTGGGGGACTTTACATATAATATTAGTAGATAAATAATATTCATTAGTTTCTCTCCTGGACACGGCATCACTGAGGTGATTTTGTGACTATAATAAATATATAAATGTAATTAAGACAAAATATAAATTAGAATATAATATTTAAGTGCCCCTGGTCAACGAAACTACTTTTTGAACGTGCCTGAAATATAAAATCAACTAACGGATAGAACGCCGCACCTCCCTAAACGTCTCCTACCTCGTACAAATGGAACATCTATTAACATAATGTTATTTAACTTTTTGGCTGACTAAGATCATCTACGGTTAGGACTCCTTTTTCGTTGTGTTGTGTGGTAATCAAATTCTTTTAGGTTTGTATTTCATATGGAAAAACATGAAAATACATTTTAAATTGGACTCGACTAAAGAAATACGTTAAACAAAGCCTCTCGATTTTAGAAATTAAAACATTTAAGTATATTAGAATAACAATAACTGCTTTTATTTATTTAAAATTTATTTTTATTTTAAATAATGAACATTAAAACTTACATGTCTTACATTTCGCATCCCCGCGTTGTGTATTTTTTAAGTATGCGAGATATCGAAATGTACACTATTTAATTTTAAATTGTAATAGTATTATGTACAGGACCGAATTGATTTCGAACATGAACACAAACAATAAATATAATATTCGATTAATCTACGCGTTTGTAACACTGCGGTTGGTTTTATCGCTGGTTAAGTCGCTTTGGTTAAACGTCAAAACAATCATTAACTCTGCGGCACCGGCTCCGTGTTTTCTCCTGAAACACATTGTTTTTTTCAAATTTTCGAGACTATTTTATACATAACTTGTGTTTGCAAGAATGTCCCCGTCGCTACCAGATTATTCCAGACACAGAAAAGAATGAAAGCAGACTGAATGCGGTGGAATTTTGGTCGCTAAGGAGCATGTGTGAGAAATCTTTAGCCGATAGAGTGATGAATGAACAATGAAGAATCTAATGCTGTAGCGTGTTAGTTAGAATAAAGAAAGGATCGCTGAGAGTTTTCGGTCTTGTGGAACGTATGAGCGAGGAAAAGATTGTTGAGAAAATATAAGACGAGTGTTAAAGACAGCAGAAACAGAGGGCATCCGCAAAAAACCTGGCATGATCAGATACAATAAATATTGGACTATGGTAGAGAATGCATGAGAATATGTATGAATGTATCCGAAGCAAAAGCGGCGTGCCAAGATGGGTGAAACGGCGTGAAGGTTACTAAGTTAATTAGTCACAATATGGATGGTATTGGATTGTTGGAGGCGAAACATTATATAAAAGTGTTTTAACATTTTTGAAAATACATTTCTCTAGCGTAGTTATGTCCTCCAAATGTAACTCCTACACCCAAAAGTAAATTCAATTGAAAAATATACGCAACATTATGATACTTTTATCAAATTGTTGTGGAAACCCGTATTTTTCTGTCCTTCTTCCAAAATAAATTAAATGTTAATGAGTTTGAGCGAAATGTAAATATTTTTTATAAGTGTTATAAAAAATCTCTCAATCTGTACAAATTTATTTCATTAGTCATCAAAATTATTTAAAAAAATCAGTCACGACAATCGATATTTCGTTCCTATTCTAAACAACGAAATCATAATTCAATTCCAATAGACATTATCATTCAATAATAATATTTTTGGTATCATTGGTATCATCATAATCGTGGAATAACAATTTACTGAGGATTTTTGCCCTCTCACGATGTTTTTTCACTACCCTCTGAGTCAGAGTAGGTCCTCCAGTTATGATAAATTGGTGTAGTCCAGCGTAATTGGGTTGTAAGCCCAGGACTCGATTTGCCACATAAATAATACCTAAAATTTCTAGAAAATAATTTACATAGGTATAATGGAACGATCGATGACATGATACACAGATGGTTAAAAAAAGTGCGTGTGGGTGACACAAGAAATTGAAAGCAACTTTGTTATACCTGTCTAAATTTTAACCATAAATCATGAAGAAATTTTATATTTCTTTTAAACCGACAATAATTTGTAGGATAATGGGTGAGTGAATGGATAAAAGATACAAGTTTTAGAAGAAATAATTTTTTTGCATTTATGTAGAAAATACATCAGAATAGTCTTTTTTATTCAATTATGAACAGAAAATATTCTTTACACTTTGGATGAAATATCGACTGTTACGGAGGTAAGCTACATAATGGTTTGAATTTCTTTCCTATTTATTTTTCGTAAAATATTCGACTATCACTACAATAACGTATACAGAAGATAAAATTATCTTTAATACAAGTAAAATTTAATTAAAAAAAACCTTACAAAAAATATTTTTTTAATTTCTGCAAGATGTTCATCATTTTATTTGACTTGTATCAAAGCGAATGAATTTTTCATTTCAATATAAATAACTTTCACGATAGTCTAATGTTTTTTTATAAATAAATCAAAAATATTGAAAAATGCAATCTTTGATGTTGGTTATCTCCGTAATTGACGACATATCACCCAAAGTGTTTAGAATATTTTCTATTCAAAATTGAACGAAGAAGATCCCCGAGATTTTTTCAAATAGCCACGAGATACCCTGTATTTTATCTCTCCAATAAGAATAGGCCACAAATGAACAAAAATGAATTAATTAAACTGAATACATAAACATACATTGTTATAGGTCACAATAATAAAAAACACTTAAAAAATGTAACGAAGAAATATCGTCGACTATTTCATCCGCATAATGTATTCTTGAGAGTCTTGCCATTATCATAAATGTGATTTGTTGTTTGGGAAAACACAATAGAGCTATTTATCACTCTGGATAACATTCATAACGTGCAAAAGATAAGACGAGTACCCAAAGCTTTTGTCTTTGCATTTCAAAATTATAAACATAACATATTTTACAGGTGTTATTCGTGAGCCTATTCGCACTCACGTTTATAGATAGTCAAGATAAAGCATGAACGCGAAAACGCATACAGTGTGTATCACATTTATGAGTGTTTTTTGTAATATTATTGTAAAATTGTTACAAAATAAAATAAATAAGGTGTTAATTCTTCTCATGCCTAATTCAATTATGAACCTTACCTGTTGACTGTCATTTCTTGGTTTATGTGGCCCGAAAAAGCTCTTCAGTTGATTAACCAAATTTTTGCCTCAGATTATGCAACTTACAATGATCCTTTACTTCTCTGGATGATTCTTTATATATTTAAGATATAGTTTCCCAATTTCTTCTCATACTTCTCCTTGGCTTAATCCCAACACACTGTCGTTGTCAACTGTCGGAGTCAGCTCTCCTCGTCCGTAGGTTTTACGTTCTTCTGTCCTGGATAAAAACACCCACTATTTAAAATGTCACACGAATATTGTGACTTCGCCAGGAATCAGCCCTAAAACCACCGGTATGAGAATCTAGCTTCATATACTAAGCCATACATTCCAAATCATTCGATAGGTTAGTTATAATCTAACTTATCGAAAGGTATATAACCATTTGAGTTTGTTCTGGTCAAGTATATTTCTTTTTCAAGGCAATTTTAAACTAAATTTTCTTATTTGTCTTCTTCTTCTACCCGTAATTCTCTTGTGTCGGGATCCTTGCACCGCATAAAAGGTTTCAACTTTTCCTGTCATGGGCTTCGCTCTCCACGTCAGTCCAATTTAGAGCAACCTCGCTTTGCAGCAGTCCTCCAACTATTTCCGCCAGCTCCTCCTAGGACGGCCCCTCGGTCTTCTGCCTTATTGTCTTACCTGGCATATCCGCTTCGGCAGTCTATATGCCGGCATGCGCATATAGCCACCGTAACTGTGATTTCTCGATAAACGTTAATAATGGTTCTACTTCTCATTCTTTTATTTGAGTATTTCTGATTCTGTCCCTTCGAATAAGTCCTTCTATTCTTCGTAGAAATCCCGTATCAGTGGCTTGTAGCCTTGTTATTTCAGTCAAGATCCAGTGCTCATGGCCGTACACTAGGGTTGGCCTGAAAACTGATTTGTATATTGCCAACTTTACTCGCTGGCTGAGCTCCGCTTTTTTATGTACGAGATAATACATGGATCGTGCTACCTGGCTTGCGGCTCCTATCCTCCTATCCAATTCACTTTCTTGCTTTCCATCCTGAGATGTTATTACACCAAGGTATTTGAAATTTTTCACCTAATTTAGACCCCTGTATGACAAAATGTATAGACTAAATCTAAAAATTCGTCTTCGGTTTCGCTGAGTACATCAGGATTCACATTTGAAGTGCTGATAAATTATTTATCAGTAATCGACCTTACTATTTACAGAAATTTGAAATCATTTATAAACGTGTCGGACTTGAAATAAAGTCTGTGAATGGACAAATAAAATAGTCGCGATCATGTGATCCCTTGCAAGAAGAAATATTTAAAAAAATGAATGCATGCTGTATTTTTCTTCGGATCTTTTATTTTTTAAAAGATTTTTCAAAAATTTTTTCTTAATTCCTTTTTTTAGTTATTTATTCAAGGCACTAAGTATTGTGTCTTAAAACAGGTTGCGTCTTGATTAAATAGCAGAAATCAGCAATAATGATCAAGCTTTTTATCGTACGCTATTTAAACAGCCACCATATCAATTATATTAACTTGTGAATTAAAAAGTACGGTTACCAATAACAAGAAAATAACATTTTTACATGCCTCGGATGTTATAAAACCAACGGTTTGCTTTATTAAATAATACACAATTCCTGAAACTGATACTCTATTTTATCACGGTCGCATGGTAGGAAAATGTCACATACATATTATAATATGTATGTTATAATAAAGGACGGAAACTGCCACCCGAACATATTGCGGTTTGTGTGCGACTCAGTAACATTTTTCGCAATAATATTTAGTATTTCTCCTTAAAAAATGTAATAAAACATTAAGAGTTGTTTAAAGAAATCGTTTTGAAAGAAAAGTTTTAAACAAACATCTTTTTTATTCTAAAAATGATTCATTTTGATTCTTTCTATTAAAATGACATATTTTGTGATTTTTCAGAACCGTTCTGATTATTATCAAAACAAATGTTACATCGTGTCATATGCCGTCAAACAATTTTGCTTTGTTGTCAGCAGGTTGCATATGGGGTAACAAATAGTTATAACTGATTTGATTTGAGTAGGATAAAGAATGATGTGCATGAAGAATGATATGCAAAAAAGAAGATGATGAATGGACAACATATATTGTTTTATTTTTTTTAATTAAAAAAAAATTATGGTAAATTTTAAAAAATAAGTCTAATTAAACAAATTCAGATAAATCAGTATATATTTTTACCTAGTGAAGGGGATAGTATGGTCAGTAGTATTTTATATATGTATTTTTATATCATAGAAATAATGGTGATTAAATCTTGTGGACCTATACGGTGGACCGACTTGGTTTGAACTTCAATATTAAGTTCACTTCAGGTAGGCACAAGAAGGGCTATGGATGGGAATAGATGGCGACAAATCATCTAAGAGAATAAGCCTCATTTTTCTGATAATGTATATAATCAATATATATATATAAAAAGAAACCCGTGTTTCCCTACCCGCCAAGTTTTCTCCACAACCAGCCACAACCACCCACCGGTGATTATGGTGGTGGATATCCCTTGGTGTCACATCGAAAATATGCGAGTTTGGTGGGGGTGGCTTTGCGTGGGTGGCAGTGGGTGACGAAAATGTGCTTTCTGGCACACTGTTTTGTTATGGGAAGGCCGCAAATAGTTCATATTGTTTCAAAATAGGCGCGCCGACTGTGTCGGTGAGTCTAGAAGGTTCCGGAAAAACCTGCTCTAGAAAGTTCTGGAAGGAGAAGGTTCTAGAAAATTCTCGAAAGTTCTATAAGTTTCTAAACTGAGTGGCGGAATGTGTCGGTGTGTCTAGAAGGTTTCTATACATTCGATAAATTTCTTGAAAGTTGTGGAAGGAGAATGTTCTAGAAGTTTCGCGAAAGTTCTATGACGATCCAAACAGTGTACTAAAAATCTACGTGCGCGAAGCCGCGCGGGCACAGCTAGTAAAAAAATAAAAATATAATTTCATTTAAAAAAAATTCGTAAGCTTCCAAAGTATATTTAATCAAAACTTATTCTTGTGCCCTATCCGTTCAACTGACGATGGCTTTCGTCATTTTATTTACTGCGGCCCGGTATGGCTCTACAGTAAACTGGCCGAACCACAATCTCAGGTTTTTCGACCAATCGGCAATCCTTCCCTGTATTGTGAAATTCAAGATCTCGTTCTATTTTGGATGTCGTATGTCCAATATGTTGAAGTTTTAGTATTTTTATTGTTCTTAATACATATTTTTCTTTATTCATTCGAACAATTACATCTTTATTTGTTACTCTGTCGATCGTGTTTATTTTGAGTATTCTTCTATAGACCCACATCTCCAATGCGTCAAATCTCCTTATCAATTATTCTATAGACATCTACGCTTCTATTCTATAAAATAATAGTAGTATCTAACCATCCGCAATCGTAATATAGGAATGAAATCTTGACAATACAGAATATATTTTTCAAGAGGATAAAAGTTGCGTGAGCTTGCTCAATGCGGCACTTAATTTAAAAATTCCGTGTTTTATTAATATTTCAAGTCAAGTATAGGATGATTTTTAGAGGTGTAAAAATTTTAAATGAAATAAAACACATAAAAATTGTCGTGAAAGCCATGATACTGGCTTTATTTGAAAGATAATTCTATGTCGTTAATGCCGGTGACGCGTTTAAATATCGGGTATTTTTTAGGAGGTTTGTTTGTCGAATTGGCAACACTTTTTGTAGCTACAGCTAGTTTTGTTTGCCATTTCACCATGAATAGATTTACGCCAAAACAACGCTTTCAAGTTGTGTAAATTTATTTCACAATTAACGACATCTTAGCAATAATACTAATACCATGGAAATTGTCACGATTTTTGTGTGTTTTATTTCATTTAAAAACTGTATATCTCTAAAAAAAATACTCTGTGTAATTACAATATCGACACTGAACCGAATTAATTCACATAAAACTGAAAAGAATGAACCGATTGTGCAATTTTGTGCTCATTTTGATTTCGTGTATCTACTTGGCTTTGTCTTTATTTATTTATGATTTAGATTATTTGGGGCTATGCTTGAATTTTCTTATATCATTTATCATGTCTCATTATATTTCTTATTTATTATTGTTGTGTATTCAATGCTTTATGAACTGAACTGCATTCCATGCTTAGATGTAATTGTGACTCTATTTAATAAACAAATAAACTTTAGTTTCTCCCTCCTCATCATTGCGCCTTAGAGACGGTGAAGCGGTTTTTTGTGGACGCCTTTCCACGTCGCACGTTGCTTACATTCATATAAGTTTAAGTGGCGCGGCATCGATAAATACTTTAGCATAAAAAATTCCAAATTGGGTTATGAAGATGCAGGTTTGATATGGGAGCTATTGCTCATAAAAATTTTCAAATAACTAAATAGCAATCATCATTATACAATACACAACATACAATCACGGTATCTCTACTAGATGTACCTAGTATATTATTGTAATTTAACGGTAACATACGTAAGATTGCAGCGCTGGAAATGTAAGAAGATGCGTGATTGAGAAGGGAAACACATACTTATACTCACAATTATTTATTTTTGTATTCGGTCATCCAACATCCAAGTACAAAAAATAGTTAAATGTCTTCCACAATTAAAGAATAGCACAAATAGGACATAACCATAGATAATTCAATTGGACATTGACAGATAAAACAAATTTACAGTTTCATTCAACCGATTGTTTCAAATTTAACTTTAACGTAGACACAAAGGGGCTCGTGATGTATATAATATACATGATCAGGGAGGGGGAAGAGTTTCTAGTATCTGCCTCACCATATGACGTTACTCTTCATATTTAGTGTTAAAAATATCTATTGAATTTAAGAGGTAAGGTAAAGGCATATGCGTGGAAAGAGGAGGATTTCCTATTGTTGGTTTGATAAATTGGAAGGGAAAAGAGGTACTTCTGTCTGGTAGGTCGGAATGGGACGTGGAAAACTAGCAAGCGGGTGATTTCAGGAGAATCAATAAGGTTACGAATTACTTGGAAATGAAAGGATTGATCTGACAATATTCGCCTGCTTTCCAGAGTATCCAATTTATGAAATTTTATAGAGTCCAAATGTTATGTTCAAATAAGATTACAAAACCTTACATCTCAGTAGTTTGAGATGTAAGGTTAGGAATATTGTACGCGCGGGTAGACTGAAAGTGAACAAGCGACCCGCCCGTGACTAAGATAAGGTTATGTTCTAAGTTTATTTATTTATTTTATTTTGGGGAAAATTAACAGCAAATCAACAATCTTAACAAATATGAAATAATGGTTTTTAAAATTATGCCAATTACAAATTTTCCACTGAATATAGTAATTTACTTTAGCTTATTTAACAGCGAGTGGAGAGGGTGGAGCGGAATGTGCGACGGGAGTAGAAGGGAAGATATAATAGTAGTATAGATATTGTTTGTTTTATGTTTCTTATTGTTGAGTTGTCACAGTTTGTGTTGAAAGAATTTGTGGATCTGTACATAAAGGAGTTTTGTTTTGAGTTGGTCTTACAAAAGGGGAGATGAAAAGTAGGTGAATGTCTGTTATTGCGAGTTGGGATGTGGTAAGATATTCGTTGAAGAAGTTCCGGACTACCAACTAGATTGTTGATTTGTTGCCGGACCCGTGGCTGGCGAGAGAGGTACGCTGTTTATAATAAAAATACTCGATGAATTGTACCACCTTTAACTGCTGTCGGAACATTCCGAAATCACCTTCCGTGCAAAGCAGTAGTTAATTAGCCTGATGGCGAACGCAATCAATAGCGGTAGACACTCGTACACTTGATTATTTTACACCCCGCCCGGCGGGTGGGTCGGGCTCCGCTAGCTCGGGGTCCCGAGCCGGCCGTTACGATCCTCCCGGGGGAACAATGAAGCCGCGCCTAAATTTATGTGAGTGCCCCGTGACGGTCTATCGGCTCGCTCTCATTATTAGCTCTATTGGCCCGCTCTCATTATTAACTCTATTTGGCCGATACGCCCTAGGTGGGCTCGTTCCATTAACCGTACAACCCCGCTTTTGCCACATTTGGAAATCAAAACTCCAACATTTTAAGATTATCACAAAAGTGACAGAATATCGGTTCGCGTCTTTGCTAAGTCCTAGTATACTTTTATAGTATATTTTTTTAGACGTGAATTCGAAACCTATAGAATCTGACCACAACACTAGTGTTTTCCACTCCTATTGTGCACTCCGCGAAAACACCTAATTCTTTCTGGCACTCCCAACTATTATAGTATTCAATTTTAATTCCATTTCTTGCATGCCACCCAGTGAATAAGTAATAGTAAATAAGTTTTTTTCTTTTTTAGCGGTAAGTTGTTTTGTAAGAGAATATTTTTTCTGTGTAAAGCACCCTTGAGGTGAGTATTCGCGAAAACGGCGCTATATAAGCTATCCAAATATTATTATTATTATTATTATCGAACTAAATTAAGGACATTACATGAAGTTACAGGCAGATAGACAGACAACGATATTATTATGTTTATTATTATCACTATTGTATAAATAATAATTTTTAAATTTATGTTTCTAAAAATATTTTTTATATTTTATATAATGAGAACACAATTACTCTTTTTTGTCCATAGAGGGATAATTATTAATTAAGATAAATTATTGAAGTATCACAGGGACGAAGCTATTTATATTTAATCATATATAACATATACATTAAAAAGAATATTGCTTAATATTCCTCTTTCAAAATTCAGAAGTATCATTACCAGCTGCGTAATCTATGTATACTGTCATTAGAAGGAATGTAGATGTCTCCAGCATAATCCATTCAAATAAGTGAAATAAAATTATTCAGAACACATATACACCTTTTAAAAATAACATAATGTGTAGATATTCTTATGGTAGAATTGGTTAACGCTAGGTACATAATAGATAATAATTAGTTAAAATATGATAACATTTCACTTACATATATATATACACACACAAATGCGTTCATCTTCAGCTGATTCATACGAAGTTCAGTCATTATTTTTCTCGGCGATCGTATTTCCTCAAACCTAAAACTCGTTACCGTAAACCTAAGTTATCTTACTCCTTGGGGGTCACCTCACCTCACTCAAGAAAAAAGTATTTATACCGTAGATCCAATAAAATTTACCACGAAAACAACAACCAATTTTTAAAGTTTTTGTAACTCGGTTCATTGCGAGCCTGTGACAGACATTAATTATGATTTATTGTATACAACTATTGAGTAATATTTTTAATATTTAAATACCAAAAAAAATGTGGGTTTCCATCGTTTTGATACACTTGTATACAGAAACTTGAAAAGACGTAATGCAATAGCGACAAGTGAAATAAGACGTCTTCGAAACGTTATAAATGATATTAGCGTCCCGTAGTCAGCACGATGGACAAATGCTTCATTCCTACAACAAATCTAATCACGCAAGTTCTATCTACAGCAGTGCACAAAAATTCTTATTTTTCAACTACAATATGTGTCAATATTACAGTCGATAAAAGAAAAATACATTGTGAGCAACGTTAGAGCGAAGAAGACCCGTATGAGTATGTAAGAAAGGAAAACGAATATTTTTTATTTACTGAATTCGAAAAAACAATACACCTGAGTTATTTTCCACACCAGAAAATAATATCACCTACTTTGAAATTAATACATAAATAAAATTAGTCATTTTATCCAGCTGAGCCGGTTGCTACCGTAACTTTTAATAATGAACTGAGTTGTCAAATATAAATTTTAATTTTAAATTATTTAATGTCTAATAAAATTATCTTCAAGAAGACTTTATCCATGTTTTAGACTTCAGAGTCTTAATTTAGAGCCGCGATAAATTAGGTAAAGGGAAAAGCCATCTGAAAAAGTTTTCGTTAAGATGATTCCCTCTAAATCTATTAATTGTTTGCGTAGATCAAGTCGCGATTTGTTATAATATTCTATAACAAATCACGACTCATTTCATATAGTATGCTGTTTGCAAAATAAAATAATAAAAATAAGAATTAAAAAATACATAAGAAATCTTTTTTCCTGCTATCAGATCCTCTTTTGATATTTCACAATATTTCCATGCTGAATATTAATACTCTTTCACCGGGAAAATAAATCTGATCTGATCGGTTATCGAGCAACTGTTAGCTTCAATACTATATGTATGTTAGCTTCTATTAGTGAAAACTAATAGAAGCCAATATACGTATAGCATTGAAACATCTTTTCAAAACTATTACATCGTGTTTAATTTTATTATATAAGTATATCCAATATTTATATGATTATAGTTTATTTCTATAACGTCTACATAAATGAGTATAGTATTTATGACTGAATGGTGTCATCATTATTCCTTCCCATGAAGTGATGTTTTTTTATTATTATTAAATTGCAAAATATTTTCAATTTTTAATATGAGCGGTTAATCATCATAGTAATATTATATTAAAATAATAATTATTAAAATAAAGAGAAATTAGATTACACTTTATATATTGTTTTGTGGTGTGCACTTGGTGTCATCGTGTATACTTATGAATTTTTATTTACCTTTTATTTATAACGGCTACTTTTCATCTGTGTTAGGGTTTTTTTTTGTGCGACACATAATTATTCTCTAATATTCCGTACGTAATAAACTTAAATATTAGTTAGCGTTGTGCGTACTCGAACTAGCAATATTACTGCCGTGTGCTGCTATTGGCTACCGACTAATTTCAATCCTGATGTATCATATGTTGGGTTATAGAAGATCTGAGATATAAAATTTGGGATTATTCAATTAAATATTTCCAACTAAAATAAATATTGTCAGGGATAGACAATTGCAGGAGGTTCATGAATGTTTGAATGGTCACCTAAATGGGAAATACGTATATCAAATAATGGGTATTTTGATATATTCCCTATTTCGGTCTCTACTTGTCAATTTCACGCAGCCCGCCAAAACTGTAACCACGCCCCCGTTCTAAAATTAACTTGTTTACCGAAATAAATGACAGATAATTATTACGCGTCCATCCTGGCAATGATACTCCAAGTGGATTATACAAAGATTTTAGTTCATTTAAATTGTAAACATTAATTTTATTATTTGTTTTTATCTACTTATATATTTATTAATTGCACCTACATGTTTCGGAAAAACCTTTCCATCGTCAGGGTGTTTTATATATGTCAAAATACCAGAGGATAAAATATGTATATTCTATACTGGGATGAGTCTGAGATTAGAATGCATTTTTTTATGTACTATTTTCCAAAGCGGTTTATTAAGGAGGTATTTATAATGTTTTTAGACACCAAGTAGGATTAAATATGGACGAAAAAATATATTCTATACTAAGGCGGTGTGATAATAGATAATATATGTTGAGAGATGGAACTATTGTCTTTTACCCGCGAAAACCTTAAATATAACATATATGTGTGTATATATATATATATATATATATGAAGGATTATTTTCTAGGATAACCCGCGTATTGTAGTCTTGAGAAAAACTGTTATATTGTACCCAACGTTTCGGACAGATAGCACTGGCCATTTTCAAAGGGACTTTGCGCCTTGTATTTCGAGTTCTGTTTTGAATTGATGACAAGTACACCCGTTCACTCCAGAAGTCGTATATGTGTATATGTATGTGTGTATATATATACCTTTAAATATAACTTCATAATGTGTATGCTTTAAATATAAAGTTTGTAATATACATATTATGGAATAAATAAAAATTGAATCAATTAAAATTGTATTGAAATTAGTGCAAGATTTTCAATTAGCTTTAACGCTGTACAAAATGAACAAGTTTAGAATATTAATAACAATGCACCTGCAGTCGAACTAAAAGCCGCTGCACTTCTGAGCTATGCTAACTAGGTAGAGGTCCTCAGCAGTGATTTAATAACAATTTCAATGTAATTTGATTGGTTCATGCACAGCCCCCGCCCTGGAGGAATATCTCCCCGATATTGGCTGCTCCACCCGGAGCCTCTCCGTTATTGCGTCCTTCTATTGAAAATCATCTCTTACAAATGTATAAAACACAATCGTTCCCGGAACTCTATTGGAGAATGATTTCTATTGTGTTTGGGAATTATTTTCTCGTCTCTTGTATACGCCGACGCCATTTCATGATGCCGGATTTTCACGATTCACTCTTGTTCAATTTTCCCCTTTGTTATATTATAGGGACGTGTTTCTTTTCTTCTAATTTCATTATTTTCTTATAAAATTGCGTTTTGTTCCATCGGATACTTATGTATATACTAATAACTGGTTTGCAACGAATTGAAATTAAAGCATAAATCAATACCTGTAAAACTCAATGTCTGTCTGTCTGTCTGTTTATTATACAAATCTACACCGTTTGGCCGATTCGATTCAAATTTTGTATAGTTATGCTTTAGGACACGGCGTTTAACAAAGGCGACATTTTACCCTATTATTTACCCCTTCCCCTCCCCCTGATATATTTTCGATGCAAATCTGTACCGTTTGATCGATCGGACTCAACATGTGGAAACTTAATCTTTAGGACCCGGCGGGTAACAAAGGTGACATTTCCTCCCTCCCCTTCTACCCTTTCCGCTCCCTCTGATATATTTTCGATGCATATCTATACCGTTCGAATCGAACCTTTGTTTCCCCCCACAAATTTATATTGAACTTAATCCTTAACCCGTGCAACGCCGGGTACGAACAGCTAGTTATTTTATATTATTGATGTATAATTTTATTTACAGATCAAGAAATTAAATTCAAACATTTAGAAAAGCACACGGGTAGAAAGATTGCCGACTCTTCCCGTGTGCTTGTCTCATCCATGTGTTATGTTATCCGATATCTATTTTTTCTTAAAAAAATTATATTAGTTTGTTTTTATTTAATATACAGTTATTAATATCTATGTGTGTACTACAGTGACATCGAAGTTCAACGTGAAATCGTTCTGCAATTTTTGCATTTATATTATTTTTTTCTCACTATATTGTAAGCTGCTCATATCGACACAGGTTCTCCTACCGGCATGTATCAAGATGAAGATAAATAAATAAATAAACAAAAAAAATTAGAGAAGTAAAGCATTATTGAATATACTATTTTGCTCGTGGATAAAATTTCTATGTGCAACAAACTGCATTATTATGGAGAGTAAAGTGATTTTATTTCATATATTTTCTTAGTTAACTTGGAAGAGTCTCATACCGCGATCGTACTAAAGGCAGGGTGAAATGCGCATGCAATGCTATGTTTCAATGAAAGGTATACGACAAAGTACATGATTAATTCTACGTATGCCAAAGAAGTATAACTTCTTAAGCGCCTACATAAGTACATGCACTCAGTCTTTTTAATAGAGCACATTGAATTAAATTCATTTGAAAAGGTCAGAAAGTAAGAAATTGCTCAGACGGGCAGGTCACGTACTACGGGCGGATAACTCCAAAACATTTAATCGGTATTTGAAGGAGGTCCAGGAGCAAGGGACCTCTTAGTCGCCCACGCATGACATGGGCTGACGTTGTGAGGAAGGACGTAGCATGATTGCAAAATTACCAGATGCGACGTATAGCCATCCGATTATTATTATATTTATATAGTCATTACCTATATAATCGGAATGCCTGGAGAGCGGTCGTATTTTCGGCATGGACTCGAATTGTCAGTAGCATCAACAAAATAAGTAGTGAAAAATATATAGATAATGTAACTCTTTAATTAACTAAATCGAAATCGCTCTATGTATGGTCAACTCACTATTAAATGTGTGCCACGTAGTTCGAAACATTCCCTCAGACCTTAGTTTATTTTTTAATCGCTATTATTTCAACGAGCATAATAAAAGCTAAAAAATATTTCAAAAAATTATTTTATAAAAGTGATATTTTATATATTGAGATGTACAAAAAATTTTATACAAGAAAAATTTAAAAAAAACATTAAATTTGTTTGATGGTCTAGTGGTAAGGCTTTCGCCCACCGATCAGTTAGTCCAACGAGATTGGACCTATTTTTAAAATAATATAGAGTAAACGGGTGATAAAAGCATAAGTTATAATTTATAATAAGTTATAGTGATAAAAACATATGAGGGTATAAAAGCAAAGGCAGCAATATCTCAAAGCAAAAATTAAAAAATGTTTTGAATGCAGTCACAAAAAAATTTAAATTGTACTGAATTCCAAATTTTATGTAAAATAAAAATTTTGTTTCCTATAAATTTTTGTGTCTCCTATTAAACCTCGATTTGAGTAAAGTATTAATAAATAATCCTCGATGGCTGCATTCAATTTTTTTTTTGATATTGCTGACTTTGCCCCCACATATGGTTAGCATTCTTATTTAAAAAAATTAAATTAAATTCAAATTGACTCACCTGAACTATTTTCAGATTAAAAATAAAAAAATTCTTACATTTATCGATCGCGCCTTTAAACTATACGGGTTCTATTCAAACTCGATATTCTTCGTAATTTGCACCAGATCAAATTGTGTGTGTGTGTGTGTGTGTGTGTGTGTGTGCAAGAGGTTAAGACATAAAATGGTAAGTAGTCCTAAGAAACCTATCGAATAATTGCGATTTAAATAAAAAAAATCATTCCTCGAAAAACTTTCGAAGTGGTTATAAATAAAAACATATCTCGACATCAAAAATTCGGTTGACACCTACTCGCATAAAATTGTGAAAAAAATATATAAATCAAAGTTACAAGGCGACGCTCTCTTATACCTACACATTTGCAAAGTGGCAAGCAGCATTTATGTACGTACGAACGTACTCGCGAATGTGGATGAAAGAATGTGAGTGTATATTCGGATACCATTTTTCTTGAAAGGTAGCATGTCAAGGTATTTTTTCAAGAGTGAGATTGTAAATGTCCCTTACTCTTTGAAAATAAATCTTAAAAGTTCTGCGCGAGAAGAAAAATTTACGTGATAGAAATACAAAAGCAAGAACAAGATGTTGCTGAAGTAATGTACACAAACATTTTAAGTGTATTGTAGCATCACTTGTTATTCTAGGTAAATACACGTTTTAATATTTCTAAAAGGGAAACCTAGCACTTTTCGGGAGAGCAGCACATTTCCTTGATAGAAAGGCACAATGGTTCAAATATTTATTTGACAACCTGATTTATTGGAAGAAAGGTATTTTATTAATCTCTCTCTGGCGGTTTCAGTATTACTAAAGGACTTTACTTCATTTCATATCACAAATATATTATATTTTTCTTCTTCCCCCAAGGACTCTTTTTCGACAAGTTATTTTTTTACGATTTTGATAGATTTAGTGTCGAATTAAGTACTTACATGTCATATAGGAACCTTACATAATATATCATTTAAAAACTTAATAGAACCCTATATAATATATTATTTAAAAACACAATTGAATCATACGGTGTACGCTGAAGATTGTATATGATTTGTTTTACTTACTTAGCGAGCATATTTTATCAATGTTTTAGCATAAAAGCATTATTGAGACAATTCATTTACGAAAGAAAAATGGTAGATCCATAATAAAGCTTATCATAGATATTTTGTTTCAATACATTTATACTAAAATATTTATCTTTTCATCCATACTCGCAAGAACAATAAATCGTTTATACCCTTCTACTTGTGCATGTTCCGATCATAACAGGATCATATAAAATTGCCAAATTTGATCGTTTTAAGACACGTGTTTTAAAGAAAATATAGTGGGGAATTTTTCGAAGAGAGTTAACAGATCCGTCTATCGCAATCTAAGTTGGCAAGCTCCGCAGCTTCCTGTGTCAGAATGAGATGATATCATAATGGACCGTACAATGGAGACCCGATTGACTTTATGATCAGCAATAGACGATCAACCCAACTGATGATGGAGATAACCTAATCGAAAACCGTCCCCGCTAATCTCGTAAGCCTGAATGGCAAAAGTTTGAGGCATCAAATTTGAGATTCCCTCTTTACTCGACAATCTAAGAAATGGTTAAAATTTTCAGAGAATTTTAAATCCTGATCTTGTTTACTGGAAGTTAAATTTTCATGAATTTAAAACGAATTTTTATCTTTATTATTAGAGTTATGTATAAAAAACGTACATATATATAATACAGAACAACAGAACTAGTCAACAATGGTTTACAGATAGTTTATTATCTAACTTATGAGTCAAAAATGTTTAAGCTTTTAAGTTATGAAGATAAGCTACTTGAAACTTTGCATGGTTTTCTATATTTCGACTTATTTTATGTAAAACGTTGTGCCATTAATGAATTAACTTATATTGAATATTATATATCCATTCACCTTAATATAACTCAAACAAACCATGAGTACCTTGCTGAAAAATTCAGATTTTATTTTTTCAATGTTTCACATAAAAAAGTAAAAAATACTATTTTAATGTATATTTTTGTTAATTGAGGTAAGTATCTATTAGCTTGGTTTTACAGTATCTACTTAATATAAAATTGATTAAATATATGTTTACAATTAATAAGAATATACTGTGATTTCACCACTAATTTGTTGAAAATACCAACATGTTTGATATTTATATGGATTTACAATTTTTTATGCGAATTGTATAGGATTACAGTTAGATAAATTAGATATTTTGGAATTAAGAAAATGTGTTAATATTAAATTGAATATAATAAATAACCAGTTTCTTCATACAAATAATTATTTTTTAAATTTGTTTTCATTTAACTACTTAATTTTTTATTCATCTCCCATATATTTATATTTATTTTGTTTGCCCCCAAAACATGTAGGTATTTTCAACTTTTTTCAAATTGTTAAAACAAAGTATGTATACATTCTTATAAAATAAATTAATAATGTCGCCACAAAGTCACTTTCCTCTTATTAAAGAAAAAAAATTTTACCTTTTATTCCATTTATAAAAAATACTTCTTTAACGGTGTTTAATTGAATTTGTTTGATGCATCCTATCTTCAGTATCACCAGATTAATACTATATATAATATTAAATGTGTCTAATAATCTATGTATTCTTGGTTATTTTAAATAGAATACTTATGTTTTTACAAGTTTTATTATGATTTGTACATTACTTGCCATGCGAGAAGCTCCTATCTATTTTTTCGAATAAAATATTTACTGTAATTTAATTATAAGTCGTTAATTTTATACACACAATTCTCACAGTAAAAAATATTGTTAGTGTAAAAGTATGATTTACTTATATACCTATTAACATTTTAAAATGATTTTAAATCGTGTTTGAAATTATAGAATATACAAAATAATTAACTCTCCAAAATATGTTTTATGTTAAATGTAATAACTTTGTGGTTAGATATTTAACTATTTAACCACAAGAAAGTTTACAAAGTAACTTTATAAACCACAAGAAATATAAAGCAACGCATAAAGTTTTAGAATGCGAAGATTCTTGGGAAGTTGAATATTCCTCAAAATCAATGTATTATAATTGATTAAATTTGTAATTATTATCAAGTAAATAAAAATACAATTTATGAGAAGAAAAAAAACTTTACAATAAAACCTCAACCCGCGTTAAATAAATATAATCTTATAGATTATTGCAATTTGTTATAATTTGTTGTAAAAAGTATTTTTTTACCAAAAATTTAAAAATACTGAATGTAAATCGTAAACCTTGTATTTAAGCATGTGAATAAATATCGTTAATGTGATGTTATTATTGTACTAAGTTTTATTTAAATAATAATGTTGTTTATATGTGAGACAATCCAAAACTTTTCATGCCAGCTTTGAAATGTGTAGTAGATCTTACAAATAAAATTAAAAAAGCATTTATATCAGAAACTACACCATAAAGTTTCAGAAACCAAATTAGCTTAGCTTAACTCTCAATTCATTAAACTTTCTGTTCTGTAGATGCGACAGTCTAGGGATTATATGGTTTTAACTATTTCATTTCAATTTCAACGGAGAAAAGAGAGAGGAAGGTTGAAACAAGAGACAACGAACATTTGATTTTCAACCTGACCGAATTTATCGTACAGAAGAACAGTGGTGAGTTTGATTGACTTCATTGTTTCGCAAAGTAAGAATTATGTTCACAAACAAATATTGTTAAAATAACTCATCTACCTGAATGTTTGGAGTGTACGGGCGTCATGGAACGATGTGGAGTGGTCGCTTCCTCCCGGTCCTGGGCCATTTTGCTGCGCTGAGTGAAGTACCTGTTACGTACCTTCTTTATTTAGTCCGACCATAATTATACCGACTGCTTTTTTACTCAATTACCCAAGTCTTTTCTTTTCAAGATTATCTTCGTTTCTTCCGGAAATATGTTAGAAGTCCTGGAGAATGCATTTTCTGGATCAACGGGTCTTTCGATCACTTTTAATTCCTGCATTCCGTGCATATTTTGCATTTCACGCTACGCCCAGCATCTCCTCTACTTCATCTAGCATGTTGCTCTCCACTTTTCTAGAGTCATATTACCACATTTCTAACAACGTTAGCATTCTAGCATTATATAATGCCAAATATTTTAACAAACATAAACACAGTTTTAATTGCGTGTTTCGCCGTAGCAATAGAATGTTTAATCAAAATAGAAAACGAGTATTCATGTAAACTAAGAAAGCACGTACAATGGAATGAATAATTGATAATCAACTAGGCACTGGTATACAAAAAATTTTTATATGTTACGTCTTATTTAAAATATCAAGAAACATTTGCGCAGCAATTTATTTCCATGAAGCATGTTTTCTCAAAAACTTAATTAACTTATATTAGTTTTCAAGTTATTATATTTTTTGTACAAAAATACAACATACATACATGTTAGAGACTAGATGAAGCGTTATTTTTACTGCGATTGACACTGATTCTGTAATTTTGTGTTCGATTTTAACTATTAGTGTCAACTGATTTTTCTTAATTCGGCAAACAATCAATGCTGCACAAGAAACTAAAACTACACCAGTTAAATATCAGTTTCCCATCATTATTCTAATAACAATTTGAATCTTTATTAGGATACGTATGTATTTGAAATGCTTTTAAGAAATCTACAACGGTTATATAAAATTTAAAGCATTAATGGGAAAGAACTTAATTAATTAAACGATAATAATGAAAAATCTATAATCCCGATGGGTTTACAAAATTTATGAAGTAAAATTGATTTTAGAATAAACTCAACAAATTTAACTAAGGTAACCAACTTAATTGCAGTCAAGATCCGATGCAATTGTTAGAGAAACGGTACATGAGAATGATTAAGAAAATGTGTATCTGGGTCAAGTTTTAATGTGGGGAAAATGAGAAGCAGACAATCGAAGTTTAAGATGATTGAGATAAGATCTTCGGAACAAGAAGATACCAAACATGCAAGAATGTTCATTATTTTCGTTCCGTTCTAGCACATGGCAAAAGATATGATTTTTTACACAACAGATAATCTGTGTTTGTTTATGTTTCATTGGTAAAGCCAACTCGTACATTTACGCTATTTTATTGTGATAACACTAGAACTAACTAGCACTTTAACCCTCTTGTACTTAGACTGCTTAGGCTAGGTAACGCTTATGCACATTTCTCTGATATTTTTAAATCTAGTTTAGTAGATTATAAAGATGCGCTACTAAAAGCTCTACAACCTTCCGTTCTTAATCTATAATGTATTCACAAACAAATTATTTTACCTATTTTAATCATATTTATTTCACACCACGTTTAATTTTTTTTAATTTTCTTAATTATGTTTAATCTTATTATACTTTATATCTCTTTTATCGAAATTATGTAACTGTTATAAACTTAGGTACTTGTCTACTACTGCTTACTAATATAACATTTCCTAATTTAATTTTTCGCTTTCTATAATACTACTATTTTCATTTCTTGTATAAAATATTATGTAAATGGTACTTTTTGTACCGTATATTGAAATAAATAAATAATTCCAAGTGTAAGTTACACGTAATCTATAGAAAGAGCAAAGTTGGTGTAAGGTATAAGTATATTGTAAAGCATAAGACAAAAATCAAAGACTGTTGGGATTGATGTAGGGCTGAACCTAGTCATATAACGAAACTCAACGATGAAACATATTGTGAACCTGAAAGATTTTGCAATGGCTTTCATGACTGAGCTATATAAGCAGAGGTCAACCACAAACGGCTATATTTTATATATTCCATTTCTAAAAAAAATTCCTACATGGTCTTTTTTATATACCGTACAAACGTGCAACATGAAATTTTGCATCTGTCACTGGAGTCAGTTGAGAAGTTTCATGAGAATGGACATGATGCAACCATTTTTTTTCAAAAATTTTTAAGTACAGTAATAGTTTTATATCTACCTTAAAAGTGCCAATATAAAAAAAAATAATTAACTCTTTGTAAAAAATCACCAAATATCTTCCTAAATTTTAAGCTTCCATATGGTATAATCCCTTAATATACTTTATAGATAAATATTACAATACGATAATACATTGTAAATCCCCTTTCTTTCAAAACGTTTCAAATATGTTGATTATAAAAAGACTGTATTTCTAAATAAAAATCAATTTTATTGTTTATAATTTGAAATGACTGTAGCATCGATAATACTGTAAATTTAAAATTATTTTGCAGTCCAAAGTGAAATAGAAAGAAGATTTATATTTTCCATTGGGTGCGCCATCATAATTCGATTATTTCTTGGGAGCGATTTTATCTCTTTCTATATAAAGTTCAAACGATTCACTCGTGCTCATTTTTATAGATAAATATCGAGCAGAAAATAAAACAGCGTATTCTAAGGTAGTGCAGTTCAAAGCGCTAGGAATAAATACATTGTTTCTTTACACTCGGAGGCTTAATTTACTTAATTCTAGAAGATCGGACGTTCCTCTGTAAGCGAGATGCCTTTATTTCTCACTGTTTATTCTCTCCCTGAATAAATATTCAATTGAAAATTGTATCAAACGATCAGTTTCATTTTAAATTTACAAGGCATGCCTTTTGTTCACTAAATATTGAGGAAATTGCTATTCTACTTCTTAATTAAGAATTTAAAGAGACGTTGTTTCTTGAAGCGACTGATTGCAAAATAGTGGTAATTGTTTCTATTTAAAATGAGAAACTCTTCAAAAATTTTCCCCGATGTTTTTTAAATTTTTATTTTCGTGTTTCTTGGAAAACGGGTATTTTTGATAAAAACAATGTTTAAAATATCGATAAAAACAAATATATATATGTACACCTATCTATATATAAGTGTTTATTGTATTAATAAAAAAGTGAGTTTCTAAACAACACATATAATTAGATGAAAATTCACTATTACTTTATTTTATGTCTTCAATCATCTTTTAATAACATTAATCGCTCGTAATAATAAAAGTGATAGAATTTAACAAATAAGGTTTAAATTTTGAATATATTTTATTTTTTGATATTTCGGAATAATTTTTATTTTGGAATAATAATTTAAAGTGTTTTCGTAATATTTTTCTTAAGTAGGTATAGAAATAAATTGCATTGAATTAAATTAATTTTTTTTTTAATTGTTGTATCCAATGCATTGAAATATTTGTTAAATAATTAAATTTTAGTTTTACAATATGATATTTGGAACGCATTAATTTTTTCTACTATTATGTTTTCTTAATTTGACTTTTATTGATCGTTAAATCGATATTTGTTAAAATACAATCTCGAACAACTATAATCCTTCCAAGAGACGGGTTCAGTCAGTACGTCAAACATTCAAAACAAAATAATCCTATATCTGTGAAAATGCTTCTCGTAAAAACTATATTACTCTATCAGTTGGTACAGGCCTTGTATCTTTCGATACAAAATATTCCCATATCTTTTGAAATGGTTCCGATAAAGTTGAGATGCTCCAGAGGTTTTGAAGCTTTTGAAAAAATACGTATATAAATATATTTTCAAGTCAGCTTGAATTTTTTTGCTTTTTTTAGTTATTTAGTTTAGAATTATAGTTTAGAAATATAGTTTAGAAGTATAGTTTTAGTTATTTAGTTTAGAATTATAGCTTAGAAATAAAGTTTATAAGAATAGAATAGTTAATTATTTAGTTTAGAAATCTTATAGTAGTATCAGTTTTACTACCCAGCCTCGCCCAAGATTAATAAATATTCTTGTACAGGTTTATCAATTTCATATTTTCATATATTTAACTAAGAAACAGTGTTAAAAACAAAGCGGTACCTACTACATATCAAAATAAATCTTTTTGATTGAAAAATATAGAGCAAACTTCATTGCGTCTTTTTTGACAGTTGATTGAATATTTCAAAGGTTTATATCGAATGATGATTGAGATGGGATAACCTGTATTATCGTGGTAACAGAACACACCGTTCCAGAATTTTTGCTGTTCTTAAAATTTATAAATAGTATTTACTTGTTATTAAAAATAGTATTCATAACCCTGTAAAATTGTCTTGCGATTTTTCTCCTTCACAGAAAATTAATAATTTGTAAGTTGTAATATTATAGTTTGTTATTATTTATTTATTTTGCATCGATCATTGTCCTTCTTTTATTTTCTTGTATTTAAAAACAAACATTACAGAAATTTAAAGCAAATTTGTATTTTGAAAAATTTTATTATAAAAACAATGAAAGATAAATAATATATATCTTTTCAAAGTGTGCATTATTTAAAAAGGGCCCATTACGGTATTTTAAAATACCATATGGCTTCCTTTGCCGCCTGAATAAATAAGCAATATTCCTGGCAAATGTGTCCCGTCTCCGGGCTTTCTTCCCCTATTCCCCTTTTCCCCTTTCACGCGGCACTAAGCGCTTTCTGTCTTGCCAACTTAATGGCTTTCATTATCTTTCATCTCGTCCTCTTGTTTGTTACTCGTACGTCGGTGTTATCGCGAACACTATCCTCTTTTTAGGGTCGGTTTGCGTTTAAAGAAGCGAGCAGAGCCCAAACGGCACCTAAAACGATACCAAAACCTATTCTTAAAAAGTTACCCCCCCTTGTTCGTCCATTTTCTCATTTCCCATCGCACAAAATAAAGAATAAAATTAGAGAAAAAGATTTTCTTGTGTTTTCTAAGGCCAAGCTATTTTCTGTAATAAAAATCTTATTACTAAAATGACGCCAAAAATTACTTAGTTATTTTTTTCATAATTGAATACTGGAAATGAATAAAGCACTAAGTGCTAAAAATATATTTTTAAGATAATTATACAAATTAGTGTTATATGCCTTCTCCAATACATTAAATACTGCACTGAAGTCCTATCTTGTTCATTTCATTTCCTAGTTATACGAGAATGCATATCGCATAAGTATTAAGTGCCGCGTCAATTTTTTTATAAATAAGACACTAAAATTACTTATTATTTGACTTATTAAAATGACTAACTCACAAACTTGCCGTAAAACTGCTGTGCAGTTTGGCATATCTACAATGTAATAAATATCAAAAAATTAATAAATATATATATAAAAAAAATAAAAAAAATAAAAATGATTACCGACGTGAAGTAGTGTTGAAAATATTAATGAAATTGTGTATAAAATAAAACATCAAGAGCGAAAAAGATTATATTCACTTTTCGCCTTGTTTTTTAAAATGAACATTCTGGCACTGGTGCTTTATTCATTGCCAGTATTCAATTATTGTCATCATCTTTGCGTCCAGTACAGAATATATTCTTCCGCAAACCCCTTAAGCTTATTTCAAGCTTCTCTTTTGCTGGCATCGCGGTCCATGTTTTATCGGTCCAGAGGACCTTTGGCCTGCCGTAGTCTCCTCTCAATTACATTTTAGTCCTTTCATTGTCCTCCTCTCTCATGAGATGCCCTGCCCACCGCCATTTAATTTCGCCATACGGTGGCCTACGCTTTCAAATTTAGTTTGGTTAAAGTGATTTGTGAGAGTCGGGACAGGTGTCAAAATATAAATTTTCTGTACGCGGCCTTCGCAGCCTAGTGGGCTTGACACTGGCTTCTCACAATGAGGGTTCGATTCCTGATGAGGTCACAATAAACTAATGTGATTTACATAAACTAGGGTGTTTTTCTCTAACTGAGCTTTACTTCCTGCTTTGAAAAAATAGAAAACACGTAAACAAATTAAACGTCTCTATAGGAATTCATATTTTACATATTTTATACCTAAAAATTGATATATATTTTTTTTAATCAATATATTTTTAGTTTAAATAAATTTATGTAAATATAATTTTCCATAAACATGTTTTTGATAATTTATCATAAAAATAACACTTTAAATTTTTTTTTTCATTTCTACAAGAAAAAAACATATTTCGTCTACCAAATTTTTAGGTGTTGGTTTTAAAAGGATAAAACTGTTCTTTTAATTTTTACATTTTCTAGAAATGTTTTTGGTACATTTACATTTTTAACATTCTTCAAGTTTGTGTTTACTGGGGTATTATGCCGTGTTGTTACGACCTTTCGGGCCGACGTTTCGGATCCCATTGCAGGGTCCATCATCAGGGCTGATGTGTTGTCTTGAATGTTGGTGTTGTGGTTAAGTATCGGCTTGCAATACCGTGCCGAAGTCATGATGTGTTTGTATTGTGTTGTATGTATGATTCATCTGTTGTCTGATCACTATCTCTGCGGAGTCTGCGACGAGAATGACTTTGAAGCGCCGGATACCAAGATGTTTTTAATTTGAGACCATCATCTCTATTAATGTTTATCGGATGCTTGTAGATTTCTAGTGCTTCCTTGATAAGACGCGCATGGTGACTCTTAGGCTTTCCAAGGATTATCGGTTCGAATGCAAAATGATGGCCGGTATCCAGAAAATGCTCAGCCAGTGCTGATTTTTCTGGATGACCGAGTTTGCATGCCCGTTTGTGCTCGTTGCATGCAAACTCGGTCATCCAGAAAAATCAGCACTGGCTGAGCATTTTCTGGATACCGGCCATCATTTTGCATTCGAACCGAAAATCCTTGGAAAGCCTAAGAGTCACCATGCGCGTCTTATCAAGGAAGCACTAGAAATCTACAAGCATCCGATAAACATTAATAGAGATGATGGTCTCAAATTAAAAACATCTTGGTATCCGGCGCTTCAAAGTCATTCTCGTCGCAGACTCCGCAGAGATAGTGATCAGAAAACAGATGAATCATACATACAACACAATACAAACACATCATGACTTCATGACTTCATGACTTCGGCACGGTATTGCAAGCCATACTTAACCACAACACCAACATTCAAGACAACACATCAGCCCTGATGATGGACCCTGCAATGGGATCCGAAACGTCGGCCCGAAAGGTCGTAACAACACGGCATAATACCCCAGTAAACACAAACTTGAAGATTCTGAGTGGCCGTGAAAACCTAAGAACATTCTTACATTTTTAACAATTTTCTTTTAACCTATAATATTAAAAGAAATACACGTCAAAACAGTTTTTTGAATTACGGTGTTAATTTATTTTCAAGCGAGGGTTACAATCCACACATTTAATTATTCTATTCACAACTATGATGATTTAGTTAAAATTTAATGTAAAAGACACAAAATTATTTTACTACTTTTATATTATAATTGTTCACTTCTCTATAATTATTGTAGTACGAATATAATTAGACATACAATTACTAAAACAATATATTTGCATCATTTCTTCGAATGTTAAATAATATCAAAATTATTTTTCTACGTCGTATTACAATATTTGGCAAATGAATTAGTGGAAAATATATACCAAAGAAAAAAAGTGTATTTTACAATATCGATTGAAAAATTAGATTTATTAAAATAATATTAATTTTACAATAAATAAGGTAATCTTTAAAACAAATGTCTTGAATCAGTTTTAATTAAATGTAAATCTATCTATAGAAAAAATATTTGCTTTCCACCGGGATACGAACCTGAACATTTCCGATCCGGGGAACTGCGATTACCGATTTAACTTTATTCTCCCTATATGGTTAACAAACATTTGAGAGATATAACATAAGCCTTTTGTCAATGACTCATCTATAACAAACTTGGGTTGTGTTGTGTCAAGAAACGATATACATGTATGAGCTGAGCGAAGAATCATGTCCATCTATTAGAGATATGAATCTTATTAGGCACGTGTGGCGCTTAAGGGATGATATGTGTATTGTTTGAATGCGCTCGCGTTTACTGCGTGAGGGTGTGAAAAGTACCTAATTGTGGGACAGATGGAGATGTACTTACGATTTAGAATGGTCGGTTTATTAATGAGAAAGGCTAACAACAACAAAATAGTTTATACAACTGGCGACGGCTACGGCGTTCGGCAAAAGAATGTCCGCTCGGGTCGCGGGCGGCCGGCACCATCTCAGCCGTGGCTGCCTCCCATCGGTGGCTATGTTGAAGTGCGCCTCGAGCGGGGTTTGGTCGCTTTCGCACGCTCGCGGGCCTAGAGTCGCAGCAGCTCTCCACACATATTTAATTACATTTTAAAATAGTCATCAACTTTATATATCCACCAGTCCCAAAAAATTTTGGTAATACACACCAGGTGACTCCAGGATTAATCAATCCATTTTTTATTAAATTTGGAACGATTTTGATTTTGTAACTATTATTTATTTTTGTAACTAATTTTTTACATTATTTTTTAAATGAAAATATGTTTTCTGTGCTCATTTGCAATTTAAGAACATGGGTACTTCTATAATATTTAAAATAAGTTAAAATTATAAATCTTCACAATAAAATATGTAGATTCTGTCTATTAAGAAATTGGATGGTAGTCACAAATGACCAACTTTACAAGAGACACCCATTTTTTTCTTCATTTCATTCCTTTGGATTATTTTCAAATTCATATAAACGTGACTTTTTCTCAAAAGACACACCTTTTTACTGTATAAAAGCAATATATTTTTGGATTTTATCAGTGAATCGACACGATTTTTAATTAGATGGAAATGCGTTTCATTAAAAAAAATTAATAATTAACCAATAATATTCTACATTGTGATGACCCTGTATAAAAGTAGATTCATGATTAATAAAAAAATCGTGAAATTCGCGCAGTGTCTTGCCACTCTCCTTACAAATTTCTCCGGAGGCGTTCCGTGTTTAAAAAAGAAAAATCTTTTATACAAGTGTTCTCTATTCAAGCTATCGGAAACTAACGGGATGAATTTTCCCGCCGTGGATAGGGCTCTGCGGGTATGGAAGTAGCTTATGAGTGCTTTAGGGAATACCGTTTTCCTGTAATGGGTAATGGGTTACCGTCTTTTTTTTTCGTGATCGCTTAATTAGGTCGTTACGCCTAAGTACTATACGCGGGAGTCCTTTTGTACTTAAATAAAAATAAATGTAATGACCGCTTTAAAAATCTGATACGCTATATCGCAGAATAAAAGAGTACTAAATTAGAGCTGAGAATATTATAATACAAAAATATTTTTTTATATTATAATGATTTTATTCGTACCTGCATCATTTCACATGTTTATTATTTCAAGCTTTTAGATTTTATTGTTAATAGAATACCCCATTTTTTATTGTGAAAATAAACATATACGGAAATATTTATATGTAAATTATTTATATATCCATAGCTGCATTAAGAAATATTTTTTTTGTACAAAAAGATTGAAATATTTGAATCGCTTACAAATATGTTATACACAAATAAAATATAATTACTTCTTCTTCAAATGTAGCAAATTTATTTTGTGGTAACATAATTATAATTAATATAAATTAACTTTGTTTAAACCACTTATTTATTGAAAAAAATCAACATGTTTCAAAGCCAATATTATATTGATTGGCTTTGAAACATGTTGATTTTTTTCAATAAATAAGTGGTTTAAACAAAGTTAATTTATATTAATTAAAATATAATTAACTCTTTTTATTTTTGGTTTGTATCTTTATTGAATGTACATTTATATTTCTGCTATTCTATCTACCTCTTTATTTTTTTTTATTGTATCAATGTTTCAGGCGCGTGCAGTGATTACATTAAAACAAGATTTGTATGTTTACAACACTGGAAAATATTATATTTAATTGACAGAATATCGTGATATATTAAATATCTAAATAATATAGTAATTGTGATACAAATATGATGAGATATATCTTTTAATGTATTATACGTTTAAGATAAAGTCGTTTTTTAATGACCTTGATTTTGATTTTTGTTTAATAACAAAGTTTATGTTAACTTATCAAAATATAACTACTAAATTGAGTAAAATACAACTGCCCCAGAATAGATTACACCAAGTGGGGCGTAATAAGTTAAATTAAGATTGAAGTATATTGGGGATTTAATTATGCTTATTACAGTAAATATATTTTTAAAAGCTATGAAGAGCGATCCAAAAACAATGAGTAACGCGGAGAGGAATGGAAAGATATTGTGTATTTTGGAAATCACACAAAGATATAGGAATAAAAACGCGTGAGTAAGAGCGCTGGTAAAAATAGTTACAATTGAATGCGTAAAAAAACAATGGGCAGGCCGTATTGCTCGTTGGCTAATCAATGGATGAATTCAGTCATCCACTGGTGCCTGAGGGAAATTAAGGGGCCGACAGACCGCCCTAGTACCCGCTATACTGGAGAATCAAATGAAAAAATGCGACATCGAATTTAAATGGATAGAGAAAAATAAAAAAATTCTTGAGGAGAAAATCATCCATCAGTGAAAAAAGACAGCCATCATCCATCAGTGATAATCAGTCACACTTCAGTTAAAATATCAATAACAGATTTTCTCGTCCAGAGATAAAATTTTAATTTTGATATTTATAATAGGGTTTGAAAAATAATTGTGATTTTTAATTTTAACCACAATATTTACTAACTCACAAATTATGGTGTCCTATAAGAAAAATAGAATAATTTAATTAACAATTTTTTTAATTTTTTTCTGAGAATGGAATATTATCTCAGAATGACATTTTTGACATGTCATAAACACTAGAGGTGCGATATATCTTTCTTACGACTCATTCATTTCACTAACCATGAAGACCAAACCAACTTATAAAAATTCAATCGCAAGCGGTCAAAAATTCATACTATAGCTTTATGTGGCAGGCGTTTTATTTCAATTTGTGTATAAAGGAACATAATTCAGATTTTTGTCCCGTTATTATTCCAGTTATTACTCCTTAAATTAATTCAATTGGTTCAGAACTCGGTACAATTTTCCCAAATTAACTTCGTAACTGTTGTGAAATTAATGTGTTGTAACTTGTTTTAAAGGAAAATAAATTGCCTCTCAAATAAAAGTCTACGCTTGTAACATAGTAGATTTTTATGCGCCGAGCTTTACAAAACAGTAATAAGAAATTGGACTCTGAAAAAGGTTTTTAAGTTTAAGACTTGGCTTAAAGGCAGTTAAAAGTATGAATGCGCAATGTTTTTGCTACTTTCAGTAAAATATGAATTCAAAAATATTTTATGTATTTTTTTATTTACGAAGGTAGTGTAATGATGATAAAGAACTAACAAGGTCAATAAAAATGCTAGCCTTGTTAGCTCTGTTTGTCATTACAAAAATCTTATAGTTTTTCAATGTTAATAGTGATCCAAGATTCCTTTATAGAAGTTTACATTATTTTAGTTTTTTATACGTCTTTATTTAATTATGTAAAAATACATAAATCAATGTTAACCACTCACATAATACAAATTTTTTATATATAATAAATTTTTATTTCTTCAGTGATATACCGTTTGCATTCCTTCTTGAACATGTTAATTTTTCTGTTTTTCACATTTTCTGATAGATTATTTCCATCTCGCTCACGACATTAATTCCACCTTTAAGAGTCGTCGCAGAAAAATCCGAAGATGTAATTAGTACATATTGCACACTGGCAACCTCTTACGTAGAAGTAAACACTCAAAGTGCATATAATTTACGACCTCGGAAGAAATAATCAGTTCGGCCTACACCTCCGCCGTGATAGGATGCTCTCCTGATGACACTAAGTAAGACTTCAGCGAAACGTCGTAATTTTCTTCTCAGTAAAATATACGGTTTGTATATAATATCCATTTTGTTTAACACACAAATAAAAATAATCTTGTAAATATTAACAAATCAAGGAAAGGTCATGGTTTGTTTCAAGAAACACATGACATAAATACTAAGATTTAATTCCTCAGAATTTTTACAATTGGCTAGATTATCACGCTTTTTTCCTACAGGAGAAAACTTAAAGGGAGACCCTGAATACATTTAAAGGTTTTATTAACTAACCCCGTTACGTGGTAAAATCAAGAAATTCCCAGAATGAAGGGGAAAAGGGTTAAAAAAAACTTATTTTCAGGTTATTCTAAACTTGTTCTCAGCTTTTCACAGCCGTTCAGAATCTTTGGTTAGAGTTTTTTGAGATATTTATGCCATTAAGACTGAGGTAATGAAAGATCTCGCGATGAGATCCGAAACGTCACCCAGAAAGGTTTTTTATACACGGAGAATAATTACAGAAAACGCTTACCAAAAGATTATTTGGATTAGTTAATTTTTTTTACTGAGATTTATCATTAAAATGTTAATGTCCACACATATCCACGGGTGCAATAACGTCGAAACAGCAATCATTGACAGAACATATAGTTTTCCGTTTGATGGAGTACGTCGAAGGTTATTCATTAACAACAATTACCCCGCGACTGAACGCTCGCTGGTATTCTCCGTGTTCCACACCTGCAGCGAGATCACATTGCACTGCTCATAAAGTAGGCTATTCAGATGGTTGAGGTGCCAGTTGCATCCAGAACAATGCAGCAGCTGACAGGCCCCCTGAATTCCTCAGACTCATTTCCATCTGACTGGCATGTATGATGTTTATAATGAAATGACTCCATACACGTTAAGAAAGCATCGTAACCAGTCTTTCAACATACATAAAATGTCAATTCACCATCCCTTATATCGATTTCTTCGCTGAATTCTTTTAAGAAAACAACCACACGTTACATGAAACAATATAACAATATACTTATATTGCTTATTTCTACAAATCACCAAAATATGTGACATGAACTAACGTAAATATCTTGTCACACGACCTGGTGACACGACTGTTTCCAAAACATTGAACTTGTTTATAAAAATTACTACGAGTTTGTAAATTTTAAAACAATTGTAAAAAGGTCAAATCAAATACTCTTTAAAATCATAACGTGTTATCGAATATAACGCGTTTTATTACAAAAATATTTATTTACTCAAGAGACTCAGTTCGGATTTTTTTTTTATTTTTATAGAAAAAGAACGTCTAAATAAAAAAATGTTTGATTATTCAGTATGTAAGAATCAATACTTTTACTGCGAAATTAATGTGTTTTAAACATATGCGAGGGGAGACATTCTTTCGCTGTGATCCAAACCTTTTAAACTAAATTTAAAAAAAAACAGCCCAAAAAATTCATTTGAAGAAATAATTTGGGACGACTTGATTTGTTTCGGTTTTTTCTTTCTTATATGCGTAACGTTTTTTACAGCTGTTTTCGGTGAAACATAAGGGAAAATCGAATTTATACATGCAAAAATTCATTTGCCGAACGATGCTGGATGACAGAGATAGTTTAAAAAAAAACAAATCTTTAAGGGGTTACACCACCCTGGGAGCCTGAAATTAAGGTTCAATTTGAGTAAATTAGTATATATTATATACAAGGTTATTAATATTTTATTATTATTCTCACTTATTAAGGTGTAGGTACATATTATTAAACTATTATTTTATTGAAATTTTTTGTGTTTAAATTTTTTTTCTTCTTTATTATCTCGAACAAATGTGAATGGAAGCGTCTCAGTTTTATTTTTTTTCTAAAATTTTCCAAATAAATAATAGTTTAATATACACCTTCATATAAGTGCGTATAAAAAAAAATTAAAAAACAATCACCTCCTTCTAAAAAATCACCCAATTACAATCCATATTTCAGGCTCCCGGCGTGGTATAACCCCTTAATCTTTCAAATCCAAATTCTTAAGAGAAAACTACCTTCCAACTAAATGAAGGTACACTCGTATGTTGGCTCAGGTATGTATGCGTACATATGTGTACACACATATTGAATACAGTGAACATATGTATACGCGAGTACGAAAACAATTCCATCCGCTGGCTCGTTTGCTGCGCTCCTAATAACAGTCATCCCACCCCCAGAGATATTATCTTAAGGGTAGCAGCCCCCGAGGCTGCGTAATGACGGCCTCCGCTCTCGTGGAGCTCGCAGTCTTGCCGTGTTGAATGACCCGGCCCGAATTTAATTTTGACCGTTCTGGTTAAGGTTTGTTCTACCTACAGATTATTCTACTTTGACTTTCAGAGAAGACAAAGCGTTGGAAAATATTATTTAATGGAATTAGCTATGGCGTTAGCGACGGTGGCCCTCGAACAGACCATGTCATAAGTGGGATAGAGCATAATTAATTGTACAAGGATCTGCAATTAAATTAGGATAATGTATACACCTACCGTCTTTCATGTGCTTTTCGTCTTTTGTATTAATCATGTATACATTAGTTATGTATGTTGTATTATGTATATATACCTATATGTGTTTTTAAGTTGTGTTGAGAGAGATCTTTTTCAAAAGAAAAAACATTTAATTCATTTCTACACAAAATATTGTAAATAATCAGCAAAGATTACTTTATTTATGTATATATATGTATACAAATACGTTTAGTAAAATAAATACGTTATAAAATGTTTTGAATGCAGTCACCAAGGATTACTCATTTAATTCCCTCACCACACATAAGAATCTTAATTATTTTTGATGAGGTATAACATATAAAAATTATTTGATTGTTAATATTTGCTAGTTTTTATTGTTATAAAATAAATTATATGTATTATCTATTAAATAAATTGTACTGAATTCTAGATTTTATGTATCTGAATACCCTTCCAAAATCATGTTTCCTGTAAATTTATAATTCCTATAAAATCTCAATTTTTTTATTCACTTTTTGTGCACATTATTACAACGTGAACAAAAATTTATTTCCAGTACCACACAATTTAGTGGAACAATTTAAACATATTTCCGGTATACAATGTTACAGTGACAAAACTAGCCTAAGAATAACACGAGACAGTAAGTGGATGGGGATAAGGAAGGTTTTAACTAGGTTTTGGTAAAGATTCAATTGTATTAGTCAACTTTTGAAGTCAGTTATCAATGTTTGTTATCATAGCACATTGATTATTTGGTTTTCATACAAGAAATCACATAAAAATAAAAATTGATATGGGTGCCATTTCCACCCTTAACTCACCCTGGCCGCCCTGTATCGAACAGGAAATATTGTTATCAAAATTTGCCTCGTTGCCCTTTGCTAAGGGAAAAATATGTATTTCGCCCCACTGGTGACAATTCGGTAATTGATGACCTTTTTTATCTTTTAATGGCTTTCGAGATTACTGTACCAATAAGTGTGTTCAGAGCCCATAACAGGCGGCCGGGTAGGCGGTAGACAAACAGATTAATCTATTTGCGCTAAAAGCTTCCCTTCGATATTGTAAAATTGATTCCATACACTGTTAGATAGAGAATCGGCTGTGAAGGTTACTAATATGGGTGAGAGTGTGAAACACGCGAACATGGGTGGAGTGAAAAAAATCGTATCAACCCGAATCTTGTACGAGGCTTTTTACTAGCCGCATTTTCGATGTAATACATATTCATGAAAATAATTCAAGAGCGAGTTTTCGAAAATTCAGTCAGAATGCTGCGTTGAGAGATAATCAATTTTATTTGAATAACTGATTTTTTCTAAAATCGAGAGAAGTAAATATTGTTTGTGCTGTGTGTTAATAATTGAAACTCCACATTGGGCTTGAAATAAAATTCATATGAATGTTTTGTGTTACACTCAACAATTCGATTTAAAATAGGCATTTTTTATCTGTGAAATGAAACTTGACGGGAAAATAAAAGAATACTAGAAAAATCTTTTATAAACGTACAACGGAACGTTACGTTACGGAAATTGCTGCGAATATACATTGATACGGGTACCCGGGTGCGAACAAAAATCCCGCAGTAGTATTCATCACCTGGGAAAGGCTTAGAGCCCGTCGCATCATCGCCAAATTGCTGTAGTTTTCCAAATGGCGCTCTTTTCGAGAATTAATTTACATTCGGACACTATGGACAGCCCGGCCGTTAATAAATGTCGCTAATGAGTCGTCCCCACCGCCGCTGAAAAGGTATAAAAGCGGTGCACTGTTACCATTCAGTAGGTTATTCTATTCGTAAGGCTCCAACAGCTCTCGCCTTCTTAGGAGGTATCTGTGAGGTATTCCTGGCAAACCTAGAGGACAGTGATACTGCCGCTGTCGAGTATTCTCGTACTGGACCGAGTCTGTATCAAGCCGAGCTTGCGTGAAGCTTGAATCTCAACGCGTTCTTATCTACATACAAAACGCCTGAATTACATCGCTCTTGCCATCGAGGTTTTTCCAGCAAGAGCCTTCACCGAATCGGTGAACTGAGATCATCGAGAATCCTGCTGTAATAATACTGTAAAATGACCGTTCTAGAGATCTTAGTACCTATGCTAATTTTTTTTTATTTTTGTGTGTAATGTTATATTTCTACTGCTTCTTGAGTACCCTTGTTTTTCTTTGACTTTGATCAAATTGTTTTGATAAAACTTTCCTCATTATTTCCACGCCTCTTTGTCACTTTCACATACCTTGAAACTTGAAACAAACCACAACAAATTTAAAAAACAGTTTTTTTTTTTGTTTTTGCCAAGCTGTAATTCATTCTGCATTTACGTAGGTGTTTTGAAAATAGCATAAAACCGAAATGCGGCGTACGTATATTTAGTGTATTTATTGTTCCATGGATGTATTGATATATAATATTTATATATTTATTTTAGTTAAATGTAGGTCGAAGTTCAAAAAAATCTAGATATAATAATTTCATTGTCTGTCAATCAATACGTTTGTAAATTGCCGGAATTATAACTTTAGATAATTAAAGTATGACACACAAACAGCACACCGTCTAGGTTACGCTAAGGGTCGTTTTAATTATTACTATTATTTCCCGTGATTTTTCACGGGTGTACGGATATTATCATAATAAAGCCTTATCTTATGTGAACATATGTGAATTGATATGCTCACGTTATGTGTTTAATATCAAACTTAAAAGACAATTATTAAACGTTGTATGTTTATAAAACTACATTTCTGTCTATTAAAAAGATTCTTTATATCCCCATTGTTCAGTCAACAATGGCTGTAATAAAAAAATGAATTAACATTTTGTTAGATCCAGTGCTGATAAAAAGACGCAAGTATGGAAGGCGACCCGTCAATCTTATTGTATATTTTCTTTACGAAATCGAAAGCGAATTCTCCCCGTTGGCGAGTGTTCGCCCTCCTAGTTCGCCGCCCCCGCGCGCCGCCATTAAGATTGACGCGCTGCCGCGCCGGTGCTAAAGCGTAAGAGTAACGGCGCGTCTATTGTATACCTCCTCGCTCATTACCGTCGGCGATAAAATGACGCCAAATGAAGCCACCCGGTAGCGCGGGACTTTTTTCAAAATTTTAAAACTCGAACAATGGAACTCGCCAACAGTTTAAACTAACGAATGCAATCGCGGCACATTTCACCAGAATTAATTACGGTTCGTCCGACGGTCGCCGGGCGGCGCTGCTGGTGCGGTTTCGGCGCGGGTCAACAAAATCGCCACTAGCGCTGAAATTTTAAATTGTCGCTTATTTAATTTAATTGATTTATTGTGTTGCCATTCTTCGGACGCACAGAGGGAGAAAATGCTGTGAAACCATTGTGTGAGAAAATGCTGCGGAAATTATTGCGTAATGTGTACGCTGTGTAAAGCTTTATTGACCTAAAATGCATTGTTATTTTATTGCCATTAATCGAGCCAGTTTTGTATTCGATTTTATTATAACGTGCAATGAAAATCCTTGTAGGTTTCATTGATGGAAAAAAATATCAATACACTTTTTAAATGCGATGGTAGATATTTGTGTACCGGTACTTTTAACCGTTTACCATCTACTGGAATAATAGATATCGAAAGAAACAACTCTACGGAGTCAATCGGAGAGGATCAAACCCCCAACCACTGGATCACTCGGCGAGTGTTTTAACCATTATACTGACAAGAATTTCATTCATAGAGATATTTTTTAAGTTCCTGGAATGAGAATTTCAGGTGAATATAGAATTTTTTGAAACATATGATCGACGATTTTTTTGATTGCCTAAAGAAGGGGGTTGGAATTTAAAAAAAAACATTTTTAATAAAAATGGAACGAATACGGATCAAGCTATCTTTATTGAGCCCCCTTAGACAGACAGAGAACCACCAAGTTAGTTATATTTTCATAGAACAAGCGTTAAACTCAGTTTAAAATTATTAAGAATATTTATGTGATAGGTATTCCATTTTTGTACATCTATTAAAAAAAAAAAAAAAATCACCTCACGTACTTAGTCAAAAAATATCAGTAAAAAAATATCTGATTTATCTGGACAACGAACTAAAACTAGGGTCCCCGCAGATTGGTGGCATCAACCTATTTATCTATTTAAATACGTTGATACTATACATCAGTACTATTTATCTATTTAAAACATCAACTTATTCTTCCTAACCAGTTTACACTTTATAAACAATGGTATAAAATAAAGTTTTTAATTAGGAATGATGTTCAAAGGAGAGTAGCCGCTGGTAATAAACAGAATGTATGTGGTCATGGGTAGTGAAACACTCTACTTGGCACATGTAAGTGAATCTATGACTCAAAATAAATTGAATTAGTGTAAGTGCAGCTCAAACATTGTATACGTTTTTATCTACACACAATTGTGTGCAACAAGCTGAAACAATTTCAGCAAAGTGAATAAGTGTGATTAATAAAATAATAATTTTTATTAATATTGTAACGAAATCAAGTGCGCAATGTCAAATACCTTGGAATATTTCAAAGACAATAACACTATGGAACTCTTTAAAACACCTAAAACACTGTAAAATTTTCTACAACGTTCAGGAATTAACAACAATCGTCTAGGAGTGATGGAAACATTCTTGGAACACTATAAAATAGAATAATCTAGGAATGTTTCGTATTAAAGGCAGAACCAACGCCGCGGCGGATCATGTTTATTTTGACGTTTGTATGTTAGAATATCATATATACATTTAAAAAAGTCAAAAAATACAGAATTCTCATTTACCAGCGGCTACATCCACAAATACCCACTATTTAATGGGTATGACAAAAAAATTCAACCATAGATGGCGATAGTGTAGTTAAGTCAAATATGTAAAATAATTTACATAAATAAATATATATATATCTATAACTTTAAAAAAAAATTATAGAGTGGTTGTTCTTAAGTGGAATCGTGAACGTCAAATTGTGCAAAGTGGTCATTATTTAAGCTAGCCAAGACAGATCATAAGGCTTGTAGACGCCCAGTACCTATATGCTTTCCCAAACATATATATCTTCGTCTCTGTGCGATTAATAAAGTACCACAATTTTTGTTTTGGTTTTAGACATGCGTTTCATATTAGGGAGACGAAGATAGTAAACGTGAAGATGATACTATTGTAGACAACGTGTATTTGAGATGGCTGTGAAATATCTTTTGTGATCATGTTTACCAGAGTTTGGAAGACGGGCTTGTTAAAAGCTTCGGTTTTATAAGGACGCGCATGCAAGTTGAGAAGGTAAAACAGTATTATTTTTTTCCTTAATTAATGTTTTCGACACTTGCTGTAGTATAAATATGTGGTTGATAAGTTTACCGCAATGCTAGATTGAGGAATACCAATTTTATTTGTGAGGAGGAAGGATTCCTAACTACCTGCGGAATCTTCCTGTGTTTATGCGATGTGAAGTGTGGTTAGCATGTAAGAAAAGCTGAAAAAAAGGTACAGGCAAATATAAATTGTACTCTTATTATGGATGGTTTGAGGTTACAAATGAAATTACACTTCCAAGATTAATTGCTTCTAGTCGATTGAAAGGCCAAAGACGGAATGAGGGAGTGACGTGGGGTTCTCCGCCACGTTTTTATTTATTGATTTCGACGGCTCCTACGTATAATATCGTAACCCACAAATCGACGTTTTTTAGTTTTTGTGTATTTCATATGTATTTAATTATATCTTTATTCCCAAGAAAGAAAATAAAATATTTTGCAATAAATAACGTTTTTTTTCGGACGTATTTTATCGTATCTCAAACAATCACTTATTTTTTTACGAAGTATACTATCGTATGTAACACTTACGATGATTTGCGTTGGAAAATAACATAAGATAATTTTATTGTATGTAACACTTACGATAACATACGTTGGAAAATACCATAAATAATTATCGTATGTAACACTTACGATAATATGCGTGAGAAAATAACATAAGAAAATTATCGTACGTAACACTTACGTTATTTTACGTCGCGTCTTTTCCGAAGTAAAATGTTGTAAGTCATTTATACGATATTTCACGTCGCGTCTTTTCCGAAGTATAATATCGTATGTGCATTTCTACAAAAACAGTTATTAATTTCTACTTTTTTGTGATTATTTATGAAACTACAGTATTAAGTAAAACATTGAAACGAAATTTCAAAAAAATTGGGCAATATTTAGATTTATACCGGACGAAAACATGTTCAAATCCTTCTCCTGTAAAATTGAATTTTGTGGGTTACGATATTATACGTAGGAGCCGTCGATTTGTTGGCCGTCAAATGATCGCGCAGACTACCGGCCCATAATCAATATAGTAACAACAGTCAGATATTTTCAATTGTCTGGAATTGACTTTTGCTTCTACTGTTAGACACTTGTAGTTCACGTGGAATGATTTGATGTAGGTAAATATGACTGAAATATCACAAGATTTTTAAAGATAAATTTTGAAAATCTGATTCAGATTATATTCGCCAAGCAATCACCAGCCAATAAACAAACAGCAAAGTCACTTTAGCCGATAAATATTTTCCTGTATCATCAATATATACTTAGAATAGAATTGTGTAAAGTGTGTAAAATAATATTAGGTTAATTGACTTATTTGAAAAAAGACGGTAAAACTAAGTGCTATGGATTTATAAATCACTATACCTCAGCGGGCAAAAATAAATTACTTAAAAATACAATAATTACTTCAACCGTATTACGTTTTACCTTGACCTTTACGGAAATAATAATCTTTTGAACAATGTATTATAGAACTCTGTAGACTAAATGTACTCCCCATTGAAGTCTGTTCCTCCATTTGTTCTGATGATAACTTCATCATCAGCACTTCTCATTACCCTGAGAGATTTAGTATCAAAGACGTGGATTTAATACTCACAATTTCAACTAAAATATCCCGGCCAACTTCTCCTGGCATCATTGCTCCTGAGGAATGGAGATAATAATTAAGAATAGGGAGGAGGCTGAGTAGGTACTCGCTGTTTGAAAGTAGAAATAATTCACCTACACACATATTGAGTAACATGAACTGAAACAGCCTGTTTATACACGCCTTCATTAACACGAATTTTAGAATAGTGGTAGAAATGTATTTGAACAAGCATAGAAAAAAATTGTATGTAGTGCAAATATGTATTTACATTTTGTTTTCATTTACTCAATAGGTATATATATAGAAAGTATATTTAATTTATTCTGGTTTAATGAATTCTTTCGATCTTGTGTAAACCATGTAATATATATTTATAATGGTTGTTTTGAAACTTAAATATGAAACGAAAATAATTAATTCTGTGCAAACATACGAATATGTAATCGTTTTGTTATTTCTAGATTTTTTTATACACTATCATCATTACCATCAGCATTGTCAATGTTATGCTGGATCATAGCCTTCCTAAGACTATGATCACTCTCTTTGGCGATGCCATCTTCGCCTCACTCTTATATTTTAATAATTTATTTAATTATTTATTACTTATAGATTCTTGTCTTATGCGTACCATATAAAAATATTATTTGTTCAACAATTTCACATCTTGAACTATGGCCCACTCATCGTAATTTACGATTTTTAAATGACACGGTCATGCTTATCCTTCACCTTGGTCTGTACTCTAATTTTTGTGTTTCTTTTTCTTCATATTCACAGCATATTTTTTTATCAAAATGTGCTGTGTCTTCTGAAGTTAGCATAGTGTTCAAATATTGAATGCTACATAGATAAAAAACAATAAATGATTATTCTCCTCCATTATGTTCTTGGCATAGCGGTATTCTTGGTATTCCTGACATTCTCAGTATTCTTGGCAAAGCAATATTTTTGGTATTCTTGGTACTCTAAATATCCTTGGCAATGCTGTATTCTTGGTAGTCTCAGTATTATTGGCATATCAGTAGCCGCTATTATGATAGTGACACCACATCCCTATTTTACCCCATCTGTTCCGATTCCATTTACAGCATTTCGGAAGACCATCAAAATTATATATCTAGTCGGCACTTTTTCACGCATAAATGATTGAAACTAATTTTCTGTATAAAAAGTAAATTATTAAAAATATTATTATTATTATCCCAAATTAAATAAAATCGTATATTAATAAGAGATTCAATGTGTTGTTTATGATGTGTTGTAACTCAATCAATCTTCTTGTTAATTTTATATAAATGTATTTTCCTTAAAATTATTTGCGACTGAAATTTTTTTATCCCAATTCTCATGCTTGGAAATATGGAACATTTCCTCTTATATTATATATGATACTTAAGTAGTTTACTAGCTATAGACAGTGCGTGGAAACCAAATCAAGAATCAATCCGTCTTTGAGATATGGTCCTATAGACGCATAGGTGCTACGGACCATCAAGATAAGAAAGCTTGAGTATCTTGGATATATTATGTGAGGTTCAAAGTTCAGTGTTAATTGACTCATCATCCAAAGGAAAAAGTTGAAAAAGAAGCGTTGGATGACGCCGCATCCCATGGCTGCATAACTTGAGGGACTGGTACTACGTAACTCGACTGAGTTGTTCCGTCCGGTGGTAAATAAAGTCGTGATCGTTAATATAATCACTAAACTCCGATAGAAGATGGCACCACAAAAATAATAAGTTCTCAGGCATCCCGTGTTCTATTCATGGTCCTGAAAACACCATTCCGTTGGCATCCAAAGAGGAATTTTCTAAAACTATTTTAATCTACACACATATGGAAATGAAAATGCCTGTTTTTAAGTTCCACAATTTTTTTTTTGAGACGTGTTTTGCCTTATGAGGGCATTATCAATCTAAATATATGTTACATTCAAAAGCTTGTATTTATATGAAAAATATTGAAAGAGGTGCTATATAATTTTAAGAATTAATGAAGATTTTTCGTATTTCATTTTGCACGATTCTAAGAAACAATTCAATTCTAAGAAACAATTAATATTATACAGCATATCTTTTCAATACTTTTCATATAAATACAAGTTGTTAAATGGAAAGTATTTAGATTGATTATGCTCTCAAAAGTTGAAACGGGTCGCACAAAAGAATGTAGAACCTAAAAACTAGTGTTTTTATTTCCGTGTGTGTGATTATGGAGTTTTATACATCTGAAACAATATACTTCAATCTATCTTGGTATCCGTGAAACTCACAATATACACATGTTTACTTTAACACAGATTAAGAAAAAACACAAATCTATATTTTATTTTTATTGTAACAAATCGTTAATGACCCTGATATTTAGAATCCTAGCATTAAAGCACAATGTATATTTTAATATAAAATACACTCTCACCACATTCCTTTTGAATCACTGGATAATAGTAATGTTCAGATCATCCTTACAATGTAAAACGCAATAGTGTAAAGCCCCATAGTCCAGGAGCAAAATTTAACGCAACGCGTTTGGGCTAATTATATTCAACACTGCGGTAATGTTTGAACATTTAGACAAATATTTGATTCAAATTGAAGCAAATTCTATTTATACAGCGGAATGTGATTTATATTCCATCGAAATTTGGGTAAATGTTACGCCCGTTATATTATTTCATGGTGATAATAGAATAACGAAAATTAATACTGCTAAGATATCGCATACGTATGTGTTACGACTTAGGACAACATAAGAAAAATAATTTATTATTAAATGATAATTAATCAGTGAAATATGCTAAAAACTATTTTATTAAATTATTATTAAATTATCATACATTTCATAATTAATATAATCATCATTAATAAATAGAGATGTAAATGTAAATTTGTAGGTTATTATGGATAGTATATTAGTAATAGATTTAAGAATGAAAGTGTTCAATACTAGTTAATATACAAACTGTAATATTAACTAACTTAAGAAATAAAGAAATAAATAAATAAAATTAAAATAAATTATCGTATATTTCATAATTAATATACGCACATAAACTGTACAGCAGTAGTAATAATTCGTACTGACCGCTGACCACCAAAATATATAGACATGAACTAACGGAAATAACTTGGTCCACACTGCTTTTCTGCGGCTGGTTCCCCTACATTTGAATTGTTTAAAAATATAACTACGAGTTTGTAAATTTTGAAATTATAAAAAGTCGACCTAAAAACATAAATATAATTAGTAAAATAGACTTTATTTTCACCACTTTGGTATTGAAAAATATCAACATATTTCAGAGCCCATGGCCCCTTCGTCAGGATACAATTGTATACTAACAAATTAATTTCAAAAATCAAAGCATAGACTATTCTTCGATTTTTGAATTTAATTTGTTGTTTAATATTGTGAATAAATTAAATTGGGGACATACTTCCACTTCGTCTTCGTCCCGTCGCCTAAAGAAGGGGTTTCGTTCAACTCCGTACTATTTTATACTCTGTGGTACAAACACTTTAAGTTTTAAAACAAAAATTGTTATATACACGAGGTAATAACGTTTTTTTATTATTATTTCATTAATTTTCTTAAAAAAAGAAATAAGAAAGCAATTAATAACAAATGTAGGGACATCACATTAATATTCTTAGTGTTTTTTAAAGTACGCCAATTACTTGTGCTGTGAAAATGAGCATTCCATAAAAATAGTTACCTACACTTGCGATGAATATAATTTTTTTCGTTACATTGAAAATTATAAAGGTATGTTTTTTTGTATAATTTCGTACGTAAGACCACAAAACAGAATCATTACAAATAAAATCGTAGGTACGTAGTAGCATAGTATCTTTGCCTGACTTATTGATTATTGGCTCCTAGCCTTAACTGAGGCTCTAGTTATGTTTCTTACAAACATTTTTTAAATATTCTTTAAAAATTAACTCTACTTTCAAATGAGTGTGAAAACTCAAAATTTTCTTAAGTCTTCTAAAATATTTACCTCATAATTTGGCAGACTCCTTTCAGTACGTACCTCAAAGCCAAATTGGCAAAGTCGTTGCTGCAAAAAACAAAGTGATTTGTTGAATGATCAAAAAATTATGAATAAGATATAAGATGTTTACCCGGCGGCCAACATCTTATATCTTATTCAAAATTTTTTGTCAATCTACTTTAATTTCACCCTTCACTTGTGCGTTCTTATCTCAATCTACATAACAAATTCTTTGTCCTCAAAATGAAAACAAACATACACCACGATCCTCCTTCACCTTGAAACATCTTTACTACTAAAAATTCTACAAGCAAACAAAAAAAAATATTAATTCCTAAACGATAAGCGAGTTTTTATCTATATCACACCATTTTTTTAATCAAAGCAATATAATGGAAAAGATAAACTACACGTCTCTCTCTCCCTGAGATAAATTATTTTTAGTACTCGAGTTTTGAGAGTATCAAAATCTTTCATCAATAAGTATTTAACTGAATGGATTAGGTGGAAATACAAATAATTAATTAATTAGGTATTTACTAAAGGAGCAGGATTACTCCTGTAAATGTAGATGTAACGGAAATATTGAGAGGAGAGAAGAAGAGTTGGTGAAAGTAATATCGTTGACAAATTAATACCCGAGTTCAAATTTATTTTATTAACTTTACGCCCGACGGAAGGGAAAGGTTTAATGAATGAAAAGAATGATATTTCTCCTTGATGCGGCTTTCGAATTCAGAAAAGTTATTGACGGTTAGACAACGCAGCTTTTTCTATTTTGGCTCAAATTGTGTATTATAAATATAAAACACGGGTATTATGTCCGGAGTACATAAGCAATCACTCAATTTTTCATAGATTTTTAAATTTAATAATTCATCTATTAACACGATGTTTTAACCTTATTTTTAGCAATTTATTTTCCTTATTCGCTGTTGCAATCAGTATTATTGAGAGGAATATTTAATGATATATAAAGCATTGAGTTAAAGTTGGCTGATTGGTGGATGGTAAGAATGTGCAGTGTATGTGCTAACTATCTAACTATCACGCTATCATATAGAAGAAGAACATTCTATAGTCTTCAATAACACAATGTGCATTTTTTTCAATATTTCTGTCTTATTTTTTACAAAACGTTGAACTATCACTACAATAACTTATATCGATTACGAAAAAGTGATTCGTTTCAATTTCAATTCAATTCAAGTTAAATAAAATGATAAAAACCCTGCAGAAATTGAAATCGAAAAGTTTTTATTATTTTATTTGACTTCTATTAAAGGGAATGAATTTTTCATATTTGATATAAGTTACTGTAACTATACTGTCCAATTTTTACAAAAAATAAATTAGAAGTATTGAAAAAATAAATGCAAACTTAGATGTCACATATCCATTGATATAAGGTCATGGTTACTTGAACATTTTCGCCTCATAATTAAAGCAGGAATATAGTTCTGCGAGGTTATTAATATTTTTCAAATAATCTTGCGTGTACATATACCCACTGCTCAGAATTCTGTGTAGGGATTCTGAGTTTTTACGTTTTTAATGTTCATATTATTGATTTAATGTTCATATATCGGACTTAAAAATCAAAAAATGACATGTATGTATACTGACTTAATAGCGCCACCTTTTCAATTTTATCACAATGTGGGAAAGGTTAAATACCCCAACAGAAAAGTACAGGATAAACAAAAACGCCTTCGCCTTGTTGCAGAACTGTCCGACCCGTGCCGCGACGTGGAGTGCCCGTGGGGCGCGGCGTGCTCGGCGCTGGACGGGCGCGCCGCCTGCCGCTGCCCGCGCTGCACCACGCGCGCCGCCGCGCCCGCGTGCGGCTCGGACGGCCGCGACTACCCGGGCGCGTGCGAGCTGGCCCGCCACGCCTGCGAGCAGCAGGTCAACCTGACGCTGGTCTACCACGGCAAGTGCGGTGAGTACTCTTTTGCTTTTAAAGTCAAACTTCTTTGACCGCTTGTGTGAAGTCTACCATCACGTTAGCGCTTGTTCAGAAGAAGAAGAAGGGAACCGTGCCGTTTCAGAATCGCATGAGATCCGTGCGGGTCTCATTTACCTAGGTTTGTATGTGATCGTTCAGACACAACCGTGCGGTTAGTCAACCGCTGCGGTGCCCGCAATCCAACCGCTAGAAAATAGGCCCGCACGGCGCCTGCACGATTCTATTACTATGGGGCCTTACGACAGCGTTCAGTCGCGTTGCGGGCACCGCATGTCACAACAGGAGCACGCGTGGATTATATTCTTTTTTCTATGGTTATGGATCGCTTTGACACTGAATTTTTTATTGATGAAGTGGAGAAAAGACCTGTAATATAGGATCTTCGGTGTGAGGATTACTCAAATATGCCAAGAACCACGCTTGGCATGAGTTGGTGGAGATATTTGGAAATGGTGGAAAAAAATAGTATTTTAGGGAAGTAGGTATTTATTCACCAAAAATGAACTGACAGAATGATATTTATGTGTCTTGCCATGGAACACGGCCGTCATTAACAAAGTAATGAGCGAATATATCTCTGATATTCAAAGATAGAGAACGGCACCAGAACTGTCAAACTGACGTTTACTTTCGCGCGCACAAATCGCTTATTAACCGCGGCTGTGTGAACAGATGACACAAATCGCGTGTTTTGAAACGCGATTCGGAAACTGAACGGTTCCCGCTGTGTCTGAACAAGCGCTTACTGCTGATTTCGCCGGGTACTAAATATGAAAAAACGCACATCACAACATTTTCTAAATTCACAGTCGTCAGTACCAAAAAATTTTGATAAAAATTAGCGTGGTCAAAATTGATAATGGTCCGATTAAATGGCATACTAACTATTGGCGTTACATACATAACATTACAATGTTATACAATAACTGCCAATATACATATATCGTCATAATCGAAGAATAACGACGCGTGTGCTTTTTCTCAAGTTTGCAGGAGAGCAGTTTGAAGTTTTATTTACATGGAGACACTTTATCAAAGCTCGATAACTACAAAAGATTTTCCTTTGAAACTTGGGTTGGTTATTTAAAGTTGATACCTTTCAAATCTCAAATGTAGTCAGGGCGGTACAACAACGTTTTTACACATGTTGCATTGTTCTACGATCGCAAATCAGATAATTATTGAGAAAAAGTACACTTTTTATATACCATTAGATGTCTTCTTGTTTTCACTTTTTTACGATCCAATAAAGTCAATATGAAATTTTTTGCACATCCGTCATTGTTCTACGATCATGACGATATAGCAATATTGCTTACTTCAGAATACGTTTATCTGGTAAAATCTGAGCAAAACCAACAACATCCATTCAAATAGGTTAATTCTTTAATCATCCCTAAAAATCAAACTCTTATATAGGTACTGTAAAAAAAGTGATTTTGAATTGTACCTCACAACGTGAATATCTTATTTTATATCACAGTATACAGCTCGTAATAAATTATATATTTATTTCATTTAAACAGAGCAATCTCGAGAACTCGTAAAAAATTGACTGGTCTGGATCGCGCTGGCACTTTATACTTGCAATACTATTTGCAGCGTTCGAGGACCTAAATCTTTGCCGCCTTAACGAACTATCATTACTCATTTCCTTATCCTACGGGAAGAACAATTCGCTGCGCTGGCTCCAGCAATCGGTACTTCCTCGGTCTCCCCTCCCTCCCCATCCGTTCTTCCGTCCTTCTCCCTCCCCCCTCGCCCCGCTGCTCCAATCATCTTCCATCCCCATATCCGACATCATTATCCGAGCACGCCGCTATCTCCGCGATATAAAAATTTAATCAATCGCTAGCGTTTTAACGGTCCATTTAATAGCGAAATACCCACCGGAACCTACCCTGATTCACTTATATTATCTCAAGTCGATCGTTAAAAAATGTTTCATTTTTAATTATTGATTCATTTCTATATGAACGAGAAATAAAGCCCAATTTTTGGTAACATTTACAAAAAGAGTTTAACAAATTGTAGTATTGCGTACACACATTTGAAAAAGAATCAATTTTGGCATGTATTTATAGTATGTATGTATAGGAAACCCTTCGAAAGTGTTTGCTGCTTCAGACAAACAGATTTTCCGCTTTATAATTATGATAACACTTTTTTCCAGGAAACCCTTAAATCTATACCTATAAAACTCAACGTCTGTCTATCTGTCTGTTCTCTATACAAATCCTCACCGTTTGTCTGATTCTATTCAAATTTTGCATACTAATGCTTTAGGACCCGGCGGGTAATAAAGGCAACATTTCCTTCCTATTCTCATATCGTTTCCCCTCCTCCTGACATATTTTCGATGCAAATCTGTACCGTTTGACCGATCGGACTCAAAATTTGGAAACTTATTCATTAGGACTCGGCGGGTAACATAGGCAAGATTTCCTTCCTATTTTCATACCCCTCCCCCTCCACCCTGACATATTTTCTATACAAATCTGTACCGTTGCACCGATCGGACTCAAAATTTGAAAACTTATTATTTAGGACCCCACAGGTAACAAAAGTGACATTTCCTCTCTCCCCTTTACCTCTTACCCTCCCCCTGATATATTTTCAATGCAAATCTATACCGTTCGAATCAAACCTTTGTTTACCTCCACAAATTTATTTTCAACTTAATCCTTAACCCGTGCAACGCCGGGTATGAACAGCTAGTTTATTAATATTTTGTTTAACTGCACACCACTACATATTAAGTGAGTTAACATTACAGTTCATTTTAAAAAGTATTCTTATTTATAATAATCTTTATTACAGCTACTGTTTTCAATTATTATTTTCAAAAATTTAGATTACTTCATTATTCAGTACTTTGTTGCCTTTGAGTCTAGCTTTTAACCTTACACAGACTCTATTTATTAAAATTAAATCTACTATGCTGTCTTTAGAGAGCACTTTGATGCCATTAGATTGTAAAATAAATACTTCATTAAAATTTTACTTTCATCATAAATGATTACAAAGCTTAAAAAGATATTTAAATTATATCTGCACAGTTTCAGCTTAATTTTCTTAAACGACATAAAATATAATTTATAATCAGAATTTAGTAGGCTTCCATATATAACAATATATAATACTCATCGTTATTTTAACGACAGATCACGAACAAAAATTGTGAACCCTTTTGAAAAATAAATAAATTGAAATTGCCAAAGAATATTCTTAAAACATAATAATGTACTTAATACATGTAGATAATAAATACTACGTTAATCTTGTTGATTCGTCTGTGTGTAGTTTTCTGAGATATTCTGCCTTGTACATGTGATCTCTCTGGCCGACGTTTCGGATCCCATTGCAGGATCCATCGTCAGGGCTGATGTAATAGCAATATCTCAGAATATTTCAGAAAACTACATACAGAAAATTCTGAACGGCCGTAAAAACCTGAGAATATTGTTAATTCGTGGGTTTCTACTGAAAAATTATATAATTAGTTTTCATTTGCATAACTGTCAAAAACATCAAATCATAAGAAATAGAAAGATACGCAATTCGGTGAATGTTACATTCAGAGACATTTACTATCATTCGTTTTAAAGATATTAGAACTTTAATGCTTTAATAAGATTTATAAACTGTAATATGAATTTTCGGTCATGGAACTCCAAGAATATGTTATGTACCGATACATACATTGGCGTGCGTTAGTGATATCTATGCTAAAAAGGGACCACGTTATGTGTCGTGATAGATAGTAATGCAACGATACTCTTGATATCAGTGAAGGTTTGGCCCGAATTCGGAGTCAATACTTTGAAGATTTGAGGGTTTAGTAAGGTCCCCTTAATAGCGTAATTTCCAATACAAAATAATACTTTTAAGAGGTACTTCAAACTTTTAATCATCCAAGTATCGACTCTGAATTTGGGCCTTACTATCGGTTATATAAAATTAAAGTAAATTTTGCATTTAATTTAAAATTTGTTTTATTTTAACTGTGTAATACACACAATATGATATATTAATTACTACTATAATTTTGAGAAGAGCAATCCCTCTCATCATCTCTTATAGTTATTAACTATACTTGATGATAAGAGAGACCGTTCGTCTTGAAACTATAGTAGTAATTAATAACTCATATTATCTGTGTATTACGAAGTTAAAATAAAACATATTTTAAATTATAATTTTGCACCACGAAGTATCTGCCAAATCTTTCAATGGTAGTAAATCTAGCATATTGATAATAATTGTTATTAAATCATTTTTAACTCGAACTCAAATGTCATAATATCCACACCTTCTTACCTATTACAGTGCATTACCTACAGAAAATATTTCAGATTTGATACTATAACGTAAGTCTGGGGGTTGCCGGCTCCTGCTCTAACAGTCTGTGGTGGCCAAAGACACGTACATATACACGTGTAATGAGGTACCACATATGCTGACATCGAGCACGGCAGACCGATACCCTCGATACAGAGGTTGAGGCAAAAGCGCTGAGCACAACGAACAAGGCGACAATGTAAGCCGGACCAATGACCGAGTACAAAGGCGACGTATAGCAGCGGGCATGAAGAACGTATAAACTCACCTTGCTGATCCAGAAAAAATATCCAACACGCACTGACGAGTAAAGACGAAGTCATAACAAACCCAATGTCTTTGTTCACATTCACTATAAAAACTCTCCAGGTAGTCTCCAGAGCAGACCATCTCACTTCCCCAGTGAACGGCTCGTATAGCGGAAGCCCTCGCCGTCATACCTTCGAACGTCACGCTTTCACTTGAAACCTTTGTACCTACTGTATTCTTTATAACTTTTACTTTTGCGATTCAATAAATTCTGTAAAACCATCGTGACTTTACATCATCAACACCGCTCCAACTCATCCTAAACCGGAGGGCTCATCCATCTCCACATGTCTAATACTAGGGATGCGAGCTTTTTATGTCTCTAGATGTTCAATAGTTACATCATTCTTCGTAGTTAAGAGCCGGTTAGTTGCTTACATTAATCATTGTCTCACGCGATAATCATAACATTTTCTCACAAAAATAATAGCTCTTAAAATACCGATGGTGGGGTATGATTTTTCCTCCGAGTTGACAGCGGCGGTCGACGAGGAACAGCGCTCCCGCCTGAAGTGGGAGCAGGTCGACGCGACGGCGAGCTCGCGTTTAGAGGTAATTAGGTAGAGTGTTCTCCGTACACGCGCACACCGAGTTCCTACCCCCATCTAGCCGTGGCCATCTTGTTTACCCGAGCACTCGCCGCGCCCGCCGTGTGGGAGAACCGTTTTTATTAGCTACTCAAGAGCGCGGGAAACTGAGCAAATTCACAATAAACTTTATCCACGTACCTGCGCAATTATGTGCATATTTATGCAGACAATGCTGTTTGTGCTGCGCTCGTACATTTACATTTACTAGTGCGCACGTGCGAAGTTTGGTCATTAGTTTGCTATATTTTTGACATTTTATGGCGGTTTCTCCGTGGATCATTTCATATCATAACTTTTTTTTTATCATTCGGTCATCCAACAGGGAGACATAATCGCTTGGTAAGATGAAATACAAAAAAATGGTTAAATGTCTCCCGCAATTAAAGATAACACAAATTGGACATACCACACATAACCATACATCATAAATCAATTTGACAATGACAGATAAAACATTTAACCGATTGTTCCAAATTTAACTTTAACATAGACACAAAGTGGCTCGTAATGTATATATAATATATATAATCAGATGTATTACCTTAATTTATAGATATATATATATATATATATATATATGTCATCGCATATTTTTTTATAGAATTTTTTGAGTTCTACAACTTCTCTATAAAAAGTGTCTAAATACCTCTTACCGTTAAGGCAGCGTTCGTAAAAAACGCATTACTCGACCATTTTTTCGTCGACTTAAGTTGTAAATAAGCCACCATGAAAAGCAATTTTATTTAACGGGATAATACATAACCTATGTCCACCCTGAAAGTTTATTATAAGTATTGTTGAAAGAATTTTTGAAATCGGATGAGAAGTTTCGGTGATTACCTCCTACATTAGATCATTTTTGTCATCGCCATGAGTCTGCCTGCAAAGTTTCAGCTCGATTTGATCACGGGGAAAGGGTTAAAAATCGATCCAAATTTTTTTTCGGCAGACAAGCAGACGCTACGAGTTAAAAGAAAGGGAATAAAATATATACTTAGAATATTGATATGACGTGAATTCAATTATTTTATTTAATGGTCGTTATATTAGATGGAAAACATAAAGTATTATTATCTCTACTTGAATTAAATTATAATTATACACATCATATTTTTTGTGAAATGTAAAATTATCATTCAACTCAAGTAGAGAGAACATAATTTATGTTTTCCAATCAAATTTAATTTAATCATAGTGAATAACCTCTACAATGTTAACGCCAAATCCTAGAATAATTAATTATTTAAATTTATTAAC
>JADDOH010001072.1:0-57078 GCA_016648135.1 Agrypnia vestita | reverse complement strand
ATACACGAAGCCCCCTTCTCCCACTTCTTGACTACAGACGCAGCGGACGCAGGTTGGGGCGGCCAGGTGGACGACAAGACGATATCAGGCCAGTGGACCCCAGAGCAGATGCGGTGGCATTCCAACCAGAAAGAAGCCTTCGCTGTTTACGCAGTTATCAGGGATCACGCTTACCTGCTAAGAGGAACGAAGACCCTACTGCAGACAGACAACAAGACAGTAGTGGCTTACATCAACAAGGAGGGGGGGACAAGATCATTGGGCCTTCTGAAGATAACTCGAGACCTCCTAGAGTTTATCGACCAGCAGGAAATATCTCTGACAGCGCAGTACATTCCAGGGAGATACAACTGGATTGCGGACCGACTCTCACGGGGGACACCACTCCCGGAATGGCACCTCCTGGAACCAGCGACAGAGGAAATATTCCGAATATGGGGACGTCCTCAGATCGACCTCTTCGCATCGGCCACCGCCCATGTGTTGCCAAACTACGTGTCGCTAGACTCAACCGATTGCTCGGCCTCCTATCTCAACGCATTCAGTCAGCATTGGGATTACGAGCTGGCCTGGGTATTTCCGCCGCCGAATCTCGTCCCAAGAGTACTGGCGCACTTGAACCTGGCAAGAGGCACCTTTCTCCTAGTTGTGCCAAGATGGGAGAAGACATTCTGGAGGGCCGATCTCAAACAACGAGCAAAGGGAGGGCCAATAAGCGTAAGAGATCTGAAGAGCGTCCTGATCGATACGTCGACAGGGTTTCCCCCACCGAGGGTGTCGGACCTCCAACTGGAAGTTTGGAGAATAGCAGTGGGTGGGAACAGGCTATAGCGGATTGGAGCCAGGAGGAACAGCAGCTGTTCAGATCTGGCTGGAGAGGCTCAACGCTGAACACCTACAAGCCGGCCTGGGTAGGTGGCAGCGATGGTGTACCACGCATTCTGTCCAACCTCATAACCCTCCCCCTGCAACAGTGGCAAGATATCTGGCCAACCTGTTCATCCACGAAGGGCTAGCCCCTCGAACCATATTGGTCCACAAATCGGCAATCGTATCCTTCTGTGGCCCAGCTCTTGATGCAGATAAGATTAGCTCGAACTTCCTCGTCAGGCACGTCCTTAAAGCCATCTCGGTTTCTGGTGGATGCACTGAGAGACCCCAGATCTGGAACCCCCGAGTAGTGGTGGAGTGGCTACGTGAAAACCCGCCAAGGAACAGCCTGTATGACGTGTCAAGGAGGACGGCCATACTACTCATCATGGCATCTGGGCGAAGAGTCCAAGATCTGACACTTCTCAGAGTCACCCCGGACCGATTGATCGACAAAGGAGACTCCATCACGCTATGGCCAGCCTTTGGAGCGAAGACTGACAAGGCAAGACACAAACAATCGGGATGGAGGTTGAGCGCATCGGATGAAAGGAACATCAACCCCTTGTTTTGGATCCGAAAGCTGGTCTCACTCTCACAGCCGAGACGAAAGCCGGACATGAAAGAACTATTTGTGACGACAGCATGTGAAGTAAAGCCAGCTTCACGGACAATAATAGGTGGTTGGATCAAGTCAATCCTAAGAGAGGCTGGAGTGGAAGCAACGCCAGGAAGTGTTCGTTCTGCTGTGGCTTAGTTGAATTGGCTGGAAAACTACCCGATAGAGGAGATCTTGTCAAGGGGAAACTGGCAGAGTGAAATCACCTTCCGAAAATTCTACCAAAGAGAGATAGTAGATAACCCCAAGCAACAATGCCCCCAGAGCTCATTAGCGCCTCTCTTTACGCCAATATAGGCAGTCACATATAACGTCGAACCACTAGGTCACCAGGTGATAACAAACCGATCTCTCATAATGGATTCCAGGCGTCGAGACGGAACACAAAATAAAAGAATTTTACCTTCCATTAAAATTCCTATTTTGTTTCCCTCGACGCCTGGAATCCAGGTAATCCCTACCTGGTGCATTATGAGTCATATGAAAGAAAAACCGTTGCGCCGACGTAACCGGAAACAGGGATACCAGCGGGAATAATTTGTCGCAAACAGGGAATCAGAGGGGGTAGGAACGCGTGTATAAGTGCCGAAACAGCAGGCTGTTCTCTCATAATGGATTCCAGGCGTCGAGGGAAACAAAATAGGAATTTTAATGGAAGGTAAAATTCTTTTATTATTTTATATATGTGAAAAATAATTATCTGACCTACTGTTTGCATTTAAAACTCATTAGAATACTTGATGAATAAATTGTAATCTGTCATCGTATGTAATTTGAAGGAATATATATGCCGCATTTACCCGGACTCATCTTATAGCACTTGAACCTTATTTTTAATTGTTAGAGTTACATATACAATACATATGAAATATGCAATAGGTTCATAAAAATCTACTTCCAATCTCTCACTAGCTACAGGAGTATCTTATCTTCAGGCAAAATCAAGCTAATTTTTCGCTAGCAAGTAAATATTGTTTACCAGAAAGAAAATATGCAACACATCAATTTATTTATCTCAAATTTATTGAAATTTGGAAGGTAATGTACGAAGGAAATTTTTTCTGCTTAGTATAATAACATCACTTTTTACATCAATTTTTCATACATTTTTTGCTATTCATTAGACATTAGCTGCATGTCACTGAAGGATGAATTGAATTTGTCTTTAGAGACAACAACAAGAATCAAATTTGAGAGAAGAATATTGAATGTATGTACATAATTATTTCTATCAAATCTACATTTTCGAAAGTAATAAGAAATTTTGAAATTTTGATTTACATAATTACTATTGAACAATTTTACTGTCTAATACATTGTTTTATGACTTTGGTATTAATGCTCTAGTTGTTATTCCAGGAACAGGATACGAAAGCACTTGCTGGTGTTCTCCTGCTCTGCGCCACTTCTCACGCTGGCCACTTACTTTGGCATTGGACAGGAAGGCAAAGAGACACTCAGTTCCGTCAATGCTACAGGTAATATGTCACACTTCTTGTCTCCTTGTACTATAAACTACCTTCTATATTAACAATGGGAATTGTTGATAAACTCCCCTTAACAAGATGACATTTTTTTCTCTACACAGAGAGGTAAGGCAGACAGCTGTACTCGTTCAGGCCAAATATAAAATTTTATTTTTATTTCATTTCATATTTATTGTTTATTATAGGTTTATCTTAGTACATACATTTCATGAATGCAATCCAATACATTCATACAAATAAACGTTTTACTCGCCATAAAAGACAATATGTAATAATATGTATATTAGACAATCATATAAAAACCTATAGAATCACACGGTTACAACACTACCTAATGTTTCCCACTTCTAGTTTGCACTCCATGAAAATACCTGATTCTTTCTAGCAATGCCATCTATTATAGTTTTAAATGTTAATTCCATTTTTTGCATGTCATCTAGTGAATAAATAAAAGTAAATATGTAAGTGTTTTTAGCCAGTAAGTTGTTTTATGTGAAGCATTCTTGAGGTGAGTACCTACTCACGAAAACTATATAAATGATCCAACTATTATTATTTTGTATAATAATAATAATAGTTGTATAATTTATAAATGATCCAATTATTATTATTATTATTATGTAATTATAGAATTTCTAGCGGAAGAAACAGTAAACTATACATAATATTATTATAAATCAAAAGTTCATTTACTTTATCAAGACTTAGACACTATGTTAATTAAGTCCTAGAACTTTGAAGACAGACACTTCTCCTAATAATAGAACCTCTTTTTTTCGAAATTCAAGGGTCTCAAAAAAATGAAGCGGAGTGCTGCTAATTTGATGTTCAAAGAGAGAAACAAAGAAATCGCGATGCGATTACGGAATTCGTCGAAAATCAAAAAATTCACATAATAACATTAATTTTATGAAAAACATGTATTTTTTAATATTTCAAGAAATCATTTTGATTATGCAATATTTACTATACTGATGCAAAGATCATGATATTTCTATTACGAAAGTACCTGATACATATTGATACATTTGCTGTTCTCTCTTGCAAAAAATGAAATTATTTTTTCCATTTTGTCACGTTTGGATGGCTGTAATAAAAAAAATCTAATTTTATGGCCACGGCCTATCGATTAATGCTTATATTTCCATTTAATTACTGTAAATAATGTTCAGTTTATTACTTTTATATAAGAACAGAGGTTGTATCTACAGTATCATCCTAAAAAAAATTAGTTTAGTATACACATTCTGATATAAATGAATAATACAAACCCACATTTTCGAAAAAACGCCGAAATATGCATTTGCAGTGAATGTCCACCCAAGTAGTTGCCATAGTAAAACATAAAGACTGAATATAATAAAACTCAAAACTAATTATAATAATATTATAATGAATGTTTAAATGAGCTCAATTTATACTCTCCCATTTTTCTAAAAAAAAATCTCATTTTGTTTTAGGTATTGCCATGCTCTTCTCAGCCGGCACGTTCCTGTACGTAGCCACCGTCCACGTTCTGCCTGAGCTTATGCAGAAGCAGGGGGAGAGGAGCCACGGCTGGCGGGCTCTTCCGACAACGGTCAATGGGGCCGAGACCCAATCTCCACCGGCCCATGGCGGAGGAGCCCATCTCACCAGTGGGGAACTGCTGGCCCTGGTAGCCGGTGCTCTCTTACCGCTGCTACTGACGGCTGGCCACCAGCATTGATACTTTTGTATTTATTTAGTTGGTATAAAAAAATTTAATGGCTAAGGATCCACGGATTATAATTTTTATATAGGGTGCACAAATTTCGGCGCGGACCCATAAAAATTCTAATTGTCCAGTTCTCTATGGACCTTGGTCTTGCCAATTGCAGAAATTATCTAGAATGTAACTGTGACTGTCAAAATTTAATATATTGTATATGCATATATGTTAATAATTATGCCTCTGGATGTAAAAGTGTTCTCTATTATGGTTAGTCTGGCATTTAAATTTGTACTAGGCGTAGTTATGTACTTCTTAATTGATTATGTACTTTGATTAGACTACCTCAAAAAATTAACAATACCAGATTTGTCGATATTTGAACTAAATTTTTATATGTGCAGGTAGTGAACCTCGAAATTTTGTAAATACCTGTGTTTAAGTCAAAGTGAGTATTTATCGAATGCCACTACTATTGTGAAATTTTGATGTTGTGCTTTTGGACTTTAAAAAAAAAAGAGTTGTTTTAAAACTTTTTATAGATACTAGATGTAATTGAATTTCATTGATTATGTGTTAGTCAAGACTTTGCTTTATTATTTGATGTTTAGCTATTCGTAGCTTCATAGTCCCCAATTTTACAGGATTTTTGAATTCGCACTTTGTAATAAAAACTTCAATTGAAATTTTCATCCATATTTGACTTCAAAAGAGAAATGACATATATTTTAAATGGTAAATCAATTTAAATGTTGGGTTAGGGTAGAAGTAGGCTTGCGTGAGCATTATAAGAGTACATTTTATGTAGTAGCCTGAGATACAGAAATCTTAATCTGACTAGTATAATTTGAACATCAGCAAAATTGTCCTCAATATCTATCCTGTAGTGAGTTACTTCACACCCGATTGAAGAATTTCAATGTAGTGTACATAGACACATTTGATTTAAGACCAGTTTAATGGCAGGAAAATTAATAATTGCACAATGTGTAGCTTGTGAAGGCTCACTACTCTTTAATTTTAAAGTATTACCAGACGGCGGCCCCTATAGTCCAAGGCACTGGCTTCTCATCCCGGGTTCGGTTCCCAGTGTGGACACGCCTGGGTGTGTCTGGAAGTGTTTCGCTGCTGTAAATTGGACTAGTGGCCTGTTGTGGTGTCAACAAAAGACTGCGATTTATTTTAATGGTCAACATTCCAATGCAATTCTGAACCACAAATGGATGTTTTGGTATTTCATTGAAATATTTGAAACAATGGGTGCTGCCCAATATCCTATTAAGTGTTATGTGAATAGTTTCTTTCTCCGAATTTATGACCGCCCACATGCTCCACTTTATTTTCCAGCAGAATAGCTTAAAAGATGATATAGCTTATAGGATAATATGACTTTCACATAGGTTATTAGATTTTCAAGACGTGAGGGAACATTCATTTGATGTATCAACTATTTTTTCTGCTAATTGTGACCTCCTGCTTTATCCGCATGTATTTACATACTGCACCTTTCAAAATCCTTTAACAAGCGTATTTTAAACTAACCTATTATTTATGTATTCAATAAGTAGGCGTATGCTGAGAATGTACTTTCGTGCTGAAAAAAATTACTAGCGTACTAACAATCCCTCTCTCACTTAGTTTCTCTTCTTCCTGACCTTTGACACATAATACCTAATTCGAAAAGGCTTCACATTGAATTGAATACTTTAAATATTGTCTGTAAAACTAACTCTTAAGGTAATATATTTCTGCCAAAATCGTTAAAAGAAATTTTATTGTTTAATTAATGTGTTAAGTTTACATTTATACAACGCAATAAAAAAAAATTACATATCATTCCATCAGATATCTTGATAGTCTTACAACTCTCAGTGGGTAAGTCATTGCTTCAATATACTTAAATTTCAAATGAAAATACATTTGGAATGGTGGTGATGATATATAAATTGTTGTCAGGACAAGTCCAATAAAAATTTTAGGTATTTGATGTGGCCAAGCATAGATTAAATGAACATGATTAAGACATCCGCAATAAGTGCTATGTGTAATTATTGTGTGTAGTAGTGTAAATAAAAGTGTTAAAAAATTTACCCTATCTATGCTCTGTATTGTATATTTTACTGCAGATTAATTGGCTGATGTCCATAATTGTGGTGTAGTAATTATGTTCTGCGTATTTTTACTTAATGTTGTACATACAAATGTTATGTAAGTATCTTGTTTTACACGTAAGGATAAATTATATGTGTTATTAAAAAAAAATGTAAAGAATTTGTTGCGTAGATATGTTTGTGTGTAATCATATTGATAAAATTATTTAAAAATATGTTTTTCTAATTTAATCTGTTTTTCAATAAATTCTTGTTGAAGAAATTGTCTCAAAGACATTGTAAAATCATTTGCCAAGTCATTATCCCATTTCTGACATTTAATTCATTTCCTCAAATTAGGTAGGTGTAACCATGAATACAAACCATAAATATTTTTAGCGAAATTTAAAATAAATAAAATTTTAATAATTATTATTAATGAAATTTAAAATTAATTAAATTTAATAAATATTATTATTACTAAAATTTAAAAAAAATTAAATTTTAATAAATATTATTATTAAGTTCTGCGGGTTAACTATTTTAGGGTGACAGCTGTTTCGGCTTGCAAGGCCGTTATCAAACAGTGGATATACCACATATAAACGATTTATTTATAAAATTTTAAGTTATCCCTTCCCCTTTAGAGTAATTAGATATTTGTGGTGAAGCCCTATATTAATGTTGGCTGTCACACTTAAAATAGTTAACCCGCAGAACTTAATAATAATTATTAAAATTAATTTTTTTCTAAATTTCAGTAATAATAATATTTATTAAATTTAATTCATTTTAAATTTAATTAATAATTATTATTAAAATTTCATTTATTTAAAATTTCGCCAAAAATAAATATGGAGTTCTACAAATTAAACACAAAAACCATAAATACATAAATTCATCCACCCTCCATATAAATACAAATGTCCCCAAGCTTGAAATGTTTTTTAGATTTTTCATTAATAAAATGTATTCAACATCATATATAAAATAGCACCTGTAAAATAATTAGTCAATAAATGATGTATTTATTTAGTATGACTAATAAAAAGACAGCAGATTGTACATGGATTGTACAGTTCATGGTGTATTGGAAGAGGTACATATAACCAACTCCTAACTTATTTCATTTAATGTGATCGTCTTGCAAAGTGAGCACATATCATAATTTTTTCTCATATCTTCTCTTGCGTTTTTATCACATTTTTGTATGAAAAAGAAATGGGGTTAAAATTTATTTATCAGGTTTCATATATTTTAAATACGAATATCTTATTTAAATAACACAAACTAAATTATTTAATCATTTAATAAATAACCAAACCTAAGATATTTTAAAAATGAAGAAAATTGCTGCCGTTTGTGGGCTTTTTATGACTGAGTGGCCTCGCCAGATGTCTTTTTTTCTCAATAATATTACAAAGTAAACGATTATCCTATAATAAACTTATTAAAATTATTGCAAAATCTGTTAGTTTATTTACTTACAATTTATGTTTTAAAAAACACTTTAAAAAATATTTTATTTTTGTGTCTTTTTTCAACTCTTTAGATGGTGACAATAACTTTTTTACTTCAATAATTAAATGAATATCTTTTATTATTTAAAAATAAAAATAAAAAATCAAAACCTTATTTAAATTTTCAGATTTTAGCTATTTAATCAAGACACTGCATATTGTGTCTCAAATACCTTACGTTTACATTAAAAAGTTGAAATCAGGAATATCTACAAAGATTTTGATTTTTGTTTCTATTTTTTGACAATAATATCTATTCTTTTGATTATTATAGTAAAAAAAAAGTTGCCAATCATGTAAAAAGGGTTGAAAAAAACACAAATAATTTTTTAAAAAGTGTTTTCTAAAACATTAATTGGAAGGAAATAAACTAACAGATTTGGTAATAATTTTAATAGGTTTAGGTTAGTATAATCATTTATATACTATATAATATTATGAGAAAAAATACATCTCACGGGGCCATTCAGTCATAAAAGGCCCACAAATTTAAGCAATTTTCTTCATTTTTAAAACATTTCTAGGTTTGATTATTTATTTAGTTTTTGTCATTTTAATAAGATATTTGCATTTTAATAATATGGAACCGAATGAATAAATTTTAATATGATATATTTTTCATACATAAATGTGATAAAAAACGCAAGAGGAAGTGAGAAAAAATTGCGAAATTTTCTCACTTTGCAAGACGATCGACTTAAATGACGGTACCAACATATATTTAAAATCTAATGTATGTGAAAAATGCATGCGCCAGGAGCGCTCAAATTATGTTTTGTATTGTATGTGAAGCATTTCTGTAATATTCAATTATTTTAAATAAACAAAATAAAACATTTTTTAATAACTTCGAGAAAATTGAATTATGGTTACAAAAAATCCGACTACCAGATAGAGAACAGTACGCGTTTGCGATGATCTGGCATTTGAGAAGAAGGTTACGAATTTGGGTGATGTGCATTGGCTATGAGCTAACTCAATGTTGAAAATATTTAAATTACAGATTTGCGACTTATAGTATTTATCATGGGACGACCCGCCATCTTTATTCTGCATCTGCGGGCCACTGTGGTGTGGACTAGGGATAAGTAAAAAATATCGATACTTTTTGGCGATATATCGAATATCGAGATTTTTTTTTTGATATATCGATATTTTTTTCTTGGGCGACTTTTTTAGTTTTGGTCATTTTTTGGCGACCTTTTATTGGGTATGTTTTTCACTTTTTTTGGTCATCGATATATTTTTTTCGATATATCGGTAGTTTTTTCCCGATATATCGATATTTTTTTTCTGGCGACCTTTTTTTTGGTCATCGATATTTTTTCTCGGATAATCGATATATTTTTTCCGGTGACCTGTTTTTTTTTTTTTGGTCGCCAAAAGCTTATTCCCCTTACATTTTTGAAAAAATAATATCGATGTATTTTTCGCAATATATATCGATTATTTTCGATCCTTTTTAAAAATATCGATTTTTTTTTTCATTTACCCATCCCTTTTGCGGACCCGCCCATATTTTGTATAGAAAAGAGAATATAAGTATTTTGTGAATCTTTCTATAGATTAGGAACGTCTTTTCTATGATTAGGAAGTACGGACAGGTTTGCCTAGCTGACAACAATTGGCACCTAGCAGCCTTACAAACCGCAATCTATGCAATGATTGACAGTCATAGACTAAAGATGTGACAGCTGAATTTATAAATTTTCTCTGTGGTTGATTTACTCACCGAATTGCGTCAATTGCCATCATGGATCACTAATATAAGTGTTGGACCCGATTTTAAATTATCATTTCGTCACTTTCATCTAATATTTAACGAACCGTATTGTTGGTTAAATAGATTTGTGTTCTTTAGTTGCAATGCCGCGTACTAGTTTCAACAGTTCACGGTTTAACAAATCAGTGGATAGGTAGCCTGTGACAAATTATTATTGGTTCTCTCGTAATAAAACTATCAGATAGTTACGGTGTACAGTGTTAATTGTAAATATGTGTATGGCGTTAACCGCTACCACTTAAAGGGACACTCTAGATTCACATCGTGCAGAAGAAACCTCAGTTGACAAGTCGGTATGTAATATAGCATTTTATGTTTTCTTCGCCCGCTTCTATGGCATTGCTTTAAATTTCATACGTATATGTAATATTGCGCTGTATCCGCAATGACATGAATCATAGAACACTGCATATTGTTTGGGCATAATCAGCTATGTATCCATGTATCATTTTAAAACATTTGGCAATTTTGAGCACCTGAAGTTCACTCCTTCGAAATTCACTATTTCGATTTTTCGGAATTATTCTCTCTTTAAATTTGGAAAGTTTTCTTCAACATAATGTTTAAGAACAAACAATCAAACCCAACCTAAATTTTTAATAATACCTCTTATGTGTGGCTTTCCTCTAAACTGCTGCCCCTGCAGGACATGGCCTGATGATAATGTTAATAAACTAAATACCATCAGTCGGCAAGTTGTATTTACTTGAAAAATAGCCGGCACAGACTGTTACCCGGGTTAATTTACACATTAAAAATACAGTTTGGGTATTGAATATTTTAATACAGTGGGTAGGGTATTTCACGGAATAGAATTCTATTTTATAGCGCAGAATTCCACTTCATATCATTGAGTAGTTAGTAAAGTTATTTCATAGAATGCCCTTTAAGTTTCCCCGTGGAGATTGCGCTTTCATTAACCTAATCCTTCCTCACTGTGAGTATAGGTGTGATTTCTCAAACTGCTTTCACTAAATCCAACTCTAATCTCAGGTATAAATAAGGCAGCTAATCCTTACAGCAATTAGAGCACTTTGAGTCCCAAACTGTAAGGATACTACCACAATCCCAGTACTTCGACTTCAATGATGGATCTTGAAAACCATGGAAGCAATAACACTAAAGATATTGTATTTCAATATTTTCGTTATAAATATATCAAAGAATATAAAGCTCTTAATTTTAACACTTTTTTATTTACTTAAAAAAACACTTTTTTTAAAACAGATAAATAACACAATTAAGGGCTTGTTCAGATACGCGGGAATCGTGCAATTGCAAATCGCGCATTTTGAAATCGCAGATTTGTGTCATGTGTTCAGACAGCCGCGGTTAATAAATGATTTGTGTGCGCGAATAGCATCAGTAATAAACGTCAGTTTGACAGCTCCGTTGCCGTTCTCTATCTTTGAATATCACAGCTAAATTCGTTCATTACTTTGTGAATGACGGCCGTGTCCCATGGCAAGACACAAAAATATCATTCTGTCACATTCCCGCTGTGTCTGAACAAGCCCTAATGCGCGGTTCGAAGACGACATTTGGAATGATTTTTTTTCCGTTTGCGCGGCCATTGAGGTTACTTAACAAATAGAACTCGTTCAATTTTCAATTTCAATTCATTCAAAAACTTGAGATACAACCAATAATAAGCTTTAAAAGCCCATAAACGCAGGTAAAATAGGCGGAATTCGCATACACGTCTAGGGAGCGCAGATTTGCGCTCCGGCACATAGGGGGTACAAAAGTTTTCGCGTAGATCTGCGCTCCGGCATCCGACCGGTTAATATTTCTTATCCATAAAATAAATATGCATTGTAACATATAATGAGTGAGTGTAATACAGTCTACTTGGAAACAACCTCCTTCAGTAGAATGAATATCTGAATAGCTAGTTGTTCTGAAATAAAAATTTTATAATTTATTATTTAATATGATTATAAGTTCAGCGCTGGTACTGGCTAAAAAATGTGTGTTAAAAAAAGTAATAAAATGATGGTCGCTAAAAAGGACAGGATACATTTCAAATCCATTCAAACAAAACTGACTCTTTTTTGTTAATAAAAAAACTATATCTTTCCTTATTTGTTTCTGGTACCAGCTTTTGATGGCTAAACTTTACTTAATGGCCTCACTCGATTTTGTTAAAAATAAGTATCCTGGTGTAGCTAAGTGCCCTGATGGCAAATCTGAAATCAAAATTTGGCAGTCGCAAGTATTTAAAAAATTATTTCACTTTAAAGTTTGGAGATTTCCCATACGTTTTGACATTTCAATAATTTTATCTATAATATATATGACGCGAACCATAGACAATTTTTCACCAAGATTTTTTCTTTGAATTAGACAAATTGAAAAATGTTGCCTTTTCCCCGTATACGGGAGCACATTGTTACGAAAATATACATTCATATTGATGAAAATATTTTATTTTTCTTTGAATTAGACAAATTGAAAATTTTTGCCTTTTCCCAGTATACGGGGGCACATCGGTACGAAAATATACATTCATAGAGTACCCGGGGGCACAAAAACTGTGGGACGCCCCCACGACTGCTTTGCCGCCAAACTATAACACAACGAGTTAAAACCTTGATGGGCCGTAGCAGGCGAGTACCCGGGGGCACAAACCCGCCGAACGCTCCCACGACTGCTTCGCCACCAAACCATAACGCAACGAGTTAAAACTCTGACGGGCCATAGCAGGCGAGTACCCGGGGGCTCAAACCTGCGGAACGCTCCCACGACTGCTTTGCCACCAAACCATAGCACAACGAGTTAAAACCCTGACGTGCCGTAGCAGGCAAATATACGGGGACACATTGGTACGAAAATATACATTCATATTGAAAGTATATTTCATATTTATAAGGAAACAGGCACAAAATGATCAATTTATAAAAATATGTTTTATAAAAAATGATAATGTTTATTACTTTTTGTCAAATCTATATATTTAGTATTGCATCATGATTTTTTTCTTAATTATGGTTCGTATCTTGCTAGAATTATTAATGATTTTTAACAAAAAAAATCTTGGTGAAAAATTGTCTATGGTTCGCGTCATATATGTTATAGATAAAATTATTGAAATGTCAAAACCTATGGAAAACTTTCAAACTTTAAAGTGTAATCACTTTTTAAATACTTACGACCGCCAAATTTTGATTTCAGATTTGACATCAGGGCACTCAACTACGCCAGGATACTTTTTTTTATAAATGTCAGAGTGAGGCCATAAAGCAAAGTAAATGTTTGTTTTATGTGATTAAAGTGGTGATGAATTAAAGTGAGTTTATATGATTAAAATTTTAATTTATTAACTTCCGCAAGCTTGAAAAACATACTTTGAGAAAAATATGTCTAATTGTGGTAATTAATAGTCTATTTTGACCATATAATAAATCTAGTTGAACTCATTTTCCTTTGTAAAGGGTTTGCTTCCTCATAAAGGGTACAGGGTACCCTATATCCACAAAATTATCCAAAATCTCATATAAATTTTTAAAAGTTGTGAGAATTTGTTCAATGCAAATGAGGTATTTTGTAATTACTTAGCCTCAATATTAATCTCAGCAATAACTTGGAATATATTGAATAGGTACTGAATTATTTTTTGTTTCAGGAACTCAATGATACAAATAATAACATTTTGAATACAGAAGTCATAGACAATATATAAAGATGTCATCAAACAGAAACACAGGGGCCACAAACAGATTAAAACAAGATTATCTAAGGTTGAAGGGGGACCCGATTCCATATGTTGTTGCTGAACCAGTGCCTTCAAATATTCTAGAATGGTAAATATGTTACTTCTTATTAAATTTTTTCACCACTTCTTTTACAAGGGTTTTTTTTATTATTACTAATCAGAAATTATACTTTTAATAAATGTAACACTACATACAATCAATTTATTACCAAATTTGTATTGACTTTATCGGAATGCGATTAAATATAGAATATTTTATTAATCTCAATTTTTTTTGGTTTATTTATTTATTTAGTTATTGAATTTCAAAAGAAAACATGTCATTATTTTATTTTTTATATATTTATTTGTTTCGTGTAAATTTATACATATATATGAAGGTAGTTGCTTCACTAGGCAAGGTAAGTTCTGAAGCAACTACCTGCACAGTTTTTTTTTTAAGTTTAAACATTAGAAAGACTATGTATTAGAAATAAAATTTAAATATTGTACGTGAGAAGTGAAACACAAGCATAAGAAAAACTACCTATTAGAAGTAAATTTTTAAACATTATACAAAAGAAATAAAAGAATAAAATTATGGAAGACTAATATGACGCATAGACAGGTATCTCATAGCTAGTAGATTCTTTCTTTTATATTGAGCCAAAATGTTCAAGCAACTGTGACCTAATATAATTAGTTATGGTGATATGCGATTTCAAAGTTTGCAATTTTTTTCGATGTTTCTGACTTATTTTTTGCAAAAATTTCTATTATCATTACAGTAACTTATGTCGATTATGAAACATTCATTACAACTCGAATAAAATGATAAACACCTTGTAAAATAATTCAATTTTTGCAAGGTTTTTTTCATTTTATTTGACTTGAATTAAAGCGAATGAATTTTCCATAATCAATGTAAGTAAGTTACTGTGATGATAGTTTTTGTTTTTGCAAAAAATAAGTCATAAACATTGGGAAAAAAAAATTGATATTGCATATCTTCATAACTATTGATATTAGGTCATTGTTGCTTGAACATTTTCGACTCATTATCAAGGCAGGAATACACATGAAAAATTTTAGCTACTAGCTATGGGACATCCTGTAAGTCCTGTCCATCCTGTGGACATAAATGTAAAATATTGTTTAGATTTCAAAGCCTTCACTACAAATAGAGTAATGCATGTAGCCTTTTCAAACCAAACTAATGAGATGTCAGTATATTGTAAACATCATTCCCTGCAAATTAAAAAATTGTGCACATTTCGCAAAGCGTGTCAAGGCGTCATTTGGTTGATAGTTGCTGTTTTTCTTGTGGCTCACTTTGACTACTTGTAAATTATATTTGGTTTGAATATAATTTACAAATGCTGAGAATTATGTGCTTGCAAGCATGAATTTCCATCAATAAAAGTAATTGATCTTAAAATCTTCAGATATGTATATTATTTTTATTTGTGTATTAAAATAACAGTTTAATTTGTATAGAAAATAAATATTTGACACAGAGTATCAAGATTGATTGAAAAAATGTTGAAATTAAATTTAATCATGGTTTGATATTACAATTGCACGAAAGAAATGAAAGGATTGGAAATAGAAACAGAATGGGCTTGTTCATCATATTCCACCTATTGTAGGAACGTGCAGTGAGAACACAAAGCATGACTTTTATTTAAATACTCAAAACTTTACTGCCGAATTTTTGATACTATAATTGTGTATTGAGTGTTTTTTTACTTGGGATACAAATACAAATTTGAGACTAGCGAATCAAAAGTGATGTCCGAGAGAAGTGAGAGTGACTAAGTGTGATGTAATGAGGCTTAAGACAAATAAACAAGTTTGTATATTTGGGATTGAAACTCATTGATATTTCATCTTTTTATTTCCATGCATTTACGTATTGCTATTATTTAAAATGACTTGAATATCTTTAATCTGTAATATTTTAAATAATGGATCTTGGTAGAAGTCTTGAAGACAGTTTAGAAGTTCAAGGCTGTATAATAAATTATTATACTAAATAAATTATCTCAGAAATGTGAGTTCCTTTACGTATCACGTTTTTATTCATTTTACTATAAATTATTTAACAGGCCTTCTTTAAATGATTGAAGAGCCATTAAAAATTGTGACAATACACATTAAAAAATTTAAAGCAGAAACAAAGTGGCTTCATCAATAATTTTTGCTATGCAATATAGTTTCCGCTTTGTGGCTAATGTTGACCGCTGAGCAGCCATGGCAGATTTTTCCACAATTTTTTTAAATGTTGAATATATATTATATACTAAAAACAGAAAGAGGTCTCACACAGAATGACTTAACATAGGCAATTGATGCCTAAAAAATTATTCCAAATCTCGTAGCCCTAGTATACAAGTGTCTTGTAGCTAGCTAATTTAGAATAGAAAATATTTTTTACACTTTGGGTGAAATGTCAACACTAAGGAGATAAGCAACATCAAATTTTACATTTTTTTTTAAAAATATTTTTGACTTAGTTAAAACGTTAGACTATCATGAAAGTAATTTATATTCAATATTAAAAATTCATTCTCTTGAATACAAGCCAAATAAAATGGTTAAAAACCTGCAAAAAAAATTGGCTCAAATTTCTGCATATGTTTTACAGAAGGTGGGATAGAAATATTGAAAAAAAATGCAAACTTTGATGTCACTTTCTCTTTAACCTTTGATATTTCACCCAAATGTAAATAATATTTTCTATCCAAATTTAATGAGAAAGACTCCCTGAAGTTCCTGCTACTAGCTACAAGACACTTGTATACTATTTAATTTCTAAATTTTAAATTACAAAATATGTGACGTCACACCAGTGAAGGGGGGGGGTCACACAAATGTGAAATCCAGAAATCATGAAATTCGTGTGACGTAATTAATGTATGGATGGCCCCTCACCTAGCAAAAATTATTGGTGAAACCACTTTGTTTCTGTTTTAAATTTTTTAACGTGTATTGTCACAATTTTTAATAGCTCTTCAACCGTTTTTACGATGGCCTATTATAGTAGGTATTTTTTCCAGATAAAATATTAATTTTGCATTTTTTATAATAAACATTACTCTTCACCATTCATCTTATCTTAATATTGTTATTATTGAAAAATGCCATTATTGTATAACTTTTGACAATTCTAACCTAATTAAAATGATTTAAAATGATGGTCAATATTCTTGCCAGTTACGAAACTAATCTACATGTCATAATGATTACGTAACATTTGAAAAAAATTCTTCTTTGGTGTTATTTCTTATTGGAAATACAGGCAGTGTACGATGTTACTGTTATTTTTGCATGCATTTACGGAGCCATATAATGATAGATTTAAAATGTAATAGTATGATCCTCGGGTGTAGACTTACTTCATAGAAATAATATAGGTATACACGTCTGAAAAATTTAGGAGCTTTAGATATAAAAAAATCATTATAAATAAATAAAAACCATTTACTAAATAAACTATTGGATTTATCTCCTAGCCCAATTCTAGATATGTTCCCCTTCCAATCACAGTATACTAAGAACAGTAATACGTCTTCATACAAACTGGCCGCTACCCATTAGAATGTGTGCGTGCGTGCTCGGCGCCATGTACGCACGCACTGTGACGCCGACATTGACATAAAATATGGGGGCAATAGGCGGCAGCAGTAAGGGCCGTGCCTTCGGTGCCATTCACGCTCGCAGCCACCGCTTTAGAAAAAAAATGCGCTTCCTGAAAAAAATGCCTTTTTTTATGTTTGTGGTGCTTTACTAAAAAGGTGTGTTGATTATCACAAAGACTGAGTTTTTAAAAGTCTACGTTGATGTTAATCAGCATTCTTGCAATTTAAGTGCAGAAACTAAGTATACTAATTACAGAAATTTTCGGGTTTCGTGTCTACCTTATGCGTCGGAATCTCAGACGCTACAAGTTAAAAGAAAGGGAGTAAAAATAAAGTGACAACCCTAGCGTCAATGCAAGAGTAGGTTAATAACTCGCCGACAGGCCGGAGATAAACTACTGTTCTGGGTATACTGTGTTCCAATTCTCTACATTTATCCACACCCCTCTCTCTCTCCCACTTAACCGCCACCTAAGTTGACGTTTTGTCTCTTTCTCTCCTCAATGCTTACTTCATGGTTTGTAATTCAATTTTTAATTAATATACATTCAACCCTGATGAAGGCTCAGCTCTGAGCTGAAACAATAAAGTGGTGTCAAACAAAGTTTTATTCTATTTTAAATATATTATATCTCACCACAATGTGTTTGCTTCGTGTGAAAGTTTAATTTATATGGGTTTTAACTACCTGTTATTCACACATTAAGAATGTGATAATACATTGAGAGAATAATTTATGAAATTCAAAACTGAAATACAAATTGAATTAAAGTATTTTTAGCGTGACTCCAACCGATAACAGCATTGAATTACTTATTTTCTACTGCGAGATAAGTTTTTACTGAAGGATTGGAGTTTATTTGTATTCTTTTATAAAAAGTTTGTTTATTTATGATAATGGATAACTTATTTTATTTATTTATTTATCTTAATTATTTAGTTCCACACATAATGTTATGTGGGCTAATTATAATACATGATTTCACTTAAACATATTGTCTTCCATCTATTCATTTAAAAGTTTTAACAATAAAAATTTTTGCACTCCTGTTTAAACCTCCTTATATTCACCGTGTTTTGAATTTCCTTTGGCAGGCTAAAGAAGATTTTTATACCTTTGTACATCATACAATTTTGTGAGGCGTTTTTTTTTTTCTTCGGTAGTCTTATGTTGTCGCTTCCTCTTGTATTGTAAGAATGAAAATCCCCATTCAGCTTCATTCTGTCATCAAAGTATTTGGGTCCTAATCCGTGTTTAATTTTAAATATTTGCATCAATTGCTTTATTCTTTGATTTACTTTATAGGTAAATGAGTTTTCAATATAATTGAATTTATTAATATTTTGAAGTTCCTTTTATTCATCAATAAATAAAAAAGATAGGAAGTACAGTGAAATGACAAAATTTCTCAAGTCATTTCACTGTACTGAGTCAAGACACGCAACATATAAAAATAGGAAAAAAAACATAAAATACGAAGAATACATTTAGCGGAACTAAGTTTATATCAACTAAGCTTTCATAGTTCAGCAGTATACTAGTCTGACAGGAATAATCCCGAGTTTTTTAAAAATGCAAAAGATTAAATAAAATAAATTTTGTAGATGTGAAAAATGAAAAAACACAAAAAAAAATTAAATTCATCAGGAAACTACAGATAGTAATTAACCTGCTTGTTTGGTCTAGTTCTTCTTTTGAACAAATGGTTATGTTTTAAAACTGTATTAAAAAATCTCCAATCTACATATTTAACATTAGTTTCTGTTAGAGTTGTTAAATGTTTAGAAATAATGTAAATAAAACATAGAAAAAATGTATTACTTTTGTAAGAAAGTGTTTTGCTTAATGTGTGTTGGAATTACATAGTAAGAAGATGATGTAATAGTGAATTTAAATTCATATTATAACACAGTTTCTTTCAGTGTTAAGATTTGGATTAAGGTGATGTTAATTTGGGTAATTTAAGGACAGATGCCCTGACAATTTGCCTCCCTGCAGTCAATCTTAAAGATGGTATTATTTATATTTCAGTTCGGACGGAAGCAAATCTGCTCCGACAAGGAGGAAAAAAGTGCAAAAAATACGCCGATATAATAGTGCTTCGAAAGAAAATCTAGAAAGAGCCTTGAAAATGATAAATTCTGGCAAAATGACCATCTCAAAAGCGGCATCATTTTACAATATATCCAAGGGCACCCTATCTAATAAGTTGCACAAAAAACACGAAAAGAAATTTGGCCGACCATACATGCTTGCTACTGATGAAGAGCAAAAACTCGCCGGTTACATAAGGAAATTGATGAACTGGGGATTTACTTTTAAAACCAGAGATGTACGAACATTGGCTATCAATTATTTCGAAATGCGTAAAACAAAAATGAAGTTTTTTAAAAATAAAAGAAATGTTTTGGGAGTCGAGTGGGTGCGCTCCTTTCTAGCCAGAAATAATATTTCTGTATCTAAAGCGCCAACAAGAAATATTTCGAAGAATTTAGCACTGAAAGATGACATTCGGAATTATTTTGAATGCCTCAAAGTTTCGTTGCAGGACAAGGAAATAGATCTGTGTTTATCACCTGATCGAATATTTTGTTGCGAGGAGTTTCATCTCTCGGGTGATCCAGAGTCTAGTAATGTCGCACTGAGAAGAAACTTGCGGTATCCGGCACATTTAAAAGTCATTGACGAAGATAGTGTGTCTGTGATGATTTGCAGTTCTGCAGCGGGGATTTGGCTTCCATTTTATATAGTTTATAAATCTGACGAATTGGCATGCTCGTGGATGCGAGGACCTTCTAAAGATTTGCATTTCAACATTAGCACGACTGGGTGGATTGATGACAAGCTATTCACCGATTGGTTTCAAAAAATATTCATTCCAAACACTAATAAACTAGATGGAAAGGTTGTTCTGATATGCGACAATCTCCCGAGACAAATTAATACTAATACCGTAACATTGGCAGAAGAAAATAACATCACTTTTATGAGTGTACCCACCAATGTGAGACAATTTTGCCAACCTCTGGCAGTGGCGTTAGATAAAACATTACAACGCAATTGGAAAAGTGTTTTAACAGATTGGAAGAGAGTCGTGCCAGAAGATACAGCGACCAAAGAAGACTTTCCTGAATTACTTCGAGTGCTTTTTTCCAACTATTTTTTGTCAAACGAGGGTGTTTCTAGACTTGCAGACAGTTTTGAAAAGTGCGGCATTTATCCTTTCGATCCGGAATTAGTTGTTTCGCAGTTTCCCATGATGGAAGAGGACGAACTCAGCTATAAGGACTTTAATATTGATCTTGAAGATGATGATATTGTTTTATTGATTAAATTCTAAAGATTGGTTGTATTTTTGTGTGAAAAATTAACATGTGCTTTAAAAAATGCTGACAAATTAAAACATTTGCCACAGAAATTTTGCAAAATTATGATTCCATCAATAACAATAGTATGTGTACAATTTGTTTTGGTAAATTTTTGCCCAGATTTTCTTTTTTTTCTGATTACTCAAACATTACGCCGGCCGCACACTGGATGCGTTTTCGTACGAAATTGAGTAGTTCGTATACGTAAGAATACGCAAGTACATTCCTGACCTTCGAAGTAGTATTGAAAATCGTACACTGTACACGATTTAATAGTGCGTATATGCATGTATAGATGCAACGTCCGACACGATCTGGATTTGTTCGGAAATTTTTGCAATTTCGTACGATGGATATCGAAAAATTTGTCAATTTGGTACAAGTTACAACCAATTGTTCCATGGGTGATATAGTCTTGCGAAAATTACTGAATTTGGTCAGATCAGTCCGCACAGCATTTAAAACATATTCAAATGTTTCTTTGTTCAAACGCAGATAATCGTGAAATTTATCATTATTTAAGTCTGCCATAATATGATAGAATTCACCAAATGCATCCCTTCTAGTATATATTTCGTTCTATGGTTTTTCGGTTCGGTTCGTCCATTCGGTTCTACGATGACGACGACGCCATAGCAGCCTACGAGTCAGAAGAGAGTTTTCCAGAAAATACAAATTATTCGTTTGGCACAAACGTTATTGGAGAAATGGGAAAAGTAACTGATCGTGACCAACGCAAGACACAATCAATATCAATGAATGAAATTCTTTAAACTTCCTCACTAGAATAATATAAAACAGACCTTTTCATTAGTAATTTTCTTACTATGTAGTGAAGTATTGTCCTTACCTCGAATACAGATTATTCAGCATTATTATTCAATTATTGAATACAATCGGTCAAGAGATGTAAAATTGGGATGCTTCAAAAAGACAAATGTAAGGGTTCCTTTTTTTTATTGTTTGTACTTTATGAAAGTTGAGCAAGTATTAAAAAGCATTTTATTAAATCTAATTTTACCAGCAGATATTTTGTTATGTATAGGATTTTAATTGTTATTCTAAACAAAAAAAAATATAACAAATACACTTACAGAATTCATGAAAGATTGCATGGTCGAGATGTCCATAACTGACAGGAGAATAAAGCAGCTGTGAATGAAAAAATTAGTGATGGTATTTTAAAAGGTTCCACAATAACCGTTATTTGAGATTTGTATCTGATATATATTGGTGATTGGTAACTGATTTTTTGCAATTCGATGGGCTAGACAATAATTATATCTCAATTACTAATCATCGATTTAATCCAATACAAATCTCAAATAACTACCATGAGTAGCCGGTTAAAATAACAGTTTGACCATTGATGAAAAAATACAACCGAAAGATCAGGTCATTTGGAGATAAACAATTGATGAAACCACAATTGAGTTGTATACTACAGAAAAAAAATTGTGTATCTGTAGATTGGTTAATTAATATTTAATTTTTTTTTTCATCAACTCTGAATGGGATCCAAAACATTCTGTAAGGGGGGGTTTTGGTCTCCTTTGAAATATGGTTTGAAGCTATGTCCCATTTTTCAAAATAGTAAACCAGGGTATATCAGGATAGAAGAGTGTTACCATTATGCTGAAGCAAATAGGAAAAAACTATTGTGAGAAATCATGAACAATAATGAGGTATTTTCTTATGTGTAATATCCCAATGTGTCACGCACATGTAAATTGATACATTGCCTTGAGTAATGTTTTGATTTCCTTTGAAATGTGGATATGTGTTCTGAGATTACAGTACAGGTTTGTTATCTAAAGCTGGCACGTAGACAGTACTCCCGCCAGTGCAATTTTATTATACAGCATGTATAAAAAATTGTTTTATATCATTTTAACCAATTAAAAATTCAATGTTTTTAAAGGCACTAGTATAACAGTCTGTGCTATTCTGAAAATAGCAATATTGAGATGTCAAATCTTTATCCCAATCTTGACAGGTGTGTATAACATTGTATTGCCGCCAATTTCGATGTTTTAAGTTTGACATGTTTGAAATTTCAATCAATCAGAAAGCTCTAACGCGTAAACAAACATTAAGTTATTCACAATTATGAATAATGAGCTTTCTAATTGATTGAATTTATTAATTTCAAACCTGTCAAACGTCAAAACGTCAAAAAAACAGTGTCACAATGTTATAGAATTATATTTTCTAAACGATGACATGAACCTATAGATCCATTAAATCAATCATTCATTAAATACTAATCGCACTACACATAATACACATAAAGGTACATGTAAAATATAATTAATTGCAAAAATACATGTTACTAGGGCGTGCTGAAGACATAGTGGGCATAGTCTTCACTATAATGTTTATTATCAGAGTATCGTGTACCTATTATCCTGTTAGTGTCTCTAATAAATAAAAAAATAAAAAATACAATATCTGTCAAGGTACAGGAAATAACAATATTGCTTATTTCAGAATACGGATGAATGTTTGTTTTATTAAAGAGTTAATGTTGTTATTACAATCGTTAGACATATTTAACTGTAAATAGTTGCGGATATTTTATCTACTTCCTTCCGCGGGTAAAGGTCATCCTCCTGATGACGTTGAATAAGCATTCAACGAAACGTCGAGAATCATTTCTCGGAAAAACATATGGTTCGTATAAAATATCCGCAACTATTTACAGTTAAATATGTTTGTTTTAATTCTATAATACTACACACCACATAATCTACTTTTATCAAAACCACATTTATTAAACCACCATTTTAAAACCTTTGTGTCAATTGGGTGGGTCGTGTATAAAATAAAAAAACGATAGGATATTATAAGAAATATAATATTTATTTTGTTACATTATTGTTTCTAATCAGAATCGTAAATCAATTCTTCTACGCTGCTTAAATCTTCATCGCTAGAAGAATCTGATGATTCACTAACGGAATGTCCTACTCTTATTACAAGTCCATCAGTGAAAATGTCCTTAGGTTTTCACGGCCGTTCAGAATCTTCTGTGTATAGTTTTCTGGGATATTCTGCCGTGTATATGTGACCTCTCTGGCCAACGTTTCGGATCCCATTGCAGGGTCCATCATCAGGGCTGATGTGGTGAGTGATCATCTCATCTCACTCATCCACAGTAGATTCCATCAGTGAAATTATCCAGTTTTGGTTCGAGTTCTATATATTTTTCCTCATGTTGTCATTTATATAAAACTATGTCTTGCCAATAATATGACATAATTTACTGGAATCGTAAGACAGAATTTAAAGAGATATTAGAGAATATGTGCCGATTACCGCGGCATGTATCAAAATAAACTTTACAATTAATTCGATAAAAAATAGTAAACAAGTGTTTACCAGATTCTAATTATTATCGTTAGATAGAACTCGACTGAGCTTACCTTTTGGTAATGTTTTCAAGTATGTCGGATAAAATCAAAACATCACGCTGTATTTCGTAATAGTAGTAAAAACAAAACAACTGTCTCTGTCATGCTCATAAGCTTGACAGCGTGCGAGAGCGACAGATTTTTCGAGATGCGTGTACAGTGTGACATCACCCCGTGCGCTTGCGCGAGTGACGGGGTGGGAAAATGTGTACACGCCAGCTTTAGTTAACCGACCTGTAGAACCTATTTAATTCAAAATACAAGGGACCCAAAGAACATTTTGAATTAGACGGAACCCTGCTAATTCAAAGTTCAAGGAAACATATTTGCTCTTCTCATTTGCGAAAAGAATCAAATTATTTTTTCCATTTTGTCACGTTTAGGTGGCCGTAATCGTAAACGTTTTTTGGAAGTTATCTTTGAATTTATGGAAGTCTTCTTAAATCTTCACTCGATTTTAACTTTCGATTATGCGTTTTTTCTGACTTAGACCAACATGAACACAGTTATAAGATATACTGTGGTCCACAAATATGTGAAATAATAAGATGTCACTAATAAATTCTTTAAAAGAAAATTATACATTTTAACAACATAAACACAGTTATTAGAAAAAAGAATCGAAATAAAGAATTTTAAACGTGTACATTTGTATTATTTCCTCAGAATGCCTCATCAGAGCCAGCTAAATAAACATGCATAGAATTTCCTAATTTTAGAGTGAAATCCTAAATATTTCTTTAGTTATAGCTTGGAAAGTAGATATTCATCGAGCATGTATATGAGCGTGTGTCGAGAGTTTCCGCCTCTAGTTCCCTAACAATTTCATAGGCAGATATCTGTGCCTGTGTACAAATAGTCTGCATATGTGTTTATATGTGTAAGTGTAACCGAAACAGTAGATTTCTACAGAGGGATTTTAAAAGAACCGACTCTTCCGACTTCGACGATAAAGGCAGGTTGACGGATGTCTTTATTAAAAAATTAATAACTTATGGCTTAGCAATAAGACGAAATGTAAAAAAGCTAATATAAATAAGCCGAAATAAAGCTAAAATGAAATTTAAATAAGCCGAATATGAAAAAAAGCAATATGAAACAAAGCAATAAAAATATCCTGTAAGAGATCATATGAGTAGCGCAAAGCGAAGAAGAAAGCTGTGAATGTTCTTGTCCACTTATTACACCAGATGTGAGCCAAGCATCTTCTTTCTATTTATGAAGAACTTTTGGCAAAATGTTTAGGCAGATACACATAAAATTTTTACAAGAGTTTTAATTCTAAGATTTGGTGCCACACTTCGGGGCGTTTAGTTTAAATTGTGATATAAAAATTCTAAAAATAGCCACTTTTGTTGCTGCAGGTGTCTACATACTAGCATTTTATAACCAATGCAGTTGCTGCAAATGGTCATTGATCAACAATGCAATGGGTAAAATCGGAAGTCACAAACTGCTGCAACGAGAAAAACAATCTTTGCCACCACCTTCATTACTTTTTCTTTTTTATAGTTGTAACTTCTTACGAAAATTAAAAAATCTTCGAGCAATTTCGAAAGCCATCCCTTTAGCCCAGTGTTCAATTTAGGAACTGCTGCTGTAGTAGTTTATTTTCTAAGGTCAGTATTAGTAGAACGAGACAGAATATCTCAAAAAGCAGAAGTTTGGGTTACAGTTACGAACCACTCAGACGACCGGTGAGTTAATTAAGTATGTCCATGTTCTAGGCACTACGTGGTGAAGGGTCCGGAGCATAGTCCCTACGAAGGAGGATTTTACCACGGCAAGTTAGTGTTCCCGCGGGACTTCCCTTTCCGCCCGCCATCCATATACATGATCACCCCCAATGGGCGCTTCAAGACCAACACCAGGCTGTGTCTCAGCATGTCGGGTGAGCACCGTTCTTTCATAAGTTTGTTAATAATTTAGAATTTAATTTGCTCTCTGTATGAAATTATGGCATTATCTATCAATTTTGTAAATTTTTTCTTGTCCTTGCGCTTTATTGATGCTAATTTATTAACTTTTTTACTATAGATTTCCATCCGGATACATGGAATCCAGCGTGGTCTGTTTCTACAATATTAACAGGACTGTTAAGTTTTATGGTTAGTATATTTTTTTCACAACTAATAAGAACTGTACATTGTAAATAATGTATCAGGTTGCTTCATAGGTATTTGCATTTTTTCAATATATGCACAAAATACGCTCCTCTTTGAAAGCTTAAAATTTTGTTTGTATTATGTAACCCTAGTGCCGGAGTATTTATTTTGATTAATGTATCAGTGATAATTAAATATTTGTTTATTATCACCCCCAATGTTAAAAAAGATTCCTGTTGCAAAATTCAAGTTTTCAAAGAGTGTGTTTGTGCATACATCTACATAGTTATTGTTATTCAATTTCAGCTGGAAAAAACCCCAACCATGGGATCAATAGAGTCATCCGACGGCACGAAGCGCATCCTAGCCAACAACTCTCTAGAGTTCAACCTAAAAAATAAACTATTCGCCGAGCTTTTTCCGGACATGGAACTAGAAATCCAACAGGAAATAGAGCGCCGTAGTGAAGCACTCAAAATGGAAACCGAAAACCAAACGAGAAATCTCAACGGTACGGCAGTCAATGAAGAGTCACAGAGGCCAGAACAATCTCAACTGCACAATGCATTGAAGAATATGTGTGTGCTTTTGTGTGTGGCGGCTTTCGCATATGTAGTTAATTATGTCTTAAAGTCGCTCTAGCGCCCGCTGTTTGGAAGTTGAGTGAGATAAAAAGTACTGTGATTTTTAAAGGGGGCTATATATTTGGGGTGCGATGTTGTATTTGTGCATCAATCGCGAGGATAAATAAAACAGTTTGTTATATCGATAATCTGACATTCTATTTTTTAAGAAAAATTTAAATCTTTATGTTCACTCTTTATGTTTCTCTCCAATATTTATATTTGAAAGGTAAATAAAGGTAGATTACTATTTCCTTACAACTTAAAAAGTTTTTGTTTTGTAATATTTAATAGCATTCACTTCTCGAACTGCTTTTAAGCAGATCCCATCTTTCAATGCAGTTGTTCTAATTAAGTCAGGTCTTAAGACAAGTGTCATACAAATATTTTAACAGATCATATAATATATTACACAATATAATTATGTAATATTTTTACCTAAATTAATGTTCTTAGATGTAATTATTTTTAGAATTTATTTTAAATTTCAATAAAAAAAATTTAACAAAACTAAAGCGGGGAAGGTATTAATACCCATTCGCTCGATAAGCGTCTAAGTGCGGGACAGGTATTAAAGAGCAACCCTCACTTCACTACTGTATCGGTGCTCCAAACCCAACATGACGACAGTTAAATAAAATTGATGCAATTTTAAGTATAAAAATGACGACAGCATTAGATACAGTACCTCGAAAAAATACCGTTTTGAAAAAATATCGCTTGTTCAAAAAATATAAAACCCCAAGCGGTTAAAAAACGGTTTAACTATTAAACATATTTTCAGTTTTAATTGGTTAGCAATAAATATCTGTTGACAAAAGCAGGTATAACTATTAATTTATATCAGTCTACATATACTGCTTGATGTCAATTCAGTGTAACTACAAAATGTGAAATATGATTGTTTATACTATGTCAAAATGATATTTCTTATATTAATTGTTCTAATTTATGCTAAGGCGTACGATTTTATAATTTATATCAAGGCAGCCGTGTATCTATATTTAATTCTTAAAATATTTTTAATTAATTTTTTAAATTACAAATTTTTTAAACATTTTTGGAGTTACAGTAAATTGATTCCAAGTAGTAGTTGAATATATCATTGAAATTTATTTTATAGGAAGCACCGAGAATCAAGTTATTGTTATTTCAAATAAAACATATTTCAACATAATGTACACATAAACATATGTTTATTTGGGAGTGTAAAATTAAAAGTAAACAAAAGTCTTCTATTGGATGCAGAATACCTTTCACTGGAGGCTTCTAGGAATGTGTCGGATGACAGACAAGTTCGAAAAGTCTATACTTTTTATGTCCAAATTCAGCTTTTTAATCATTACGGCCATGATTAGGTGGACAAAATATCTTATAAATGATTTTTTTTCTTATAATAAAAAATGATTTAAATGTGAATACTTTGTATTAAACAATTATTATTGTTAATTAAAAATGCATAATGCTTAATGCGAAAATAATTTTTTATTCTTTTTATAAAATATCAGTTGGAAACGGCGTTTGATTTTGTCCTCAGTGAGTAAAAAAGTTATAAATTTTTCTTTGCCTGTAAAATTAACCAAAACGGAGGTTATATTAATTGTTGTATGCATTGATTGATTATAATCAATTGTTGAAAAAGTTTAAGGGTGTTCGAACCGCATGTCTTCAAAAATGCCTAATTTGTGTGAATATCAATTTTTGACTCATTTAATTTATATTACATTTATTGTGAAAAAAATTGTTTTTTACAATAATTATATCAAATTGTATACACTTTTTATACTATTTTGTTTTAATATTTTTTCATCATCATTGGTAACAACCTGGCATATGGCAAAGGTGGAAAGGTTATGTAAATCTTCGGTTTTGCATTTTCGCCTCCGTAAAAGGATTATACGTGGCTTGCAAAAAATCACTCAAAATTAAAATATAAATACCGCACATGCGCTCAAATAGTGTCACAACTCATGTTTATATTTTCGGTTAATATTACGACACTGGTGCCCTCTAGGGACAATTGATTGAACTATATGGACATGACGCTCTCTGAGACAAGATTTTGAAGTATTGTGATACCTAATGGTACAATAAAATTGATTTTTAATTTTTTTGTGTTGTGACACTATTTGAGCGGAGGTGCGATATAGGCGTTTCATTGCCATTGTATTAAATACATCTACGCCTTTATAACACATTTTTAAAAAATCTGAAAGAATTTTAAATTTGGGAATCCAAACTTCTTTAAATACCTGGATTCAAACATTTGCCTGTGATTATTTAAGAAAATATATTAGCACATGTTAGAAAAAAATATATTTATTTAGAAAAATGTGAGTTTTGTTTTAAAAATGCGATGTGCTTTTTTTGACAGGGACAATTTCAAACTGGGCACTGACCAATGTAAACCATAATCTTGAAGTTCAGAATGCATGTCAATGAATGAATAGAGCAGGAGAGCCTTAAATTTTGTCATTCAGTTTATTTTCCACACATTTATACACTTATTTTGTAATAAAGGTACAGATACACATGCTTCTTTACTGGCATGCTAATGAGCATGCTATTAATAAGCATGCCCTAACAACTGTACACACTTGCTCATTACTGGCATGCTTATTAGTGGCATGCTCATAAATAAGCATGTCCAAAGCTAACAATCAAACACACATGCTTATTAGTGGCATGCTCTTGTCATAGAATAGAGACGGTCTTGTTCAAAATGGAAACTTTGCAAACTGAAATAGAAAATTCAAGTGAACCAATAAATCAAAAAAGTTCCCGAGTTTCCAACCGCACATTTTTGATTTTAGTTTATATAATTTTTATTGTAAGATTTGAATCATTCATGCCTATTAATAAAGTTTCGTAAACATTATTTCTCACTATATTAATTTTACACAACGGTGACCGAGTATTCCACAGACATTCGTGATTCTTATAATAAGTCACGAAAAGTAATGTTTTATCATCTCCCCAACGCGCCATATTTGTTTCATCCGTCGCGGACTGAGAAGATCGCATTGATAATACTAGCCGCGAAGCCCGCGAATGACATAAGCATGCTCATAAATAAGCAAGTCTGTTCACACATGCTCCAAAGATACCCCTTCTCTATGGTGAATGACAGTGGCATGCTTATAAATCAACCGGCGGTTGATTTTTGAGCATGCCACTAGGTGGCATGCTCATTTCTAGCAATGTGCGTACACACATGCCACTAATAAGCATGCCACTGTCAAAGTCGATACTGCGCATGCTCACGTGCCACTAAAGAAGCATGTGTATCAGACGCTTAATGTCAAGTTGTCTTAAGCATCAAGTTGATTTTGAGCAGTAATTTAAAGTCCAAAAAATAGGTAAAATACCTAACGGCAAGGTTATTTATTCAGACATTACAAGAATTTATTATTTGACTAATATTATATATAGCCGTCCACAAAGTGTAAAAAAATCGTACATTTAAAATTTTACTTGGGCTTGGTATATGTCTCTGCGCCAAATAAAATGACTTTGAATTCTGCACTGACCTTTACGTGAGTTTTGAGAGCAATATTTCACCTGCGTACATAATGTTAATATTGCCTGCCCAACATAACTTGGCGTGCGGTAGGATTAGAACTAAAACCTGCCCCGCCCGCACCCGGCGGCAACCCCTCGTCCTGTAATTCAGTACAATTTTGTATTCGCTCGGGAACTGTGACATCTTGATTACCAATATACACTGAATTATTATGTCCAAAACAACCAAAACAGTCCGGGCTGGTGCAAGAACAATTGCCAATGAAGTATTAAAGTTTTGCGAAGCTGAAAAAGCAAATAATGGACCGATATTACCGTCTGATAGTTTGACAGATAGAGCAGCCGCTGCGGAGCGCGCTGTTACCCGACCAAATTTATATTGACACTGGTCACCGGACATTCAGTACATTATGTATTGTGTAATAAAGTTACAACCTGGCAACTTCTGTTTTGCTACAGGGGCGACCTCCCTCGCACTCCAAGTTATCGTGGTGGCACTGTAGTGCAAAATGAAATAACCAATACAAAATTACTGCATACATTATCATCAATGTTCCCTCTAAGCTGCGCTATGCGCACACAAAAAAATAGTCCACCAACAAATTTTAAGAATACACTAACAATTTTAATAATAAGTACTGTATTATCCGGTACAGACGGGAAAGTATTCCCAAATTATCATTTGGAGGTTCTTAGGTTCAGCTTTTATTTTTTATGCAAATGGCTTGTCATGTCAAATAATAAATTTAATTTGTGGGTTTAAGTTGTCGATTGTTTATGGACTTTTTTCAATTATATCTTAATGTCCCATTTTACATTCTCAATCGCTTAAAGTAATGTTTTTCTTAAATTTTTTTAACAGCATAACGGGATCTTAAAATAACATATATCTTTAGTTTTATATTATCCAATAATTGAAGGGAACATTGGTTACAATGTATGTATGTTTTTTTTTTTAATAATTGCGAATAATTCACAAGACATTGAAGAAGTCTTTTTAGAATTCTACTTTATACTTACTGTGAATTTTGGTGCACTTGTAAGATGAACGTATGCATAATGATTTAAGAAAACGCTTTTAAATTATACTCAAATTTGTAAAGAAAAAATATTTTTAAATATAATATTTTATTCTCTTTGTCTCATTTCTTAATGTAATAATAATCTCATTTCAAATCACAATTCATTTTTAATGTTTCTATTTATTTCTCAATGAGACTATCGATATGTGGGATTGTTAAGTTTGTAAATTTTATAATTGGACTCCAATTGACGCTGCGGCTGAATCATGTAAATAATACGCTTAAACACTTCTGGGACATGTTGAGTCATTCACTGTAAATAAATTTGAATGTACGTCAAACGACGTTCATGAAATAATGTTTTTTTTTATTTTTCCCCGTGTTGAAAACCTATCCTTGACCATACTTTTTCTTTTTTAGTACACAAGGACAGTGAGAGTAAAAAGTATACCCAACAATCAATGAATTTTAAAAAGTTTATAAGTAACACCCTGTTAATTCAAACCCCGATAATTCATTATTCTCCATAATTCAAAATTTTTATAACTCAATGTCCCAAAATGTTAATTTCATAGTAGATTATCCCCAACAATTTGAAAATCCCGGTAATTTGAAATTCAAAATAATTTTTAGCCCCTTGCGCTATAAATCAATAGATTTTAGTTAATATAATTCAAATTCTTTTTGAAATTTGACAAAATTGAAAAAAAAAGAAAGATTTTTTCGCAAGTGAGAACAACAAATATATCAATAATAGGGTACTTTAGTAATAGAAATGTCGCCGTCTTCATATTAGCGTTATAAATATTGTGTTTTCGAAATGATTTCATGAAATATGCAAATATACAAACTCTTTCACAAAATTAATGATTTTTTTCATGAGTTACAATTTTTGGCGAATTTTGCAATCGCACGGCAAGTTTTGATTTTTAAAATAATTTTTAGCCCTTTCGCCATAAATCAATACATTTTAGTTCACATAATTCAATTTTTTTTTTTAAATTTGACAAAACTGAAAAAATATATCAATTTTTTTCGCAAATGGGAACAAATATCAATATTGGCTACTTTAGCAATATAAATGTTGCAGTCTTCGTATTCGTGTAGTTATATATTGGCATAATAAACATTGAATTTCCAAAATGATTTCTTGAAACTTGCAACAACACCGACGTTTTATCAAAATTAATGACTTTTCAAGAGTTTTACGATTTGTAGTTTTGCAATCGTGATGCAATTTTTAATTTTTTTGTACCTTTAATTTTGAATTGGCGGGGTTCCGCATAATTCGAAATGTTTTTTTGGGTCCCTTGAATTCTGAATTAACAATGTTTCACTGTACTACATTGCAGGGGTTTGTTTGTACAGTGTGGAACCATCATCAATTTACAGGGCTAACGGAATCTGTGAGGTGATATTTGACATAATGAAGGAAAACATAAAACATATTAATTCGACATTTTATTAGAGATATGTTAACATTATTTTATTATCACATTGAGTTATACAATATCATCTTATTTATTATTCTTAAGTAATTCCACCACTCTTGGACCACGAGCATTATATACATTACATTACAGTCAATATCAAAAAGTAGATTTACAATAATTTACAAATCCCTTTCTCTCAAATACATAATCTGACAGAACAGACAGACAAAAATGCTCAGTGGAAATTATATTACATATACCCAGTTGGTATCTGGTATGTCAATATGATAAGAATTGATAGTTGGTATTGGTAGATAAACGTAACAAACAGTTCTAATGTACTAAAAAGTAGATATTATTAATTTAATTCATAAACCAGATCTTAACTTCTCAAAACAAAAAAATTATCATCAAGTTGTTTACAATATTTTCTATACTACTATTACATATTACAACACTGAGGAAAATTTTTTAAAATGTACAATATTTTATAATAACTCTTAACATTAAAACTAGCAAATAATTTTTTGTACTTTGAAATTAAACATAGTCGAAATAATGAAACACATTTCTGTTTCCCAGTGTTACTTTACTATTGCACGTGCACCGTATTGGTAAATTGAATTACAGTAAAACCTCGTTAATTCAAAATTCAAGGGACCCAAAAGAAATAATTTGAATTATGCAGAAACCCGCTACCACTTGCAAAAAAAAAACTATTTCATTGCGTTTGAATGGCCGCAATCGAAAATGTATAAAGTTATCTCTGAATTTATGGAAGTTTTCTTCAATCTTCACTCGATTTTAACGTTCGATTCTGCCTTTTCTAGACCAACATAGCACAGTTATTGGAAATACAATTGTTCCAAATAGAGAAATAATAAAAAAGTTATTAATAACTTCTGAAAAAGAAAATTAACAACACAAACACATTTAGAAAAAAGAATCAGACTAAAGAGGAATTTCAAATAGTGAAAAACAATTTTAAACGCATTCAAGTGCGAGGAATTAGCGCAAACTAAAACCAAAGAAACCTGAAACAATCCGGACACATCAAGGTAGTCAACTGAAGAAAGTATGCATAAGATTTCCCCAATTTTAGGGATTGCGACACAATACATACTTATATATAGATAAAGTGGATTGCACAAGGTACCACGAAATATATAGAGGACACCCCATACAGGTGGGTGCAATCATAAAACCATGTGTGTTTTTGTTTTTTTTTTTTAACTTATGAAATAAATTCAAATTACGTGATAATATATATTGATTTATGGCGCAAAGGTCTAAAAATTATTTTGAATTATTGAGATTTTCAAATTATAGGGGTAAATCCATTTTTAAATTAACATTTTCGGACTTGTGTATTCTACATATTTGGAATTAATGGGGTTTTACTGTATTTAAAGGATGGGTAATATTTTGTTACAATAGAGCTGCTACCAAAATAAAATGAATGAAACAAGATGGCTTCACTGCTTTTTGTGCGATTCAATTAGTAGGTATTTGTCAAAATTTATAAACTTTTTCCAGTGGTTGAAAATGTAAATTATAACATTTATAAAACAAAAAAAAAAGGTCTGTCAAACTAAAATAAAACAGATTTAAATAAAATCCCTAAAGTAAAGTTAATAAAAATTATTCTAAATACAATCCCTAAAGTAATAAGGTTTCACATTGACTGCATAGTGTCAATTTGATATAATTGCAAATCATGAAATATGGTCGATAGACAACACTAAAAGCTTCATAGATTTTTGGAGTTATATCAAATAGGACGCTAAGCAGTCGATAAGTGGTACTTGTACAGAGTAACTGAAATAATATTAAGTTTCTACAAAATTCTTACAAAAGAACATCAAAATGTAAAAAACACGACGTGATACAATTAATTAGTTACCGGCGAATACTATTTCAATTCGCCACCAATCTATTTCCTGCGGGAGCGGGCAGTAAGCAGAATATCATACTTTTGCCTTGTTTACTTACAAACACATTCTCGTTTACGCTTGTCGAAGTAATTGAACCTTCTAAAAGGGTCATCTCCCAATATCTGATGTATTTGATGGCGCCAGGTCTTTAGCGGATGCCTTCTGTTCCTGTTGCCTTCATTTATTGCCATTTATTATCTTTACCATCCTCTGCTCAATCACATGTTCCGCACATGTGCCCAAATCATCTCAGCCACCCTTTTCTTGATTTACTGTGGAAGACTCACTTAATGTAGATTATATTACTCATGTAACTTTTTATTTACTTTATGTGGTAATATATAACATCGCTTGCGAAAATAACCACTTTTCACTTCACCTTGCACCAAAGACTACAAACACTACTGACTGTGTGTTGAATAAATGTTAAGTGGTGTAAAAAGTTGTTGATAGATAATTAATCAGCCGGTTCTAAAACTAGTTCATGACAATATAAAACAATCAGAACCTGTCATTGGAGAAAACATAATCTTTTTATGAAAATATCAAATGAAGGAGAAATAAATAATTTTGCAGAAAAAAAGAACATTTATTACATCCCAATCAAGTTTATTTTTAAAATACGTGGTGCAAAGGATTTCAATTTTAAGAAAAAAATACATGGAGCATAATGCATGCTCTTCAATTTAGATTTTTAAAATCTGAAAACAAAGTGATAATGAACATTCAGTCGACACATGGCTAGCATGTGTTTAATATAAAAAAATTACAAAATCGGGTTGTCTCAGATGAATTATATATGTTAATGGTGAATTATTTATGTGCTACGAGATCTTTTGTATACATCTATGAAAAATACACAAAATACAATAATGTTTGTAGAAAATTTACTTACCACTAAACATTAAAAGCCAAATTACAGATTCAATCTTGGGTTCGTCTTTTATTGTAATTTCTTATACCTAATGATTGCAGGATACCTCCCTCCTATTTTTTGAAATTTAAATGTTCATTAAAATAACTGAATATTCATTAGGGAATTTTGTAGATGACTGACATATATTATATTACTATATATGTATAAGATTCATCACATTCTTCAAATATACAGCTGTATTCTGAAATAAGCAATACTCCTATTTCTGTATCTTGACGGTATTGTATAACGTTTTATTGCCACCAATTTTGAAGTTTTCGTTTTGACAGGTTTCAAATTATTGAATATTTCTTAATTATTCTAGTATGGATTCTAGATAATTAATTAAACTTTATACGTATAAAAAAACATATTATGCATACATATAATTGTTCTAGGGAAAACACATTTGCTTCCCTAGAACACTAAAAACGATTTTTTTGTCGCCTGTCAGCCTGTCGATTAATGCTTATATTTTCTTAATTAATGTAAATAATGTTCAGTTTATTACTTTTATATAAAAACAAAGGTTCTATCTAAGTTATCGTTCTAAAAAAATTGCAGTCTTTCACATACATTCTGATATAAATGAATAATAAAAATCCACATTTTCGTAAAAAAAAAAAAACGCTGAAATATGCACTTGCAGTGAACGTGCACCTTAAGCTGTAAAAAAAAAGAAAATTTCAAATATTTCCAAAAAAATATATATATATTTGCAATTTCAAATAAATTGTGTTGTAAGTTATCAACGACCTTAGAATATGAGGCTTCTTATTATGCCGCTCTCCAGTTATCTAGCGCGCATCATTCTATTTTACTGATATTTTTTATCTATTTACTGCTTATTCTCAAATTATTTAAACACTTTAGGAAGCTTTTTCTTTCTTCGCTCTGTTTCTCACTTGGATTTTTTCATTTAATTTTAATTTCTTATTACACTTTCAATCAGTTTAGGATTTGTTTGGCAATATAAGATTTCATTTTACGCAACATTTTCTATAACCTAATGGTATGGATTTGTCTTACGATTTTAAAAAATACAATTTTAATCAAACCATCTATACTCTACCTACCCACAATGATAAATCTTGTTTAAAACTGGATACATTGTAATTTCTTTTCTTAATATTCCATTAATTGATCAGGCAATATAAGGACATTACTTAGTAAGAAATACACTTTAATTTTGTAAATTCTTGGGTGGGATTACATTCCCATGACATTATTTCTAAATGTGTTTATTGATTTAGCGCACCCTACGACGCCACAGCTGGTGGCGGGCTTTTTTATGTAAAATAAAAGTCTGGTCTAAGCTAATTAGATTCAATTCTGCGGAAGACAATTTGTAAGTATACATCAGAGGTTTCGTGAATTGTCATATTTGTGATGTGCGATTTTGTCAAAAATATAATAAAATATGATTATGACAAACTTCTTAAAAGTTTGTAATTTCCAGAGAACCCAAAGTTAGCTGCAGAAATACTGGGCTGAGGAAAATGCTTCTTGGTCTTGGTATGATCAAATTTATGAGAACTAGAGGATGACCAATGCGCCAGTTCCAAAAGATAATTGTGTCAATATTATATTGTACGTAATCATCTTAAGTCTGTAGTCGAAACAATGTCGACGAAATAGATCGGCAGGTACGGGAAGAATCTGAAAGTCACTGAAAAATATATCTTTTAAAACGAAAATATTCCACATTATTCATAAAGGCCAAAACCACATACACAGTCGAAAACATCAGCTGTTGTTAATTCATTAGTTTGTTTTACGAGCGTAAATTGGGTCCATTGCCTTTGTCACTTCTTTACAAAATAATGCGTAATGTTATTTGGTAAATTTTTCAAACTTTTGGATTAACCGGGAAACAGATTATTCGGATTTTTTTTAACCATCCACCCCAAATAATTGGGTTCCTACTGTACACGAAAAATAAGTTTTTTTATTACAGTGGAAAATTATTTTAAAATATGAAGTCTCATTTCTATCAACATTTTCATTGGCTAGCACACGGTATCTACCCAGTGACGATTTTTACAATTTTACGAAACAAAACAAATTTATTTTTCTAAAAGTCAACTCCAACATGTATACAATTCCTGCTTTATAGATTATATAGATATAGAAAATTATTAAAATTTTGTTGAGTTGACATGTCTTTTGATAAAAGCAACAAAATATTTTATGCTATTTTGAAGCTTTACATATGAGGCACAGGAATATTTTTTCATATGAATGGAAAAACAGAAAAGCCTCGATTATCAATGAGGACATAATGTGGGAATAACAGGGGCTTTATTATTCCCATGAAAATGTTTTCCTACAGCAAAAATCTCAATTTATATTCCTGGGCGATATAATATACGACAAGATTTTCAAATCATAGCAACACAATGCTAGTAACATTGTGTTGCTATGAGCCTGTTAATATTATTGACATGATCGATGTATGTTTCAAAATTATCATCCAGCAAATCAATATCCTCCTTAATTAAAAAATATACATTGTCGACAATCAAGTTAAAATAGCTATTGAGCAACTTCAAGGAGCACACCAGTGTATTTCTGAACTGCAAAGCTGAAGAAAAAACATACATTTCAGATACATGCTGAACTTCCAGAAATTATGACGACCGAGCAAGATGTGGAATTTAAGGATACCTTGTCACTTTAAAGGACATTTGTCACTTTGAAGGAAAGAGAGCACTTCAAATAACAATTGTGTATAAAGATCTAAATGTCTGGAATAGTATACAAAAGGAATTTTAGAAAGGTGAATCCAATAACGATTTAAAGATTGATTCTGTAATCTGGCCCCAGGTATATGTATTATAAATTCTAAAAATATAAATCATAAATAATATATATATATATATATATACAGATATAATTTTTTCAATTGGTAAAATCGAACACATAATAACTATGTACTAAACTAAACCATATACAATAAATTTTACAATTTAATTTTTACAATTCGTCCTTTTATAGGTAAAACTCACTAACCGCAATATTGGCCAAAATGAATGCAAACATTAATTTTTTTCCATTTCTATTTCAGGTAAAAATCAGTGAGTGAAAATTCAGTGTCTTTTATAGTTATTTTAGTGATAAAATTCGTAATATTAACATTTTCAATAATTTTAATATCACATGTTCATCCGTATTCTGAAAATAGCAATGTCTAGATCTTTAAGATCTTTATCCCAACACTTAAAAGACGATAATTAAAATTAAAAATAAACGAGACATAGCTTTACGTCGGTGTTTGTTTCTGTAAGTTTCTACATGAGATAGATATAGAGGGAGGGTGAAAGATGTAAATTGTTATCTGTCAAATGTCAAGATGGAAGATTTGAATACGCCGTAACGCAGACAAGTTTAGCCATGATATTTCATCTGGACGCTGTGTATGAAGAAATTAATACGTTTGTAAGAAACAATCTTTCTTATGTCATCTTTTAATACAGTGTATTTGAGCCGTATAATTACAAAATCCGCTCTGGACGAACTTTGAAAAAATGAGGTTAGTTTTTCATATAGTGGAGTATCTAAAAATCTATCGAACATTGAGTAAAAAATCCCACTCCATTGCGTTAATAGTAAAACAAACATTTGGATGAGTTGCAAAACTTGCTTCGAATTGTTATTCGAGTTCGAGTTACACGTGTTCGTAAGTTGAGAAATACTCTCTGAAAGTACTGCAATGCGTAATTAAGAAGTGTCAAAATAATCTCCGTTCATAAAAGTGAGTAGCAAATTTGTGTTTCTCATATCTTACTAACATATTCATTATAATATATGCGGATCAATTGCCACATGGAAAATTATTTGGTTAAGCATACCTACATTATTTTATTAATGCTTTTAAATGTTTGATTTTTCATAGTTTTCCAATAGCCTTATGCAATTTATAACATAAAATATTGTTGAACTTTCAGGTGATTGTGGGTATCCATCAGAGTCCTGGCTTCTTATGCTTTCATAAAATCCAGGAAAGAATACACCGAATCCAGGTATACAAAAGCACACAACAAAATCAAAAATGTTGTGAAGTGATGTATTGAACTTTTTAAGTCAACATTTCGGTGCATTCTGAAGCACCCAATTCTGCATTACAGTCGGACCGTTGCTGGACAAATTGTATACTCATGTGTAGTTCTACACAATATATGCATATGTGAAATGTTGCAATGGCAGCACAACACAACTAATGGTAACTTTTGATTTATTTTATTAAAAATTTAATGGAAAACTGAAGTCGAACTTTGCGCATATTCCCATATGATACGGAGGTGATGTTATGAACTTTTTCACTTTGCTTTTAAATAATTAGGGTTCATTTTATGATGTACACAAACTTGTGTCCCACGTGCACAGGAAAGCAATAGTTTACTGAAGGTCGAGAACACTGGTCATATAACTCCGATTATTGGGGGTTTCCAAAATCTTTATGGTGACAGTTTATTTTATGCAGTTTACTGTATTAGCATTTAAAAGCCTAATCAGTTAAACGCGAATTGTTCTATCGGAAACATGTTCACTAACAAACGAAAGTGTCCCTAGGTTCGCGAAAATGTCAAAATTATCGGCCTCAAAAAGTCTGTAAAACGTTTTCACAATCGTCTTCTGCAGTTTCATCGCTCTGGAAAGATAAGGATGTTTATTTAGCTGCTCTTGAAAATAACATCATACAAACAAAAAAAATTGTGAAAAAAGTGAATCCCGGATATAAGGAGTCCCGGCTATAAGGAACAAATTTAGTTGGTCCCGTCGCGTTCCTTATAACCGAGTTCGACTGTATTTATAAATTTTGTTTGTTTATTGTTGTTTTAGTTTATTATATATTATTTTGACTTTGTACATTTAATAACTCCGCCTTGTTTAAGAATAATTATTCTAAATATATTCAATACATTCAGCATTTTTGTCAGTTTTCTTTACGGTTCTTTTTGGAAATGTATTTATTTTATACATTAATTAATAAATACCTATATACATAGGTATTAATAATTTATGTATATTCATTAGAGACTGTTGATATTTTAGTTTTGTTTAACTTATTCTTAATTTTAACTTATTATGATCCTAAGAACAATTAAACTGCAATAGCAGAGATTCTTACCTTATTTTTTATTTGAGGGTAGTATTTTATGTAATTATGAACAATGATATTAAACATACTTATTGAATGAAATAAATGTCTCCAAAGTTAGCGTTTATTTTTCAATATTTCTGAATTGTGTAAAAAAATGAAATGAAATTATATTGAATATTAAAAAATCATAATCGTTAATATAATTCAAATAAAATGATAAAATCCTTGCAAAAAAGTATTTTTCAAATTTGTGCAGGGTTTTAAACATTTTATTTGACTTGTATTAAAGCGAATAAATTTTTGATATTTGTCACACTACCTATACTGTCTAATGATAGTCCTACGTTTAACAGAAGATAAGTCATAGATACTGAAAAAAATGCAATTTTCATCATCGTTTTGAAAGTCATTGATCTCTAACTATTGATATTAGAATACTATTTATTGTTCATAATTTGAACATTTTCGACTCATAATTTATTCAGGAATCTGCCTGTAAAGTATGGTGGACCAGCTCCCTGTATAACAGACATATAACAAATAACACTGATGACACATGACGTGGTTGGAAATCCTTTTCGCTGTCTTACTTGCCGTCAAAGCATAAAATAACATTTATCGAGCTTAGAAGTGCGTCATTTAAACAAAACTGTCCTAATATTGAACTAAAACTAAAAAATATGGCTGTTTTGATAGATAGATATTATTGACACAGAAAATATTATTAGATCCCACCGAAGTTCTTCAGTTATCAATTCTTTACTGGTACAACTGTACAAAGAATGATTTAAAATATCAAAAGCAAAATATAATGACCTGCGACCTGACTATGTGAAAATGGCATAATTCCCAGAAGATTTCGTCATGAATACTTGACACTGTCCCATGATCCTAAAGCAGCTGATGCTTTTGCAAATCAAATGAGGATGATGCACAAGTATAGCACTGTGCATTTGGTGTATGTTACCAAAAACTTTAAAATTCATTTGTGCATAGATCAAATAAAGTATACCTGTGCATTTATTTATCTTACAGCGTTTTATTGTAAAGAGAACATACTCGACAATAGATAATTTATTGAATATTATTATGTCAAATATTCTTATTATAATTAATTATAATTATAATTATAATTAATTTTTTTATTTATTCTTTGGGAGGGATTGTAATGTGGGAATTCCCGCATTTTTAGAATATCATTAGTGTCGAACTTAATTGTTTCCAAGAATTAATTCTAAATAGAGAAATAGAGACAAAATTATTAATATTAATATTAATAATTTTGTCTCTATTTCATTTGCAACAAATTGTATAGCTATCCTCTTCATTGCATGTATTACCTTTCATTAGTGTTTGAACAAAATTGTTTCTTAGAATCGTGCAGAAATACAAAATTATGTAGCATTTATTTTCAATAGTTTTCTTATAAAAACTTAATTGTTACCATGAATTAATATCAATAATGTGCTCTATCTCATTTACATCTAACCCTATAGCTATCCTCTTCGTTGCAAGTATTACCTTTCATTAGTTTTTGTAAATTGCTTCTTAGAATCGTTCAGAAATACAAAAAACTACAGCAAAGCAGTAATAATTAATCGATTTTTATAATGATAAGCGAAAGACATTAATAAAATAAATACTATATATAAAATTTTGTTCGTAAAGTATATTCCTTAAAAAATGAGAAGAATAAATCTTCTGTAAAATTTTGTTTTTGTCAGTCATGTTTTGGCTATCGTGGGATGATATAGAAAGAAAAACACTTGTTCTTTTAGTTCTACATTTTTAATTTTTGAGACGCGTTTCGCCTTATGAGGGCATTGTCAATCTCATAAGATATTGATTGATTGGTAATGCCCTTACAAGACGAAACGCGTCTAAAAAAATTAAAAATGTAGAACAAAAAAACGAGGGATTTTCTTTACATACGTGTGATCGCACAATCTATTAAGGTGAAGACCTGATTTGTCCATTTCGATGAATCTAATCCTGCTTCATCAAAAGAGAAGGTGAAACAAAACTGATCACGCTCCTTGGGAGTAGCAGAATTATAAATATTGAGACTAAAATTCCTGAAATTGATATCATTAGGTTAAAATATTGTAATAGCGCTTCCGTCAATATGAAGAAAACGCGTTTTTACCTACTGACAATTTCAATTACAAACCTTTGTCGTAATTTTAAATATCATTTGCGCCTATCTTTGACATTTGACATATATATATACCTACCTACCTATGGGTACAAAGTTAAGGGATGTCACCAATAAATCGGTTTTGCTAATTTCGCGTTCCGTCATTTTTGCGGTAGGAACTTTTCTGCATTTGGGACATAAAAAAGATTTTAGATTATAATAATAAGTAAAAATTGGACTCGTGTCCCAATATACCGCTTTGTATATTTATACTTGAAATACGAAGTTTTATGCTACATAATACGTACTATAGATAGCATAAAACCACAGTATACTAAGAACAGTAATACGTCTTCATACAAACGGCCGCTACCCATTAAAATGTGTGCGTGCGTGCTCGGCGCCGTGTATGCACGCACTGTGCCGCAAACATTGACATAGAATATGGGGGCACAAGGCGGCGGCAGTAAGGACCGTGCCTTCGGTGCCATTCGCGCTCACAGCCGCCGCTTTAGAAAAAAAATGCTTCCTGAAAAAAATGCCTTTTTTTATGTTTGTGGTGCTTTACTAAAAAGGTGTGTTGATTATCACAAAGACTGAGTTTTTAAAAGTCTACGTTGATGTTAATCAGCGTTCTTGCAATTTAAGTGTAGAAACTAGGTATACTAATTAGAGAAATTTTCGGGTTTCGTGTCTACCTTATGCGTCGGAATCTCAGACGCTACGAGTTAAAAGAAAGGGAGTAAAAATAAAGTGACAACCCCAGCGTCAATGCAAGAGTAGGCTAATAACTCGCCGACAGGCCGGAGATAAACTGCTGTTCTGGGTATACTGTGATAAAACGTTCGTATTTCAAGTATAAACATACATATATTACATATTCGCGTGGCGAAGGTAACGTACCGAAACTTACACTAAAATACCAAAATCACATTTAAAACGAATTTGATTCTGATTAATATTTAATTATACACAAGTGCTTTTGTACAAAAATTATACTGGATCTCAAATTGTACCACGATTTTTGATTTTAATAAAATATTAAGAAATCGCTTAAATTAAAAGAGATGTTAGAAAAATCAAGAAAAAAATATATTTAAGTGACATATAACTACATTTAAACTCAGCACACTGACGAAAATTCATAATTTTAAGGAATTAACTTGTATTTTGAGCATGCGATGCATGAATTTTTTTTTTTATAAACCTAATCCCAAAATACACAACGTTAAAATTAAATTTCGATGTAATTTTGAAATTATTATAATTTTGGAACACATTTGTGTTGACTAGACCTCTTTCCATTTAACTTGTTGTGGGCTGTAAATTTTCGGAATTTTTTGTGATTTTTCTTTTTACGAAAAAACCATGAAAACATGCGTATATTAAAAAAAAACACACACATTCATATTATTTTATCGTAAGTGTCGAAACGCAATGATTTTTTTATCATTTAAGTAAAAAAAATAATCTTTTTTTGAATTTCCATAATGTTGCCAGCGCAACATTTTCTGAAAAATAATAATAATTTTTTTATTTGTTTATTAGAGACAACACTACTATTAATAATAATAATCTTCTTCTGTGTGATATATTTTGTTGCACGGCACGGCACACGATGGGACATCGCACTCATAACACATAAATATGATACACTTTCACACACACACATATTTCAAATAAACGCAACAAAATTGCGTGTATTTTTGTTAATAAATCACTATTAGTATTCAATTGAATCATAAACCAACAAAAACTGACAAATATCGCAAAACATATCGTATATATTTGTATATACGTGTACAAATAAATCGAAAATCGAAAAAAATAAATCGTATTTCCCGCGCACATTGCGCGTGACCTTGACGATGGAATATTTGAATTTCGATTGCACAACACGCGATCGGAGCGCCATCTATGACAATTCTATACGATTTTGACGGCAGAAAAACTTCTGTTTTGATTGTTGATTTAAAATATAATCCGTGATGTTTTTGAGTTGAAAATGGAACGACAGGTCACAACAGGATTTCTCTATTGGGAAAAAATTACGTTTTTCAAATTCGATACGCGGCCGTCGATAAATAAATTATTTTGTGCCTGTCGGATATATCCGACGTGGCCCAGGGGGGGTTAAGAAAGAAAATCGAATTAGTATGTGTAAGCCATGCGTACGACGCACGTTGTTTCATTGCGTTGGCGTTTACGGGTATAAACACCAACACAATGAAATAATTCGCATCATACGCACGCTTACACATACTAATTCGATTGTCTTTCTTAAATGGAAAGAGGTCCACCCGTCCGACCAATTAAAGTAGGTACTATAAGTTTTAAGAGAACTTAATAAATAAAAAATTAAAAAATGTCGATTCATAGGAATGTGCACATCCCTTCCATCTGTTGCGAATAACTTAACGTTTGTTTACATTTTAGAGCATTCTCATTGGTTGAATTCATTAATTCCAAATCTGTCAAACTTAAAACGTCCCATTTGACGGCGTCACAATGTTATATAAAGATCCAGACATTGCTATCTTCAGAATCGGGCCCGTTGAATGTTAAAACCTCACTATTTCAAAATTACTGAAATGTAACTTATTGAGTTTTACTTCTAAAGGGACAAATTAATTAATAAACAAACTGGCGATACTTTTCAAATGGTAATTCCAAATAAAAATAACTGAGAAGGATTGCGCACGAGATACAAACCACGTTGTAAAATTCCACTATCCATTGCTAATAGTGTAAATGAAACGTGTAAACAAATAAAACAAATTCAAAATTTCCTTTGTACAATCTCAAGATACCACAAAAATTAATCAGCACGATTACAAAAAAAATAGGAATATGAAATATGTAGTTAGAATGAAACCTTAATTCTCCTTAACAACACTTTGGGTTGCATTGCCGGATTATTCAAAATGTCATCATGTAAACACATTTGCGTCGTGTGCTTTCTCATTATTTGGTCCTTCCACTTGACAGGAGACGTTTTATTTGGCGACGTTTTCATTAAATCAATTTCGCGACTGTCATTGGATGACACGCTCAATTGTAAAACTAAATCTTCCTCTACGTCATTATTAGAAATAGCTCCGACATCATTTGAAACTCGTAAATCCCCACTCTTATTTGATCTTCGCTTCTTTGCGGAACCCACATCTCCATTAATTTTAGATGTCTTCCTTTTATTCGAAGTAACTGGTTTCTTTTGCACTTTTTGGGGAGTGTTACCACCACTTACGTCATTGTCAGGCAAACACATTTGACGAGTTTTAAGTTGATCACTTTTATCACTTCTAAAAGACGTGTCTGCCAGTCTCGGAGATTCCAGTTCCTGCGAAAACTCAGCAAACTCTTCCGTGTAGGGGATCTCCACCAGACTCCCGATGTATGGAGTGTCATGCTCATCATCAGTGATGAAATCCAGGCCATTGGGTGTATTCTTTTCAGGGGTGAGCATCAGCTTGCTCAAATCCGGTTGATTTTCAACTATGGCCGGACTCACAAGGTCTTCGTGAGTGAGTTCCCCTGGCTCGACAGTTACGTTTTTATTTGCTTCATTACCAGCAGCTACTTTGGTTATAGTACAATTGATCCAGTCAGATTCTGTGTGTGTTTGTTTGGTAAACAGCGAAGTGTCTTTCAGTTTCTCCGGAACGATAAGGGTCAAATTCATTGGCTTGCTAATTTCTGAAGAGCGTTTCTTTTTGCCGTCGCCTTTCAGAATGAACCGGCTATCTGGACTGATGGGGCCGTATTCTGGAAGATTCTCTACAATAACATTATTACATTTCGGAGTTTCAGATACAACATTTGATTGTACTAATGTATCCACCTTTGTTTTTTGTCTATTTACAATTTTTTGAGGCTGTGGCAAATCCTTTACGACAACCTTTAAAGGCTGCGGTAAACCATGAAGATTGCCACCGCTTAAAGTCAACTCACCATCTCCAGTGACTATTTTGTTAATGGGTTTTTTAGGTGCTTTAGAATAGACAGGTTTATTTCTCGGTGCAGGCATAGGCTTCACAGGAATACTGACTGGTTTGGGTTTCACAATTTTTACCTTATTAATGCACTTGTTAACAATGGGCTGAACCTTAGCCACAGCGCCGTGCTGTTGGAGGATTCGCTTGCAAGCCAATTCTGCGGACGTGAGGCGTTTTCCAGATCCTGGGAAAAAAAAATTATGAGTAAGTATTATATTAAAAACAAAAAATTAAAGTCCACTTCAAAATACGCACCCAAGCAGGGATAATATACCTTTAAGTATTTTTTCAGAGACATTTGAAAGCGTCCCCATAAAAAGGATATATGTAGCAGTGGCGTGCAGCGCATACAAGCAAAAAAGCTGTGCATTAGTAAAGATTCTGGGAAACCAATATTAATTAATCCATATCTTAAGAAAAATTTGATTTAAAATTCTAGCCGTAATTCGTCCTAAGGCTAGAAGTTTTATTTCTGACGTTTCTGTTTAACGTGACGTATCTGTTTTTTTCCGATTTAAAATTCTAGCCGTAATTCGTACTACGGCTAGAAGTTTTATTTCCAACTTTTCTGTGCCTAATTTCATGTCAATTCTTCATTTTTATCTCACTTGTTTGTGCCCAACAAATTTGTTCCATAGATCTAGTCAAGTCGAGAAAATACTCGTTATGAACTGTGTATTTTTATTTAGTTCTGTGCTGCGAGTTTTGTGCAATAGACTTCCAATTGGAATTTTTTTCAGGGTTTTTATCATTTAATTGAATTTGTATTGAAACGAATGAATTTTTCGTAATCGATGTGAGTTACTGTAATGATAATCCAACGTTTTACAAAAAAAATAGTTAGAAATATTGAAAAAAAAATGCAAACTTTGATGTCGCATATCTCCATAACTATTGATATTAGCTCATAATAGCTTGAAAATTTTCGACTCATAATCAAGGCAGGAATATAGTTCTGCGAAGTTATTAATGTTTTACAAATAACCCTGTATATAAAATATTTATTTATTGAGGAAATATTGTTTATAGTGCAGTTATTTTTGTGGATTGAAGCTACTCAAAATAGTTCATTATACTGTAAAAGATCGTTAATACGAACAACTATAATTCGAAATTTGGTATAATTCGAAAAATTTCATATTTTTATTTTTTTAATTTTCATACAAAATGCTTCCTTTAATTCGAAAAAATGGCTAATTCCAAGACGAAAAAAATTATGAAATTTGACATGAAGTCATTTGTGTAAATATTGTTTTACCTAGTGTTTTTTATACCTGCGCTGACGGGAATGACTGCCCAGGTCGCTCATAGGGCTTTGATCATCTGTATGACGGTAATAAAAGTGATAAAACATCCCTAACCTGCCGGCGCGGCGGCGCGCTGGCCGGTTAAGGATGTTTTATGACTCCCGTTTTATGATATCCCGCAAAAGACTAGATCACTTGAAGTTTTGTCATCTTGCACGCCGGTTTTGATGTTTTAAATTATTACATCTTTGTGTTTTACTAAAATTGAAAATATATTCTTACAGTCGTATCGCGTGAAAACATTTTGTCATCGACTCTTTTTTGTGCTTTTATCTGTGATTTCCGTGAAAACTTTAGATATTTTAGTCTCTTCATTTACGATTTTAATATATTTTGTGTTATTTGAAGAATATTAGATATTTTATTGCGTTCACATGTTCGATTTTAGTTATTTTCGCATTTTATTTTGACTAGTGTTTCGTTTCCAATGAAAATGGCGTCAGTTCACAGCGCATACAAAACGTTATCTATTTTGACGAAAATGGATTTGATTAAAGACGTGGACAGGAAAATTAAGAAGAAGGGCAAGATTGCGAAAAAATATGGTATCGCCAATTCTAAAAAATCGCGCCAAAATTGAAAGGCGCACTGAAGTGATGTACAATATTTGCTGTTTTTATTTTTTCTGTTTTAAAATTGAATTGATGGCTCAAGATCACATATCAAGGTAATTTATTTTAATTTTATTGAAATAATTGATAAAAATGAATGCAACATTGGCCAAATAAATGTGTTTAAAAATACAAGTTCAGAAATGCATTTGCTTGTACACCTGGAAATGTTTAGAAAGAGTGCTGATGCTTTTGAAACTTCCTACTAATTCTACTTCCCTAATTCGAAAATAGTTTTTTTTTTTTAATTTTGGTCCCCTGAATTTCGTATTAAAGAGCTTTTACTGTATACAGTTAAAAAAAAATTAAATGTAGGTTTAAATTATAGGTATATGCGTTTATATATTTTTTTAAATATAGGTATATAGTCGGTCACAGCATAATATACCCACTGCACGCTACTGCTATATAGTATATCAGGTCGCAAAGACATTTTATATATTTAAAATGGTCTATATAACAGTATGCACAATGTGCTGTGCTAATTCATTTTTCACAATTCAACTTAATTTTGCCAAAATTCAACCTCAAAAGTTGGCTAACATGGAAACCGGGTTCTACATTCATCTATATTCATCTGGTATTAACAAATATGATGGATGCCGATAATTCGACAATGTCACTGGGATTGCTTAACAACATGAATAAAGAAGAAAAAAATTATGTCCATAATTGGCAAGTGAATATTAGAAAATGAAATAAAATTATGGTTATTTATTTCCCTGAGTGTTTTTTCTATCTCCTGTAAAATTTTGTCTTTGCGTATAGACCCTTTTTATAGGGATGCCCTCATGTATTGAGCACTTTTTAAACTATACTATTCTTTAATTGCAATAGATATGAAATTCACAATTTTGAGTTGCCAAGGCTGAAAACCAAGCAGAATACATGGTGTGAAATGACTATGTATAAAAATGTTCAAAATTTTAATATCAACATCACTCAATAATCTCTGTTAACGAAGCTAATTTTAAATGTTCTCACCATCATAACAAGTATGTACCAAAAAGAGTAATAAATAATTAAGCAATATTTTATTCATATAAATGTGTACTAATAACTAAGGTTATTCTGGCAGTCTCAGTATTCCTACAAATACAGTAAAACCTCGTTATTGCGAAATCCAAGGGACCGAAAAATAAAATTTCGTTATAAAAAATTCCCATTTATAACAATTTTTTTTTTCCTAGTATATATATATTGCGTAATAGAAAAAAAAATACCGGCCTCAAAAAATGGTTTTGAATGAGACCCCATTGTCAATTCATATAGATGCTAACATAATAAGGCATTCAGCAAACAAAGAAAGTTATTTAAAACTAATAATGTCCCTGAGGAATCTGACACTTTTAAAATGAGTAGTCACATAAATTTCGTACTTTGCCGCAACTTCTCATGTGCGGTAAAATATGGGTCTCTAAAAATATAATTTATTTTCCCTTATTTAGTTTTGTATTTATTTTAACTCCACTATTTGGCTCAAAATATGTACGTATATCGCATGATAATTTGAATCAACGCAATAACGCATGTTAGTGAGAAAATGCCGCAAAATCCCCGCGCCGGTAGTTCTGGGTCTGGCCTTCGAAAATGACGTACGTACGTAAATAATCCAATCAATGTAAATATTCAGTTATAACCTAAAGAGTGATGAAAGTTGATGATAATAGTGAAAACGAAAAAAGATTTTTTTCTAATAATATTGCGTAATAAATGATCGTCGTGGCGTTCAAAGCGGCCGACTCGAACTCCGCAGGCGACACAGTTGGGGTGCGGTTGCGCCCCGCTGACGGCGGCGAGGTTTTCATTGTTTAGTTTATCCCTATGTTAGCGCAAGAAACAATACGCAATATTATTATTTTGTTTCAACAAACTTTTTTTTGTTATAAATAATAAGATATTTCGATACGCGTATAATTTGTATGAAATTTTTTTGTAATATATTTACGTGATCGGCAATAAATCTAATGTCCCAACTGGACTTCGCGGTGATTATGGTTTGAAGGGGCCTAAAGATTTATAATCTCAAGGAGAAATTTTACAGACCTCAATTTAAAAACACCAAAAATATAAAGATTGCAGGAGTCGCCGCGCATCGGAGTTTTATTGCTTTTTACGACGACGGGTCGCGTAAAACTATTCCCTGTCGCCTTTCGCTCCATGACAACCAATAATATTTTCATCTTGAAAAAAAATTTGTTATATATTTACGTAAATATATGGTCGTGTTTTCGAACGGAACTAAAATTATTTCATTATACATTTTAACGAAATTTCGCTATATAAGTGCATTTTTGTATGAAAAATTGATTGTAGGGGATTAATTTCGAAAAAAAATTCGATATATGTCATTTTTCGGTAAAACGGGGTTCGTTATAACGAGGTTCTACTGTAGATGAACACAAAGTCTGCCTCTAGACAGAAGAAAACAGAGTAGAACAAAAAGGTATTCTTAAAAAATATGTATTTCAATTGTAAAGTAAAAGGCGGATCAACATATCACCAAAAATACCACAAAAGAGTCAACAATTGAAAATGCACCAGGAATGACTACAGTAAAACCCCATTAATTTGAACCCCGATAATTCAAAATTCGCCACATCATTGAAAATTTTCAAACCCCTAAGTTCCAAAATGATTAAAAATTCTCAGTAGATTAGCCCCGGGAATTCATAATACGAAACAATTTTTAGCCCCTTGCGCCATAAATCAGTACATTCTAGAGTTCACATAATTTGACATTATTTTGAAATTTGACAAAATTGAAAAAAATATTATCGGGTACTTTAGTAATATTGCATTTCAAAATGATATATTGAAATATGCAAAAATGCAGACTTTTTCACATAATTTAATGGCTTTTTCACGAGTTTAACAATTTTTACCGAATTTCGCAATCGCATGGTGATTTGAATTTCGAATTAACGGGCTTCCGCATAATTTAAATGATTTTCTAGGTTCCTTCAAATTCGAATTAACCAGGTTCTGCTGTAATATGTATCACAACTGATTTATTTATAAACTTTAAATGTCAAGAACTAGAAATAAAATAAATAAAATATGATTACTCTTAAATGAAACATGTGAACTCAGTCACCAGGGGTATAAATGTACAAGTATCAACTCACCAGGAGCAGACTTGATCAGCAGGTTGAGCGCCGTCCGACCGTTGATTGGATTGACCAGATTCACGGCAAACTTGCGCGCATTCTCATGAGACAATGCCTCCAGCATGATTTTCAAGTGCTCCGACCTGTTCAGGGCCACGCTCCGCATGATGGGGGTGTAACCTGCCAGACATGAGTACATAATAGACAATTTACAGAATACTTTTAGCCAAAATTCCATGCTCTAATTCATTGACAGCGGATGATTGGTCTAATTCGTACGTGGTCTGTTCAACAAGTATCGCGAACTTTGTGTTTTTTCAAAAATTATTTATATATTCATGAATATCTATGTTGTCCCCTTCAAAGTAATCCCTACCAGATATTATACACTTGTGCCAACGTTTTTTCCAATCCTCGAAGTACTTCAAAAAATCATTTTTTGTGATCTTGATGAGCTCCTTCTTCGATACCGTCTTTATCTCCTCAATCGTAACGTAGTGTCGTCCTTTCATGGGCCTCTTCAGTTTCGGGAACAAGAAAAAGTCACAGGGGGCCAGATCTGGGGAATATGGTGGCTGCGGCATTATAAGTGTGTTGTTTTTGGCCAAAAATTTGCGCACAAGCAACGATGTGTGAGCAGGGGCGTTATCATGGTGCAAAAGCCAATTTTTGTTCTTCCAAAAATCCGGTTGTTTCCGGCGGATTTCTTCGCGCAAATTGTGCATAACTTGCAGGTAATATTCCTTATTGACTGTTCTATCCTGTGGCAAGAACTTATGATGCACCAAGCCCCTGAAATGGAAGAAAACTGTAAGCAAAACCTTCACATTCGACCGAATTTGGCGCGCTTTTTCGGTTTTGGCTCGTGCGGCAGCTTCCATTGGGATGATTGAGCATTGGTTTCCACGTCATAATCATAAGCCCATGATTCGTCACCAGTTATGATCCTCTGGAGCAAATTTGGGTCGTTGCGGACAGAATCCAACAGCTCCTTAGCAATGTTAATGCGATGCTGTTTTTGGTCGAAATTGAGCAATTTTGGTACGCATTTCGCGGCAACCCGTCTCACGCCCAAATCATTGGTAAAAATCACATGGCACGAGCCAATCAATATGTTTAGGTCCTCAGCAACTTCTCTAACGGTGATTCAATGATTGGCCAATACTATTTTCTTAATTTCATCATAATTTCGTCTGATGTTGACGTGCTCGGGCGTCCGGCACGCTCTTCGTCGCTCACATCTTTTCGGCCCTCTGAGAACATTTTGTGCCACCGATAAACGTTTCTTTGGTCCATGGTAGCTTTACCATATGCCACAGTCAACATTCGGGATGCGTCCGCGTACTTAACTTTGTTTTTCACACAAAATTTGATACAAATTCCTTGATCTATTTTTTGGAATAGGCAAAAATCGAAGACGAGCCAAAACACGTGCAAGCAAAACAGCTGTCAAAAATTAACTGAACATTGAAAATGGCCGAACTTGTCGGCATAAGTGAGAAACATGAGTACCAACATAACGCCACAAAAACATTGAGAATCGAATATACGTAACCTGCGGAAATTTCAAATTCGCGATACTTGTTGAAGAGCCCTCGTATATTTCCATATATTTTAAAATATTTAAATTTATACGAAAAGATTAACTATTTTTATTGGTACCTTTTATCTGTATTATTATTTTATCTGTCTTGTTTTTTTTTAAATTTATATTCTGTATATTTGTAAAAGCCCATAAGGGCGTAAAATAAATAAATTAAAAAATTAAATTAATTAACCACTTCACATTTGAGTTTTTAGAAATTGTCCAAAACGAATTGATTTATTTTATTGCATATAATAATCTACGTATAATTAAAAAAAAACATTTGATGCCGCCCTAACACATGGCATAAAAGATTCATGCAGACCACGCAGCCACGTGATGCACTGTCATAGAGATCTACTCACCGTCAATATCAAAACTTGTGGCTGCAGCCATAAGATCTTGGCCTTGCTGGGCCATGACCTCGGTAATAAGGGCGAGGGGTTCTGACGAATCTGAGACTAAGCCCATGTGGAGTGCATTCCGACCCTTGACGTCTGTGCAGTGGGGGCTGCAGCCCAGCGCCAGTAGCGCCGAAATCATAGCACTCGGACAGTCGGATAGTATTGCCAAGTGAAGAGGGCTCTGGAATTCAGACAGATTTAATATATTCATTCGATGTAAAACAAACTCAACGTTGAGTGAGATAAACGGGATACAAGAACAAAGACTCTCCGGAGAACAGAAGTGCATAATTTCTGAGAATCCTGACCGGCTGTGTAGGACAAAACACGTATAAATTTTTTCTGCACTTTTGTAATATGCTCTTGTTCGGTGGTGGTGGTGAATACGCTCTCGTTGGACGACACTCATATAAAATGGTCCATAAAAATAGAGAAAACAATGATTTTCAGGTAAAGTAACACTGACATGCAAGGTCTGCTGTCAAATCAAATTTATTTTAAAATTTTAGCTCCACAACACAAAATTCACACTAGTAAGTCACCAAGGCCCGGTTGTTTCAAGTTGGATCAAAGTAAACGTTCGTTTAAAGCATAGATTTTTGCATTCTCCACCAATCAGACGATCCGTTTTTGTAAATATCTATGCTTTAAACGAATGCTTACTTTAATCCAACTTGAAAAAACCAGCCCTAAGAGTCAGTCGTATCAACTTGGATTATTGTACTCCTTCGTAAGTCTTTTTTAAATAACTTAGGGCCTGTTTTTGATCAGAAGTAAGAGTAATAGTTAAGAAAAAAGCATAGATTTTTGCATCTCTACCAATCGAAACACCCGTTTTCATAAAAATCTATGCTTTTTGCTTAACTCTTACTCTTAACTTCTGATCAAACAACAGACCCTTAATTAATTAATTAACTCTTTCGTCTTAACGGGTTGCGCGATTGGTGGAACACGCAGTAATCAATGGTTTAAACGAAAGATTACTACTCTAAGCAAAGTTAATACAACCGGCCTTATGACTAATGACTCAGCTGTATAATTTAATTTGTGGAATATGGAAATGACATTAACAAGAATGAGAAAAGAAAGATTGCAATTAGTAGGACATCATTAATTTTTTGGAAAATTTTGTTGTTCCCAGTTTATTAAGCCATGTATTCACTAGGGGACAAATTGTCCCTCAACAGCACGCACGGCATAGAGTCTACGTGACGTTGCAACGTTGTGCACTGTTCCGCGACCTCGCACACAACATAGCGCGGCATTTCTACGTGCCGTGGCAACATTGCCATGCGCACGGTACCCGAGCGTACTCACTGCAACATTCCGCGGAGCGTCAGTACCACGTGGTATGTTTACAAGTGAATACGCATGCCCTGTATCTGTCAAGATGACAATGCGGGGAAACAAAATCGTTCTTGAACTCATCGAGCTGTATCGATCGAAGATCGCATAGAATGTCCGTCCTTCTTTCTCTTTGCAGTAAATAATTTCGCATTCTCCCCTTTTTTCTCCTCTTACTTTTCGATAAACTCATTAACATAAACAGATACGCGGCTATCATCATAACCTCATAGGGCGATATATTTCCGCGACGTCTGGAAAACAATAATTACTTGCAAAAAGGACCATGTTTTTAATAATATTCAATTTACTACAGTAAAACCTCGTTAATTTGAAATTGCGACCCAAAAAAACATTTCGAATTGCGCGGAACCCCGTTTTTGCCAAATGAGATACCGCAGCTGTCATCGTATCCTCATCGGATGACATTTCCGCGATAAGATATGCGAGTCCCGGTGTGTACACCGTCAATGTCAAGTCAAGTTAAATGACCGCGTCATTGTCCCCGAAACATGAGCGTAGATGTTGATGCGACATGCCGAGCGGAATGTTTCGGGATTTGTCCCCTAGTGAATACATGGCTTTAGTCAGTTTGGCCCCCCATTCTCAGGATAACAAGATCGTTATAATTGAACTGGTGATCCCTATCCCAGCACAAAGTACAAGGGTCAAACTTATTTATATACACGTAAAGTTTCTATGAGAAATGTCACGACATCTGTCAAATGTCAATATTTGTATCATTATAGTGGAAATACTGGCATTCATTTCATATTTGGACACTGGATAAATAAATTAGTAGTTTTGTGTGAAACAAACTGATTTCTGTTTACTATATTTAATATTGAAATCGTCCCAAGATTTTAATTTTTGGAAAAAACCCATGGGAAACCAAAAAAATAAACAACCATGTAAAAGACAAATGAACTAAAACAGTGGAAAAGATGTTTCTCCTTGCTGCAGCAATTTGTGACCCCCGATGAAATTGATTTCTCCGTGGCTTATGATCTGTTTTTGGACACCTTTTCAAAAATACCACAAAGGAGATAAATATTGAAAAGTTAACAAAAACACACAGAGAAACTGGACAGAAACACATTTGCAGAGGGGCAATTGGGGTGTTGTGGAAAAATCATGATACACAAGGGTGCCGTGAAACAAAATAATTTGAGAACCGCTGACCTAGATGTTAAAGCAAAGTCACAGGCGGTAAACAAAATATTAACTAATATTAATTTTTTGGTTTCTGAAATGAAATGTTTAACAATGATTCATGAACATGATTCATGTATAAGCAAATACCAAAGTATAAATTGACAATCTGTGCTATTCTGAAAATAGCAATATTGGGATGTTAAATCTTTATTCCAACACTTAATAGATGAAAATAAAACTAAGAAATAAACGAGACGTAAGTATACGTCGGTGGTGTGGTCAGAGAGAGAAAGAAGTACATGACGGTTATCCGTCAAACGTCATATATAAAAAGAGTCTAACAATATTTCTCTTTTCTATGGTCCAACATGACAATGACAATTTTGCCATAATTTTACACCAGGACACTGTGGGAGAAAAAATGATTAAGTGCATATGAAATAATCTTATTTCTATAAGCTTGGAATACATTATATCCACAAATACAGTGTAATAAATTAAAGTATATTTACAAATTTGTTTGGACACGTGGTACGCTGGTCGATGAGTTTTCCTGCACTCACGAGCTCAGCAGCAAACTCCTGAATTCTAGTAG